>CADEPM010000009.1:1200000-1800000 GCA_902829315.1 Caenorhabditis bovis
TTTGAAAATGTTTTCATCTAGATAAAATATACTATAATTTCGTATCAGAAAATTCACACAGTCTTAATCACTTTAAGAAGATACACAGAAATTCTTGATTGTCTTTCGAATTCGAAACTCCAAGAACAACACAGTTCTCAATTTCCACCCGTTTTTTTTTCTTCCTGCGATAACCAGTATGCCAGCGAGATCATCATGTAGCAGAAAACCCGCTCATCTCATCGCCAACTCATCCATCCACTATTAACAAACACAACAATAAACAGCTGTTGCCTCTTTTCTACGTGTGTTCAGTCAGCAGAAGAAAAAAAATACGCGGGCCGATGATGACAACGAGAAATTGTTGCCAACTGGACAAAGTGGTCGCCAATGAGGAAAAGTAGCCCCAAAGAGCTCACAGCTGGACACCAAAAAAGGTGGAAATAATTGTTCGACCAACTGGAAACGCCAAATGCGAAATCTCGCTGCTCGTGTTGATGATTCGGCTTCAGCAATTAATGGCGGGAAAAGCCAGCGAATTTCGCCGAAATTCGACACCATCAACCGTTTTGCATTAAACTCGGCGACATTCTTTTGAGTGTTGGTCATCATTCCGACCGCCCCGACGACACCGCATCCCACCAATGTTACTACTAATATTCAATAAAGATAAATACTGTCGGAGGTCGCGGTATTAGAGACTACAGACGTATAAAATAATCGAAACGACAACACGATCGCGCGAGAACAACTTATCAATTCAATTAACAAATCCGATTTCTTTCATCACTCCATATTGATTTTTGCATTAAAAAATACACGTATATTTGACAATGTCAATAATTGCAACATATTCCGTTGCGCGTGTGTGTGTATGTGTGTGCCAAAAGGACAAACACAACACATCGAATCAGTGCCCGGAAAACCGAGGGAAGAGATCGAGAGAACGAAAGAGAAACTTTTTTTTGACGAGGATAATTTCATCACAAATTTTGTGCGTGGGGTTGGGGGGAGGAGGAGGCATTGTTCGATGTTGTTTCAAATACTCACACACATATATATTAGTCAGTTTTTCTTCTTAATAAAAAATAATACCAAAATTGGAACAATTGATTGAAAAAAACTAGACAAATTGAAGCAAAAACGTGATCACTCAGAGAGTGTAAAACACATAAAATTGAATATATTAAATCCGAAAAGAGCTTCTCAACAAATACTCGTGTTTTCTAGACTAATTTTTTTAATCAAAGATTTTGAAACCGAATAGCAGTATTGTAAAAAGTAACTACAGTAAAAAGTAATCGTTGCATATCAATTTTTGATTTGATAGTTGGTTCACAGAAAAAAGGAACATAACTATCAGATTATTATTTCTTCTCATTTCCTTTTTTGTTATAATAAATTCAAAATGACTTACAGCTCCTCCGCTTATTATTTGTGATCTGCAGACTGAACTGATTGCCAAACTTGTAATCCTTGAGCTCGATGTTCTCGGCGGTGCATGTGTAGTAGCGGTCAGACTTCAAATCCGTTTCATTAACATAGTGAAAGAACAATGTGCCCTAAAACAAAATGCAAAAAGATGAAACATACCAGGTAGAGTAAGAATAGCAGCGCGTAGACCGGAAACGTCACCGCCATTGGTGTTCGTCGCAACACCATGATTCCTCAAAAAATACGACTAGGAGCCACCGAGCAATCTCAGCTCCGCACTTTCAGCATGAGTCGCAGTAGAAATTGTAGCAGATCACCGAGCAAAAGTTAATTGCGTCAAAGCGACGATGAACACAAGGAACAGGAAGAATGGAATAAAGAGGAGTTGGAGACTGTAAAACAACGACATTTAGCGATGCAGCTGCGGCAAATCAAAGAAACGCAAAAATCAAAACAACAACAACAACAAATAACAACAACAACAATAGAGAAAATTGAGATGAGATGGAGACGGTGGTTTCAAAGTCAAATTCAAACGCGAGTAGAAGACACGAAATTGAGAGGGAGAGATCGCGACGAGGATCCCGAGAAGCAGACAGAGATCGAAAAGGAGTGCCGTTGGCGGTGGCAGCAGTAACACCAAACACAACTCTCGCACTCGCAATACACTCGCACTCCTTCTCCTGCCGCTACTGCCGCTGCTGCTGCAGCTACTGACGCGCGCTCGCTCGCTCACTCGCTGTCGCTAAACAATCGCCCCCGTCTCTTCCAATCGCAACCTATTTTGCGAGTCGGTGGTCGCCACTCCGCGAAAAATAACCTCTCCCTCTCACTCCACCCCTCTTAGTTATTTTGGCTCCGCCCACTAAATTTTGTTTCTTTGATACGTTAGAGAGAATGCCGTCGACGAAGATGTTCTGATATGATTGTGTTTGGGATGATAAGCTTCGCCAATCGCAGAAAAGAACACCTTTTAAGGGATATTACGAGCGAATAATCTTATTTGCGACGCTCACAGACTAAAGCAAACATAATCTATTATTCTTCCATGGAAATTTTGAGTATTTTAAATTTGCCAACCTTTTTTTTCTTACTGTATGAAAGAGTTAAATTTAGATTTGAAAATTGGCATGTGGAGCGATTTCAGAAAAAAAGGGATTAGCATGAAAACTTGCAAAATATATCTGAAATTGTGAAATCGGGGACAGTTGAATTCAATGTTGAATAATTTTGATTCGAAATCGCAGACCTTCGGACAGATGGTATAAAATAACGAGCGTTCTGGTTGGGCAGGTGAAATAATATGCTAATTAGCTCTTTTTTTGGAACAAAATGATCAAAATTTGAAATTTTTAAATTGAAAATATAGAAAAATTCGCAAAATAAATAACAAGAAACGAAAATAAATTAATCGATTGTTTTTTTTTAAAAGATGATTTGCTTATTTTGGAACATAAAAAATATGAGTGTCCCAATAAATAAAAAAAAATTCAACTTGGTTGAAAGCCAAAAACAAGAATCCCATGAAGAAAAACACATGGAGCGTGCCAACGATACAAGCAAATCAATTGATGGGGAGAAACTAACAAAACCAAGCCCATATTTGTACATTTTGTACAAATACAGGCAGCTCTCGCAAGGTGAAAAAAATATATAAAGGAGTGGAAGATTCACACTTTTTTCCGAATAACAACTCATAATAGTCATCGTATGGTACGCAACAATTACAAATCGAAGGCAGCCAAGGTCAATTACAACCATCGGAAAAAATACAGTGAACGACGAAAATCTACAAATTGCTTCGACACTTGGAGAGAAGTTGCAGACCAAGGAAACCGTTAGAATGACGAGGTCGGATGCGGTCCGACGGGTCGACTCAATTCGCTTTTTATTATTCATTCGACCGCCCCCCTCTTGCCATATTAACTACAACAATGCCCGGAATAAATAACCCAACGAGATGCGAATAATAGAAAAAGGGAGAAAAGGGGGAGGCAACGGGTGTGGACAAGGGTAAAGTGAGGTACGGGTGAACCGGAGCTGCGCGCGGTGGTTTGGTCCCCCCTACTCCTCCTCCTAAATTGGTCTCGAAAAAACAAATCAACACATAATGCAAATGGTCCGATTCAGCGCAATTCGCAAATCGTCCAAGTGGGCTGGTTTTTTTTTCGCGCTAATTGCCATTAAACGCGACGAACGAAGCATCAACAAAAAATTGGAGAAAAAAAGAAGATAGAATTGGAGAAACGATGTATTTAATTGCTGGTGGGGTTAAAAACGCGAATAAAAACAAACAATTCGAATTAAGCTCGTTGTCCTTTCAAGCATTCAAAATACGGTAGACACCGCCAAATTAAAATTATGCGCAACGGAAAGAAACAAACTCAGCAACAATCTAGCAATCTAACAGAATAAAAACCGCGATTTTTGAAGAATCGTAAAATTGGCACTACGGAAATGAACTACAAAGGCACATATTTGAGAAAATGAAATTGACGCACACAATTTGATTTGGTTTGTTTGCAAACTTGGATTCATTAAACAATATGGTTGTAAATCTCATTTTCAAAACATTGCGACCAACAAATCAACGCTCATTGGAGCCCATTTGAGAAAGAGACGACGGCACCGCGAAGATTAATGAAACCCACACCAAAAAATCCCAAGTGTGTGCTCAACATTCGAAAATTTCCCAAAAATGGTATAAATGTTTGAAATTTTTCAAAAAAAAAAAAAAACAAACAAAGTGCGAACCAATTTCGAGCGATACGAATAAAAAAAACGCAATAATTTTCAAATATGCCCACGAATTTTGATCGAAACATAAATTGTCGGAAAATTTTTTGCCGGCGATATTTTACGTCAACGAAAAAAAAAGGAATATTCGTATAGAAAGGCATATCCAAATCGTGTGGAGAAAAAAAGAGTTCGAGAGGGACGGGCAGTGGTAACGACGCCGTATAAACAAAGCGAACGACGAGCGAAGGAGCCATCGAATTCCAAACGACTTGGGTCAGAGCACGAAAAAAAAGACACGAATAAATCGGAGCATTTTCTCATCAGGTCATCATCATCATCATCAAAACTACGTCGACCATTACAATGAATTGTTGAAAAGAAGAAGACGAAGAAGAAGAAGAAGAAGCGCCGAGCACTTCAAAATGTGAAATTCTCGAGCATTGGGAGAGGCTTTTCTTCTTCCCCAATTAGGGTCATTAAGACAATGGACGCGAATGCGCGAGTTGATGGGCAAGAGAGAAGATGTGAAAGATTAAACGGAAACGGATGCTCGTTTCCGAATTTGGAAGAAGCTGCAGCTGTAGTTTCTCGCGCTTCTTTTCTCCACCACTTTTTTTGTGGGAGACATGAGGAATCGACGACGACGACGTTTCCGGGTTAACGGTTCTGCTAAATGGCACAAAAATAAACAAACTTGTTCGTTGCTCGAAATATGACTGCTGCTGATCGTCTCGAATTGTCCGGGTTCCTTGCCTTTCAGTATCCAGTAAACTCTATAATATGCAGTTTATCGGGGATATTCGCCAAAAATAGGGGTCTAATAAGAAAAAGAACAACAATTTGGAAACTTTGAAGACGTTAGTCGTATTTATCATATTTCAAAAATGCATTAAACGTCTGATATCAAGTTTCTGGGTTCACTGGTTAGAATAGCTGAATATATGTAGGTTCAACATGTTTGACAAATATTGAATTTCAACATATCAATTTCATTAGGATAAAAAAAAACTGGATTAACTTAAAAACGGGAATAATAATTGATAATTTCCCCCTTTCCGTCATCCAATAAATGTTTTCATAATTATTAGCTTTTAATTGAGGAAATTTCACGATTTCGTTCGTTAATATCGAAAAATGTTTTGCCAGTCCGAAAATCATGTTTGCCCAACGAATTAAAACATTGAGACTGTTTGTTTCTACTCGTTCCAAAATAGAAAGGCAAACTGGCCATTCAATCAAGTACCACTTGGTATTCTGTACATGTTTTTATAGCTGAGAAAAAGCTAAAGTTCGCACCTGGCGTTCGGGTTGCTAGCAGGTGGGGTGCAGTTACGCTGGTACGGATCACCAACCTCCACCATTACAACTTCCGGTTCTCCGACGGGGAAATGTCGAATCCCTGCAAAAAATATTCAAATTTTGCAAGCGTTAAAAAAAGCAAAAAAATCGCATTTCATAAAAAGTGTAAAATCAGTAAATTAAAAAACGTTCTGAACGAAAAACGTGCGCGTTTATGATATTTTTTCACTTTTTCCACAGAAAAGATTCAATTATTAGTTAAAAACTTATAGCACTCTAAAATCTCTTAAAGTTTTATGCAGATACGGCTTTCTCGGTTAAAAATTTTCTTCAAATCCTGCAAACTAGTGTTGAAAGGGTTCTTAGGTTGTTTTCACTTCGATTTACAGAATTGTTCACTTACATGTCTCCTGTACTCTAACAGATCGATCAACGGCAGTTCCATTGCTGTTGCTCGCTTCGCATTGATAAACTCCGACATCAGTTTCATCCAATCTTGAGAAAACCAAACTTCCTACAAAATAAAACGAAATAATCTCGAAGATGATTTTGCATTTTAAACCTTCACCCGGTTTCTGAACGACTTTCTCAGGAAACATGGCCGGTTCGAACGCTTTTCCATCTTTTTTCCAGCGATATCTACAAAAAAATCAATAATTCTAGTAATCTATTTTCATTCCAAAAACTTACGATGGCCGCGGATTTCCGTTGGCGACACATCGAATCGTCTGTTCTAAAAGATTTTCGGGTGTTTTACTCTGCTCGCTCCCATCGTTGACACTCTTTTCAACTTTGAAATAGACGGTTTCGGGATTCGGTTCGTGCACAAATTGTGGAGGCGTCTCGATCGACGACCAATCAATAGTAGATTTTGCTACTGTAATCGATGAAATATTAAAAGAAAGTTTTTTTTTTAACAAAAAATGGGTATTTCCACAAAACAAAACAATCACGAATTTTACATGTTTGATACCCAATAGGCAAAAGTGACTCAAATTTTACAAGCACCGAAAATCCATAGAAAAGCAAAATTTTGAAGAATGGTCAGTCTCAAATTGCAAATAGAAGACAAAATCGTCATATATACTACAACATTTGGATATCGTGTATGTTTGTTCCATGCCTTTACTAAAATAACATTTTAATGAACAGTCAGTCAGATTTGTGTCTTGGCATAGGCCCACGATCTTCTGAGCGCTTTTTATTTTTAACGCTGTCAGGCCGAATTACTGTATTAATACTAAAGTAGTTAGCGAGTTTTGAGGAAATTCAAATATCATATCTCATTCTTGAAAATTTGCAAAGAAAATTCTAAATCTGTTAGAAAATTGGTACAAATCTAACACTGCTCCGCCGATTTTTTGGTGTTCCACAGAAAAACGTTCGCACATTGGCGAATTTTTCGATCAAACACAGCCGTAATAAAAATGTTTGGTCATTTTTCATAGGTTTTATTTTATCGTAATTATATCTAGCAATTCAACATATTAATGGTTGACTAGTTTACAGTAATAAAACACCAATATCCAGAATTCGAATAACCCCCTCTCCCCATTTTTGGGAATGTGAATTATATCTACTCAAATCGAGATTTAATTTTTTATTTGCCGCGAAAAACTCCCACACTCGATTTTTTGGCGCATTTTCCCAGAATATTATCGGTAAGGCCGGACGCCGAGACTAAACTGACATGTGGTGGCATTGGAAATTGATGGAAGATGATCGCGCAAAAACTGACGCCAGTTTACGCGCGGATTAGAAAGATATTTATATTCAAAATGCAACAATTCGATTGATCGATGCGAATCGAAACAATTGACGTTACGGTTTTCAATGCGCAAAATTAGAAAATGCGTCATAATAGACGCATTTCGCTTCAGATTTTCAATTTAAACTCAAACTTTAATTATTAAAGAAATTCGTTTCATAAATATCCCAAAAAGTAACAATTAAAAAAATAAAAAATAATTGAAATTTTACACTAAATTGATGTTTAATTGAATTTTTCTTGAATTTGTTTTAAAAATAAATAACACAAACTTACCGCTTAGTGATGTGGCAAAAACGAGAATATATATGAGACCGCTATTGCTGGTCATTGCTCCTAGATATCTGGCTAAATGAAAGGCGTGATTCGTTTGGATTCGTTCGCCACTATTCTGAAAATAAAAACGGATTACATCGAAAAAAGTTTGCGAAATTGGATTTGATCCGAAAATTAATATTGGAAAGGGAGGAGCAAAAATTGTTGAGCGAAAGGAAACACAAAAAGTGAGAGCGGGCAAAATTTCGATATTTTTTCTGCAGAAATACGAAGACGACGTTTCAATCAGCGGAGAGATTATGCAAATGAGAAACGGATCAGCGTCCTCGGAAATGTGTTCGCCGTCTGAGAACCATGCGCGAAATGACCTTCGTGAATCAGAAATCCGCAAAAAAAAATCTAATAAAAAAAGATCAGAGGTACTATGTAGAAAATGCCAATTGGAGGTGACTAGTAGGTAGAGGAATTTTTGCGTCGAAATAGATGCGCATCGGATTCGAATCATTGCGAGAGACAAAGAGAAGAACACTGCGCGGCGAGTGATAGATGCCCTTTTGTGGTCAATGACTGTGCCGGCGAGGCATTACGCCTTTGCTAATATCGAGCCGATCAAAATTGATGTTGTCGCATGCGTGATGGTTGCCAATAAAATTTATTACCGTGACGAATCAAAAGCGAACCCCTTCTGACTTTGCACTTATAAGTCATGAAAAACTCACCTTCATTCAAGTATTGATTTATTATTCTAGCAAGTAATGAGTAATTTCGAAATGATGCTCAAAAAATATTAACGCAGACGTAAAAATATTAATAATTCAAAAATACTGAGCACAATAAGTAAAAACCGTAACGTTCCCGTCAAGACAGGCAAAAAACACAACGTGCGCCTTTAAGTGATTACAGTATCTCTAATTCTCACTTTGGCTTCAGTTTAAAAAAATGTTTTTGTTGGAATTGTTTAAAATCATTTAAGTGATTTCAAAGTAGAATAAATATTTTTGCAAACAAAAATTATTACGAAGTGAATGGAAAAGACGTTTTGAGATGTCGATGGAAATACTCAAAAACGGGAAACATCGCATAAAAACGGTGCAATTCATGCGCTCTGCTATGAGTACGAGTCAAACGTCGTCGTCGGCCATCTCAATTCATAACATTTGATGCACATCAAAATGCCGCGGTGGGCTCACAATGAGCATCAATCTTCGAACTGGTCAGTTTTGCAAATTATTCAGTTAGGCGGCTTCTTTGAATAATGAAAATTGCTCATTTAAAACAAAATCCCCACATTTTTCACAGACCCACTAAACTAGACTATATATTTTTCAAATGTGTCGAAAGCTCATAAATATTGAAACTTGAAATATTGGATGAGAAGAAATAAAATATAACACTTGCAAGTAAGTGTTGAATTATAGACTTCTCAAAACCATATAAATGGGAAAAGAATATTAAAACTAAAAAAAATGACGAGTTTTCGACTTCTCTAACTAGAAACCTTCCGATCACATAAATACACTGTGGTTTTTTATGTGCCGACGAGACCAATTAATATCCGACATGGCGCCAGAAAAGTTATTCAAAGGTCTTGTTGACCAAAGCGTTGTGAGAAACTGCTTATTGGCTCGTGTGGTTCAAGGTTAACAGTCGTTAGAACGATTATGGGATCAATCGAACGTTTAGTTAATGTTTAAACGCATTTATATGTATCTGTCATATCTCGAGGCGAGAAAAAAACCCGAAATATTATAAAACAATAGCCAACAAAATACTGTTGTAACAAGAATATTTCAAAAACGGCTAATTGATCTACAGGCATTCAATTGGAAATTATATGTGGAGGTCAGTCGAGCAGTGCAAATGATAATGGAGAATGGAAGGAAGGAACGCTGCTCAGGAAGTAAACGGGCGGTGTTGCGATTGTGATAAATGGTCGGAAAGTGTTATCACACAACAATTACCATTCACTGGCAAGTAACAATAGGAATTATTAAAAAGAATTGAGAAAATCAATAAATGAATGAGAAAGAAATTTATTCATGTTGATGTACAGTAAACCACCGATCGACAGGACTTCGGTTTAAGTCTCGATGATTCTCGTCTCGTAACGATTTCGAAATATCGTTGATTTAATGGAACTATCGATTTGAGACCCAAATATGATAATAGTGGAGATAGTTAGTAGACCTAACAAGGTCTAAAAAGATAATAAGTGGATATCAATCAACACAATTTTAGACTTATGTCAGAAGCCGATTCATTTTTGTATTTGTGTTTTAAAATTAGGAAAACTTAGAATGGCGAAATTGTTAATCTTACTAAATATGAGTCATAGAATTCCAATTTTTAGACACCATCGAATAATTTTTTTTTCAGATCTTGCGAAATGTATTATTTTGAAAGCTTGAATACTTTGAGGAGATTTCTATCATTTGGAGATCAAAAGAGATGCTCAATGAAAATGTGAAGACAATCGGGATGATAGCACAAGATAAAATGATGAAATTTCGGAAATTGGAAGGGTTTTATTAAAAGAAATGAGTCATGAAATCAAAACATGTGTTTTTTTTCAAATATGATTCATAAATATTCCATATCTAGTCTAGAAACTTCCAAGGACACAAGTAAAAAAAAACACACAACAAAAGACGTTCCTCACAGGTTTGAAGGCAATTCAAATTAGAATGCGAGAAGAAGTGAATGAGTCTTCGGGTCGCGAACTCGACTTTTTTTTAATGCGGGTGTGTGTGTGTGTGTGTGTGTGAAGGGTTATGATTAATACGGCAAACATCTGGTATTCAATCAAGATCTTGTCAGATTATCCTCAATTTACAACCCAACACATTTCGAGGCGAGACCTGCAAACTAGGCGAATAAAAAGAAGCGAGTTACTTTTTTTTGGTATTTCGTTATGAATGAAGTTTTTGTGTGTTGTGGTGAAAAATGGAAGAGTCGGACCGCGAAACGGAACCAACACACAAGAAATGTTTGGGCCAGATTGTCGGGGCCATGTCACACAGACCGTAATGCGTCACGCAAGCGGAACAATCAGATTACAAGACAAAAGCTTGGATGGCTTCTTGTGACCAATTTCGACGTGCCCAACCAATGCACTTTTTTCAAACAATTCTGAGAAGATTGGTGCAGCAAATTCAAAATCAAGCAAATCGTTAAGAATTGAAGTCGCGATTTTACACATTCAAATATGGTATCGTCTCATGTTGCTTGTAACTAAACAAAAATCTTTCCCAATATTGTATTTAGAACAATCGAATGAATGAAAGCTGAAGGATGACTAAAACGAGGAATTGTGCTGCTATGAATACACGGTACATATGAATACAAGGAACAAATGTTGATTGTAATTTCTTTTTCTATTTTAAATAATTAGTTCTTCATTTTGTACATATTGGGGGGAGTTTGCATCAAAGAATTGCATCGAAATTAGAATTTATGCGATATGATTAGAATCGCAAAAAAACGAGCATTCTGTGTAGTTTTAGAGCGTGTTCGAGTAGTACGGTATGCGAATTCTCACAGTTCAAATTCAAATTTGAATTAAAAATTACGATGTTCCACAAACACTCGGGCTGCTCGTTTTCTTGCGATGATAATATATAAGAAATAATCGAGATATGGAAGCTGATAAAAAACATATTCGATAAAAATCAAAAAATTATGAGATCCTGAAATGACCGAAATTCGAATTTCGCGCCCTTGCAATCCCTTTGCGATTTTTTATTACGTGTTTTTTAAAACTGTGCAAAATTTTCGAGATACTTAAATATATACTTTACAACGTTTGGAAGAAAATTGTGGAGCAATTTGTCCGAACATAGAACACATTCATAAATGGAAATAAAAAGAAATGTGAGAAAATTGACATTGTGCATTGTTGTGAAATGAAGAGCAAAGAAAAAAGAATAGTTGAATGAGAAAAAAAAACAGTCGAATGGAAATTTGCATGTAGAACAAAATCGACGAAAATGGTCGCTAATTTGGATTAACACATTTGGCACGCGAGGACAGCGTTTTGTCGCTGTATTGCCCGCGTTTTTGTCTGTGCGTGCCTTTTTTGTAGCCAATTCGAACAAAATGTAAGTATCATCTGCCGGACATTCGCACTAATCCCACGCAGTCGGTTTCGAAGGCCGAAAATGGAACAGGTGGCGAGTTTCGAGCAAAATTTCATTAGCGCCGTCCGCGGCGACTCAAAAATTATCGGAAGACGGAAAATGAATAAAGGAAGACAGGAAGAAGCCTGCTTTGAAACATACATAACTATATTCGGAAATATGTATAAGAACATATGAATCAGAAACCAGACATCAACGTTATTTGAAGCGAACTCGTTGAGTGACAAGATCGACGTATTCACTTGTCCACTCATGTCGAGTTGTTTACAATAACTCAATTATAAGCTCCAACAAAACTAGGAGGTCCTATAAAAAATAAATAAAATTGAGTTCGCCAGAAACTACGCGTCAACTGCGTTCTCACCCTATTCGTATAGTTGCTGATAATGGTGTTTTTGGCCTCAAAAATATTTATTTATCTCATCATCGAATATGAATGGAGTAATAAAACTGAGCAGTTTCTAAACTATAGCTTTCTACAATTTAGTGAAATATAGAGAATTTAGAAAAATAGTGAGAATGGGCGAGAACTCAAATTAAAAGATAATTAGGATTAGCATATGAGAATGGCTCTTTTGAATAGTATGGTCCCGTTTGTCGGCGAGATTATTGGGATTCATTTCAACGCCGCATTGAACCTGAAAAGGTCCTCATGCGATGGGAATCAATAAAATGGCGAATCAGGTTTAAAGGTGCAACAGAATTTACCGAAAAGTAATTAAAGAATATTGGAAAGCTTGAAAGAAGTTCAAAAAGGAAGAATTCTAATCAAATTGAAATGACGACTCTTTGAAAACAATTTGAAAGTTGCAACGTTTGAAACAAAATTCTCAAAAGACAAGCTAGGTGGTAGATTTAATTAAATTCGAAGGAAAATCCGCCAGAATTTTGCAAACGTGAGAAAAGTGGAGCATCGCGGGTGGTGTTGAAGAATCCATATGAAAAGTGATCATTAAACTCTCAATTATATTGGATTTTTCGCATAATAAGAAGGACCTCAAATGGGAGGCGGGGGGTCAATCTCAAGGGAAGGACACCAAATACAACTAGGGCCACAAAAAAAAGGAGATGAAAAAGCAATGCAAGCATAACATCGCAGAAGACGACGAGCAATGCAAAGACGAGGAAAAAGTTTTTGGAAAGCGACGGCGATCACCACCAGAAGAAAAAAAAAAACGGGACGAGCGGCCACCAAAAAAATACATCGGTTTTTGGCGACACACCACACCAACTCAGTGGTGAAATATTCTTTTTTGGCGTAACATGTTGATAATGCGTATTGTTGAATGCGGCGCCGCCACTCCTTATTTAGGCAAATTCGATTACATTCACTTCCAGTTGGCTAATGTCAACAATGGTCGTTTTCCTCCTCGGCGGCTCCTCACGCGACGTATTCAAATGAGCACATTTCTTCGAAGCATAATTGCATCAGGAAGGTGAGATAATGAGCTGAGAGCTCTCGGGCGGGACAATGCTCCAAAAATTGTCGTCGCCGCCCGATGACTTAATTATAGACCAGTTTAATGAGCAGCAGCGAACGAAGAATTTGAATATACGGCAGAAAAAAAAACAACACTGAAATTGCATCATATATTCCTATTTATAGAATGGTTCTGTCGGATCTTCAATTACGCACAGCCTTCTATGAAAATAAAAAAATCGATCAAAACAGTTCGAATTGTTAACAAAAATTTCGAAAACTATCTAGATTTTTAAAGAATCAAATTAAAAAAAAAGAATGAATATTTTGCGAACCCATTCACTTCCAAATCCCATCAAAGAAAAACGATGCTCTCTGCAGAACATGTGGTTTTGACCAAGAAAGGGAAAAAACATGAAACTGGAACGGAGCAACCAACATGTCACTTAAAGGCGCAATAATTACAGGGTGTTTTCGTGCCACAAAAAATGAGTTAATGACTGGGGTTGGTGTCGGACTCTGCTAGCCAAATTTGGTCATTCGTATGAGTCCACAAGAATTTAGCCAAATGCTGTTCTATTGAGTTAGAGGGGAATATAGTATTGCAAAGGAGCAAAATGAAAAAAATATAGTATTGCAAAGGAAATATAGTATTTTTATATTAATTGAAGCGGATAAGTCTACATTAATATAGAACAGCTCATATTTTATTTGAAAAGTGTTGAATAGAAGAAGGCAGAAAATTCATAAAGCGAAACGTGTTGTCTCGAAAAGAATGCAAAATGAAGAGGCTAATGTTAATCACCCACCGCTTTTGGAGAGTCATTGATGTAGCCAAGATGGTAGGCGAGAGCACGTACTGTGCAAAAGAGACATAGACCAAAAATGGATGGCGTTGCCGCGCAGGTGGCCTAAACACACACGCGCAAACGCTATTGCTCGAGAATATACAGATTCATTATAATCGGGCCCGCCCTCCTCCGATAGAAGTCAATCAACATTTATTGTGTACTCAGATGCTCCTTATTTGGACCTTGACATTTCGAAAAACAACACGCGTTTCACAGAAACACAATCACAAATTCTGATTGATGCCTTCAAAATGAAATTGAAACAATACATAGGAATGCAACAACTGCAATCTTGAGCCATGTGAAAACGCTTTTATCATGCTCCTTTAATCAAGATCTCTAGATTCTTGTGGATATAGATAGTGTATTCAATTGAAGATTTCTTTCTAAAAAAAGGGCAAAATATTTTTCAACGACGTCGACATCAGAAGACAAATAAACAGAAATAGTAGAGGGTCGAATATTTACATTCTCGTCCGGCGGTGGCAATCGGATACATTTTGGGCGAATCTCTCTTTACCGGATGCGCACATGGTGCCGGAAATTTGGAATGAAATACGCGAGAGATGCACCAATTTGGTCTGTCGTGCTTTTTCGCCACCAATAAATGTTACCTAGTTGAGAAAAATGAGAAAGTGTCTGGCATTAAATTTCGGCGTTTTGAGCGATGAGACGATGTTCGTTAAACCCAAGATTCTGATGAGTCCCTTGAGCATTTCACATAATCATTTTTTTGTCTTCAAAAAACAACTCGAAATTGTTATTTTGACATGCGAATTTAAACAAAAAATAAGCGAAATACGATTTTAAAAATTGACCTTTAAGAAAAGAAGATAGTGAGAACACGTCTCTGACAATCGTTTAATGATGAGAGTCATTGTTGATATAACAGAAAAAGGAACCAATGAATCATACAAAGAAGCGTCTAGTAATATGCAAGCCACGCCCATCTGCAGAAGCTGTGCTACCAGGCTCTTTTCTAGGGTTCAGTTACCACGACATCAAGCGGTTTTTAATTTATGAACAACAAACAATGTGCTAATGTCAACGTAGAAAATATGGGAAAGTATGGACAAATGTGATTTACCGTCTTAGAAACTTTGATTGAGGAGAGCTTTTTTAAAACTAAACAGCACACGAAAATAAATGAGAACGAGGGGGAAGACATACCAAGAGTTTAGTGCACTTTTGAGGATGACTGTTGCAAAAGTGTATATTTGCCTAGCTATCAATTTCGCTGTGAGACCCGCAATGACCTTCCACCCACAATTCATCCAACTGACCAAACCGGATGACGAATGCTCGTCAAATCTCGCGTTTCATCTTGCTAATTATTTAAAACTTGACAAATCACTCGGGCATTGAGTTTCCGTCGTCCGAAAACCATAAAGGGAATCGCAGAAGGCAGTGAGATAAAATCAGAAACATTCGAAATGGCACTTGTTGGCTGAGCCGTCTGTGGCGTTCAACGTAATTAATGTATACGAGTCGTCGGACCAATTGAGGCGACGAAAATGAAAAGCCAACACGGAGGCGAGACACCCTCTCCCCCGAAACATGCAGCGCGCTCGTTTTGAGTCGCACATAATCAATGAGAGAATTGTTTAATGAGTCAACTATTTCGCGCCCTTGTTCGATGGACAAATTGGGTTGAAAATGATGATGGCTAATCTTGGACACACAAAACGATATCGGAAATATTGGAAGCGACAATTATTCTGAAGGAATAACGAAGAGTTCGCTTTAAAAAAATTAGTGATATTCGGCAGTTCAGAGTTCTGCCGTCGAAAAAGAAAACAGCTTTTTCTGTTGACTTATGTTCTTCGGCTATTGTTCATTTGATCATTGATGGAGCGGGAGATCAAGCATGAGCTTTCGAAACAATGAAGGATTGATTAGAGGAGTTCGGAAGTCATCGAATGCTTCATGAGATATAAACCACAGAATCGTGTGGTCTAAAATGCTTATAAAAGTTCAAGTACACAAAAAAAGGTGGATTTTTACGGTCGGCGTGGGGTGTCAATAAGCACCGGTAAACTCGGCGAGAAGCAAGCGCAAAAAATAAACGCAAAAAATTTTCCACAAACATCACAGCTGCTATACAATCGAGGGAAACAACAAGTATTTGCGCAAAGTTCTTCTTTTTTTCGACAGACAAATGAAAGACAAGAGCAGCGGCAGCAAAAAAAAAATGAAGCGATGCAACAAAATTACAATAGCGAAGAGACGAGCCCGACGATCGCCGATTGAAATGTGTAATGGAAATACAGGCGGAGGTCGTTCAATTGATGAGCAAATCACGCGCAAGCTTTTCCATTGATTAAAATGCAACTCGCGAATTTTGGCGAGAGCGAATTGTAGAAAAGTGTGTATGTAATGAGCATGTCGACGAACCCATATGAAATTGGAAACTCGGGCTGTTCACCTGCGCCGTGCAAACGCACTTCGCTATTTGCAATTTAATTGTGGCGAAATTCGATACTTATCAAACGCTTCTATTAAAGTATGCATTGAAATTTATAGCTAATTAAATATTGATAACCTATAACATTTTATGAGATGCTGTTCACTAGAATTTCTATTTATACGAGGAATGATTAAGAATATATGATTTTTTGCACTGGCTCGAATCCGTTTCCTTTTCGCATATGTCTATCTGAGTCAAATTAAATATATGACAAATTCATTCTATTAAAAGCTTTCGAAAATTACAGAAAGACAATGAAATTGCGGGAAAAAAGAAGAAAATATTTGGAATCATACAAAATGAAGAAAAAGTTGGAGAAGGAAGTACAAAGAGTAGAGTATTGGAAACGATTTTGACCTGAATCTGTGATAAAAATGGATTCGACAAAAAAAAGAACGAATGAACTTGAGCAATTGATACTAAACAATTGAACGAATAACCCGTTGTGATTTGGTTCTGGCGGTAGATTTGCAGAAGAAATATTTAGAATTAAGCGATTTTTTTTGTTTATGTAGTTTCGAGGTTGGAGTCGAGAATGGAGCATTTAGTGCATTTGAGCAGCAAAATAATTAGTGAAAAGACGGCCGGGAAGGACTGGAAGCAGGAATTGCTCGGAACCAGGTCGAACACGGCGGGTGAATGGATCCGGAGAATGTTCCTAAAATACACTGAATTTGTACCATGGGGATTCCGATTTTTCATTATCTTTCTTTCACAATTATTTTTGTGCAAAATAAATTTTCAATCAATCATGTTACCTGTAAAATTGCCCTTAATCGGTGAGCCAGGAACACGAAATCCGGTCGATCGTCAGGATTCGCTCGCCAGCAGCATTGCATCAAGTCATACCTGAATCCATTGCGCATATTTCAACAAATGCAACACACATTATAGAAGGCTTACACCATATCGGGACAATGTGTTGGCTGTGGTAATCGCATTCCAGTCTCGAGATAATGCCGCACTTTGGCATTCGAAACTTCTCCATACGGGGACGCAGCACGCGTAAGTAATTCCCACATCAAAACGCCGAACGACCACTGAAAATTAAGGGTCCACAACGAATGTTCGAGGACTTCCTGAATGAAAGAAATGCAAGAATACATACCACATCAGTTGCCGCATTGAACACACGCCGATCACGAAGGCTTTCAGGTGCAAGCCATTTCAGAGGGAGTCGAGCGGGTCCTTCAAATTTCCATTATTACTAGGCAATCATTTTTATAAACTACCAGTTTCGGATTCATCGATGTATGACTCCTTGTCAAGTAGATCAACGGCAAGTCCGAAATCCGCAACTTTGACAATGCGATCCGAAGAGATCCTGTAAGCATTTCGATGATTGCGACCAGCATTTTCGAAATCCACAATGACTCACATGCAATTGCGTGCCGCCAAATCGCGATGCACAAAATGTTGGGCGGCGAGATAGCTCATCCCTTGAGCGACTTGATGCGCGAAATCAAGAAGCTCGAGAACACAGAGTGCGCGATTCGGATCGGCGATGAATGTCTTCAGATCGCCGCCTTCCATATAAGGGAGCACCACCCACGGATTACCGGCCGGCGAGATCGAGATGCCGAGAAGCGAGAGCACGTGCGGATGGTCGAGATGCTTCATGACGATCCCCTCGCGCAGAAATTTCTCGATGTGTGCAATATCGCGAGCTCGCTCGCCTGTAAAATAGCGATTTACACATGTAAACATGCCGCCGCTTCGCAAATTAATTGACTTCGAATTTTCTATTACTATTGTCGGAATCAAACGACTTGACGAAATTTAAAAAATTATTGGCAATGTGCCAATGCGTCTCAAGGCAGTGAGAAGTACGTGAAATTGCGTACCTTGAATTTAAGCGTACGCGCATTTAATATTCAGTCAACGAAAAATTTAAATCTACACTGATTTCGCGAATTTGAATGCCCCGCCTCCTTTCAGTCGTTTGACGCCGACAATACTAACTTTCACAAGTTGTAATTAACTACAAAAAACGAAATGCCTGCTGCTGGAATCGAACCAGCGTCGCCACGGCCACAACGTGGAGTACTAACCACTATACTAAGCAGGCCGAAAGTTTGCGACCGCAGTGCGGTATAAGAAAGAGTGAGAGCGATGAAGGCGACTGGTGACTGATGTGCGGTCATTCAGTGCTGATTTCTACTTGTGATAAAAATCACAACCATGGTAAATTTTATCAATTTTATGGGCGTTTCGAAAGTAAAAAGCATTATCATAAATTAATTTAATTTAAATAACTTATTAGAAGCTACATGAACGAAAGAACTCAATACCTTTCAATGTTTTTACGGCAACCGGGATGAGCCGACCAGCAGGATCACGCATACGACCACGATACACATTTCCGAAGTAACCTGAAATAAAATAAAAAAAGCATTGAAATTTTGAAACAAAACTCATTAGATAACCAATTCATAAAACATGAAATAATTAAATATAAAAAAAAACTATTAGATGATTTCTAAAATTGTCTATAATTACTGATTTCAAACTTTTGTTGTTCAAAACCGTGTGCTTGGTCTTCACTACACTATAACACAAATTTCTATATTTTACAATATTTTTGTATATTTAAGCATTAAAATTTGTGCACTACATAAGATCACTCACGACTTTTATGCAATTTTATGAGAAAGAAATCGACAAAAAAATAAATGAGAGCCGCCGAATAGAAATTCGAATAATTTGGAAACTAACAGCTGGAAAATGATAGAATATTCGTAAACTATTCGCGTGATTATTCGAATGTGACAATCATTTTCTATTTTTCATTTTCAACTACATATTACACTCATATCTATACTCGAAAAGAACAGTAAAACACGTCGAAGTCCGGAACAAGTTTCTAAGTTTCGAAAAAAGTATTTTTAAATAAAGAAATTATAGTGATTGTAGGTTTCCCCTGATGACAATGTTCAAGTCCAGAAGTAAAGCATGAAGGTTTTCCGGACGAGGTGGACGCGCCCGACCGTTTCCCCCGCCCACGGCCGCGAAATATTAGGCCACGGAACATTTCACGTCCGTAATTTTTTCAAATTTCTCAGCAAATCGTGCCGGTTTCTGGGAGAGTGTGACTTCGAGATACCTTCTTATCGCGGCACGATTTTCTGACTTCTTTTTATTATTATTTTTAGTTTAATTTTTATGCACTTTTTAAAGTTATTTCGTCGATTTCTTTAAAGAAAACGCCTCGAGTACATTTTATCCCATTTTATCCCGCTCTAAAAAACGGCGTCGAAACCATTCACGAGCGTTCATGTCGACTACGTATCCCATTTCGTCGTCACAAAAAAAACAACGCAATTATTCCATGCCCGTCGCAAAAAAAAACAATCAATTTTCGGCGCCAACCTTTTCCAACAATAGTCTCCAAGACGACCGCTTCGGAGGGCAGAAGTAGGCCTTGCAAGGATTGTCGTAAATCAGAGCTGATCAATTGCAAAAGACTCTGAGTCGAGTATGTCGAAGAAACTGAAAAAATGAGAATTGAAATGAAGAAAGAAAGATTTGAAAGGAGATACAGACTTTTTCGGGTGAACACCATCTCGAAATAGAAGACGCGTTCTATTTCAGAATCGAATTTCCTTTTATAGAAAGCTTCTAGAATTTATGACCCAGCGTCATTCAAATTCTCACATTTCGCAGTTTTTTTTCTCGTTTGTTTAACAAACACACATCAAACTTCGGCTTAACCTACTAGAAAGTTGAACAAGGTGCGGCTCAACCGACCGTTTGTTTGACTTCTCGTCTATTTTTAGACGGTTTCAAGCGTTTCGGTTCGCTTTTGTTTGAAAATTATTAAAGTGAAGGAATCAATATTTAGAGAAGTGTTCTAGAAACATTTTTCCTCTCTTTCTCACTGAAAAAAATTGCCCATTTCCTTGATGCCAATTTTTGGGCGACGGCGAATTATGTGTGGATCGAATTCGGCTTATGTTTAGAATCATTTGGACGTTAGAAACCAACACACAAAAATTGCCAATGGCGACATTACCGCTTGATTGGCGCGATGATCTCGGAAGACTCGAATGCGAAGGACTACGGTAGCGACTCGAAGAGGATTGCTCCGAATCGGAATCCGACGAATCGAGGAACACTGGGTTCAAGAACACCTCGCCCATGGTTTTTCGAAGGTCTGGAGAATCACAAAAATACAATAACGAGAATTAGAGTGGAAAACGAGAAAGTCTCTTCGAGACTCGACATTTTATTTTTAACGTGAGTCTAGACTTCGGAGTTAATGGATCTCATTCCGATGAAAATGTGCGTAAACAGAGTTTCGACAATATTATTATCGAAAGTGTCGTTTTTATAAATTTAAAAATAGAATTTTCTGCTGTTTCGATGACGGGTTTTTTCGCGGGAAGTATGATCGCGAGATTTCAGGGCAAATGACTTATTAATGGATGTATTTGAAATAATATAGAATTCAAGAAACGCGATGTCTAAAATTCAAATAGGATATTTGAAACGAAATTCGGTTTCGCCGAGTGCTGAGCATATTTAGAATCGAAAGGCAAAATCTCATATGGGCACCGAAAATCATACAAAATCGCGTGACAAATATCAATAAACCGAAATTTGCCGAAAATATTATAAAACGATTTGGCTTATAAAAATGGAGGAGAAATTAGCTGGAATATTAAAATACAAAAATGAATAATCGTCAAAAATTCGTTAATAAATGAAAATGATAAATAAGGAAATTCGTGAGAGATACGGTATTTGAGAAGGGAATAAATGAATGGGAATGGAGAGAAAACAATAGCGGCGAGAAGGATGAGATTAATATTCCACTTGTGGAATGTGCAAAATTGGACACATTGGTTCGCAATTGCATACAGTGCTTCGTCGGTCGTCTCCAGTGTACAAATACAATACACACAAAACGCGCGATGCGAATGGAGAAGGCGAAAAGAGAGAGCGCGCCTCGGCGGCAGACTGAGCTGTGCTGAGCTGAGCGCGCATTCGAGAGCATCGGCGCCCCCACCCTTTTCGCCGAACCGAACAAAACGAGGCAGCGGCCGTCGCCATCGTAGTAGTAGTCGCAGCAGCAGCAGCAGCTATTGATCAGGAGGCGCGCGAGAAGCAGATCCATTCGCGACGACCCGTGTAAGTTTGTATATATGTATGTGTAAGAGCCGGTTGGTTGTCTGTCGGTGTGCGAGCAATGCCAACAACTTGTTCGAGGCAACCCCCCCACGCACCGCGACCAATATTTCAAAAAAGAAAACGAATTGACTCGTGATAGACCGCCGATCTACTCGATATGACAAAATGATGGGCGGAGCATGCGAGCACGCGACTCACCAGTACTGCACGTGGTCCATTGACTTGGTGTATGTGCGATTGGCTGAGGTGATCCCGACTTTTGGCAATGGTACTGAACGAGCACGGCGATCAAGGCGACTGATAGTACGATGAGCTGCAAACATGAATACTAGTTGTGCCAATTCGTAGAACAAATTCCAAATTTCCATATTTGCATTTATTTGCAGGAATCGCCCGTTTTGACAGGTCCGAATTCTGTCCGGTTACAGTTTTTCCTTAGTTTTTCAACATCTGACACAATGCCGAATGTGTTTTTTTTTTCGTCTTTTCACCACACGTTCATTTGTTTGCTATAGTGAACTCGAGCATTCTATCACATGATTGCTCGTTTTGCCATTTTTTTGTTCTCAGGGGGAAATTTAATTAATTTCCATCGCGAAATTATTAATAATATTAGTCATTCTAATAATTATCAATTTTGAAACGGAAATTAGTTGAGAGATTTGCTGACAAATGTCGTGTTAGAATTGGCGATACATAAATATTCCATTCAATATCCATTGATAAAACAGGATTTCGAACGGAAATTGAATTTTCACGGGATAACAATTTCCCCGAGAGTTGGGCTCTCAGAACACAAACTGGCGAAAGCGTTTGGAAAAAAAGAAATACTCACGAATAGGGCGGCGATCAGTGCCAGCGAGTGTTCGGCGAGAAAATTCAGCGACACCTCACCGGGATTCTTCTGGAGAACAGCTGAAGCCGACGTCGTCACCTGCAACATATCGATGTTCGATCGACACAATCTATGCAAATCCATCGGCGTTAGACCGACCGGTGCCGCCGAAACACCGTCACGTTCTGATTACTCATGGTGGCGCTCATTAGGCCGCCATGATGGGCATTGTGTCCAGTCAATGAATGGGTCAGCGAGTTTACGACATCTCATCGCTCAAAACCATCATCATCTTGATTTGGGCAGTTTTCGAAATTTCAAATTTCGCGCCATCTTCCATATTTTTGTATTACGCATTTCCTGTTGTTCACATTAGAAAAATTAGCAAATCATTTTCAAAAAATTTGTCTACTGCCGAGGAAAAAAAAGAAAAAAGCAAGGTTTTATAGCTTTCGTACTATCATTATTTCGTCTGAAATTGCTCCTTTTGTTCGTCGCCAAAAAAAAATCAAACAATCGCGTCCGTCGAAACGAGCTATTTCCTGTCGTTTAGCGAGCATTTCCCAAAAAAAAAGAACGACGAAATAGTCGATTTTTCGCTATAAAATAATAAATGCGAATAAGATTGATTTAATTGCGTCGTCGTTTCAGTGCATGACGCAAATTCGATTTTGCAAATCCCAAAAAATTGAATAATATTCATATAAATCAGTTTCGAGTACAATAAGAAAGCAAAACGTCAGACTAAATATGGGAGTTGGCCAACAAATTTCCTTCAGCTCATTCTTTTGCCAAAAAAAAAGAAATTCAAAGCCAAATGATCGAAGCATTTTTTTCTCAGAAATTAGTGGAACCGGTATGCTTCAGAGAAATTCTTTTGTCAGCATACGATACGAGCTGTATTTCCTTATAAGACGCAACAATGCAAATATTAGAATTTTTCATGTTGAGCTGGGATTGGAACTAAAATGAAACATCTAAAACTTTTTTGGAATTTTTTAATTCCTAAATATTAAACAAATGAAATTAATCAATTTTTGGTAAGAAAACGTTGACATGCTGCTCGTTTATAATTTCCAATTAAAGCTCTTCAAAGCTCCTTGTAGATTACCCATAAACGATACATATTTTTTTTATTCGTGGCAAAACAAATTTGGTTTAACAAAAATAAATTTTTTTGAAAACCCTGTTAAAACAGTTGCGTTTAAATTTGAAAACCACACTAAACTCCATTTTTTCTCGAACATAAACCCTTGAGACAGTGCATCTCTGCAAAAAATCTATGAAAGAAGTCTTGGCGAGCTGTATGCGCCTTTAACCTTTGCTGATGCCTAACCCGTAAATCTACACTGTTATTTTTGCTCCAAGACCTCTTCGTAAATTGTTGGGCATGCTGCCAATTGAAATGGTTAACATGAAAATGAAACGAACCTCTTTGGGAAAAAGCCATTCAAGCTCGGGTCGCGTCGCTGGTGTACCCATTACTTATTCGCATATCTTCGCGTTTTCGATCTGCAAAATTTGAACGACTAATTATCACAAAATTGCGTAACTGAACCAATTAAAACGGAGACGAATTACAATTGCGAGACGGTCGAATGAAAAAAAAAATTAAAGGGGGATATGCGACCTTGTCGGCTTCGAAACACCATTTGGTGAGTAATAAATGGAGTTATCCGATGAAGGGCATATTCATTGGGCCCACACACAAAAAACAATATCGCCGCGGATCGCCACTGAACGGGTCTAATTTAATTTAAGAGAACGAAGGACATTCCGTTGCGGCAAGGTCAGCAGCCTTTTTTTCTGTCTTGGCGGTGAAGCAGAATACCGTTTTTGGCTGATGCCAAACCGACTAATCCGATTAATTCTTCTGGAAAGGTGAAAGTGACGACGGTGCAATTTATGTCTGGCAAGTATGTCTGATGTAAGCAACAATTCTATGCATTCTAGAACTATTAAAAAGAATATATACGGTATTTTATGTATTAATGTAATAAATAAAAGGCTACACAGATATTTGACAATTTTTTTTCGACAATTGGCATTCAATTAGAAATAGAGAATTTGATAGCAGAACTACCATATTCGTATTCAGAAAAACAGGTCAGTGTGAAGAAAATAATAAAATATGTCATGCATGCTGTATACACAACGGATTTGACTTCTTCATACCTCATAAAATACCGTAGCATCGGCAAAAAGTGAATAAAGGTCGCGAGACAATAGTTATTCGTGTTTATGTACTATTGAATGCAAAAAAACCACAAACGAGTGTGGCAAAAAAAACCACAAAGGTCCAATCAATTTCATCGAACCCAAAATATTCAAAAAATCGGGGAAATTCTAACAGATTGCCCAAAATCAATAGAACATGGTATTTAGGCAAAACAAGCAGCGATCGGCGGCTTACGACTTCATGCACCGTTGCGCACAACTGTGTGTCTCTTCGTTTCGCATATATTATGCAGAAATGAAACAAATTGAAAGGGATCCCGAAAAGGCTGTAAGCTGCTAATATTATTTTATTTGCAGCATATTGCAAACAATGAGAAAATTCGATTTTATTTCAAATGATCGGGATTTTTCGCCGACAACGCATCGACACAAATAGTTGCAAATCGAAAATATATTTATGTATATTTCTATGTACGGACATTTTAATTGCTACCTGTACACCCAAATTATACGTTAGCCGAATATGATTTATTCAAATCCCTGAATAATTTATCGAGAGTTTGGATGTGGAAAAAAACAGTAAGGTTGTGGCAACATTTTTCAGGGTGTGTCTTATTTTTTTGGTTTATGGTAGGCAAGAATTCAAGAAATGGCGTGAAGGGAAAATCGAAAAGAAATTTCCGCTTTTCGCTGAAAATTCACCATAAAAATGTCTTCTTTTAGAATTTTTAGTTCAGCTTTGTTTGAAGTTGAGTAAATTTGTGTACCGTTCTGCGGATGCCCTGCCCATCAAACTCATAAGCATTTATAAATTAGAGCAGCTGAGATTGTCAGGTCTAAAATCTCCAAACATAGAAATGATAAAGGATTGGAAATGAAACAAGTATAGGATCGAGATGTTCGTAGTGAAAACACGAAGCTATCAAATCCGCTAGCTGCGGTTCTCTTCTTGATGTTTTTTGGCCGTCACTCTTCGCCTGAACATTTTCACTTATTCGTCCGACCGACCGACAAATCCATTCGAAACTTTCGTATGGCTTGCCAACAACAAAACGAAACAACTACAAGAAGGATATCGAGGAGTGGAAGTGGTCGATCGAGAATTTTTGAATGGGCTGAAGAAGCATTTCTTCGGAAGACCGCAAAACGACCAAGTGGCGAACTTGAACAGTCATCGTCGGATAAGTAGCTAATAAAAATGATGTTCCCCATTTGATGGGAAAGGCGTAGCCATAATCAGAATCCTCCGACATTGGCGTATTGTTTCAGAATCGAACATTTATATCAAGGGAATAGTTAGAATGGTTTCGTGTTTTTTTATTTTTCAAAAAAGTGAAAAATGGAGAACTCGGCTCGAAAATAATGGGCTCTCAAGAGGTGTTAAACATACAAAAAACGAATTGAAAACGGTTCCGGCAAAATCAGGAACGAAATGACAACACAAAATATACATATGTATATATGGATAGAATTTGAGGTTGGCAACAAAAGGTATTTTGTTTAAAAAAAAAGAAACAGTTACAAATACACCGAAAAATGAGAAAATTGCTCATTTTAGCGTAGTCTTTGGAAATTTCTAAAAAGAAAATTGAGTTTTCCAAAGAAACATGTTTTGAGTAGATTTTGAATGAATGATTGAAATTTATTTCCGAAAAGCTTTCGGAATGATTTTTCTATTTGAAGGTAATTTTTAAAAATGAACTTGTAATTATACCAATATTAATAATACAATAGTGAGAATGAACGAATTTCGAAACTGTAGTCAAGCTTGCAACATGTGTTATGAGGCGGCAGTTTTCTGCTAATCAACGAGCGAGCGGCGTCCTCCGAGCGGCGCGGAACACGTCTTCGGCTTAGCCGTCCGACACGAAAAGTCGATAGAAAAAAGGGAAGAAAACAGCAGCGAATCGTCGGATGAATGGAGAGATGGACGGGACACACAAAAAAGGCGTCTGATTTCGGCGAAAAGCCGCTATGATAAATAGGTTGAAATGGCAAAGCAGTAGTGATAAAAATAGAGAGAGAGACATCGTTGATGAATGTGAATGCCCGAAACGAACGGCGTCCGAATGGGATGAGAGAAATGCATCTTATGCAAATGAAAGTACATATAAAAGATCACTGAAAAATCCCGGGTTATAAAGGTTCAAGGAACACTTAAATCGTTCGAAAAAAAAACTGCCTACCTCATAAATTAGTATCGAAATAGGGGGAACTAATAAAAAAGACATTGACCAGTGTTTTTTGACCTGAATTTTTTGTAACATTAGTCATCAGCATTCGCATATTCGTATGAGCCCTGTGACCCGAAACCGAATATGAATATCTTTAAGCGATATGCACGCGCACTTGTAGGACATGGCGGCCGTCAATCGGGTATAAATCAACACACACACTCTCACATTTATCTGATTTCGCATCGACGCCTTTATGCAAACATTCAAATTATTACACAGAAACACACATACCAGCACCATAACGAATCAATCGAATCGGTTGCCAACCCAATCTTATTTTTTTTTTGCAAGAAAAAAATCAAACTTTTCCAATGTGTATTATGAGAGATGACCTCGTGAATAAACATCCAGCGGCCGCGGCGGCGACAAATACACAAGAATCGGATCGAATTGAGCATTGTTCCTCAAATCGGACGTGTTTGCTCCGACGCAAAACTCACACTCTAAGAGTCACTTACAACATGTTCGCCAAGGAATAACACGAGAATCCTAGTTAGAATAATTTGTAAAAATGAATGCGAAATGTGACCCTAGTACGGTACACTAATTAATGCAGAGAATTTGAAACTATTAAATTTTTAGAAATCGAAACTTGAATTAAGGAACCGAATGAGAGAGCAATGCACTTATTTCTGCATATCAAACAGATATTTATTATCTAACTTTAAAATAAATTTTCCAAAAAGATGGTCTAGTTTGTGATGGCTTGAAGAAGCTTTAACAATTTATATAAATATATAAAAGAAATGGTAGTGCGAAACGGCACTTCGGACGTTTGTCCGGTTATAAGGGACGAGACATACTTAATAAACAAAATAAATGAGTTATAGAATAATTGTAAATGTTACAAAATGAGTGGCAATTTGTGCGTGTTGGTTGTCGCAGCGATTCTGTCAACTGTGTCCGTCCGCCTCATCGGCCACCCTCACCCAACTGTCGGCCAATAAAGCGATTATATTCAAGTAATGGGTGAATCCTGCCGCTGCCGCTGCGGTCGCCGCTTCTTCTCATACACCGTTCGTTTGATTTCCGCTCGCGCACACATTACGGTAATTTGCCAACCCCCACACACACACATCGATGCTATTTAATGCACTCCGGCGGCCGGCCCGTTTTCACGCCTCACTCATTTTTTTTTCGGCCGTCAACGTTGCGTTCATTTTTGAAGCTAGTCGGAAGCGAACTTTTGACTGATTTGGATGAGGTGAAATGAAAATGAAAACGGAGAAGGTACGACGGATAAACACGATTATCAAGATGAGGAGGAAAATGGTGAAGAAGAAGAAGTCTGTTGATAAACCGTTTATCATGTAACACATTTGGACTTTAGAACGTTAAAAAGCTCCCCCCATTACATCATCATTCAATTGGGAAAAGGAAATACGGCAAGCAACTTATGATGAATTCACAGAAAACTTTTTATTGTAGTTATTCATAAGCGGTATGTAATAAGAAAAGTTGTTTTCTTGAAAATAAGCGAATTTTGCCGACCCGTATATTCGATACTCGATCTCATTAGAAATGTCTGAAACGAAATTCAGAAGACCAAGGTAATCTATTCAGAGCACTGGTTTCTTCTACTGCATCATAGAAGAGCTCTTCAGATGCCAAGAAAATGTATTTTTTTAGAATGACGATGTAGTCGATAGTTCATGTCGACCAAATTTTCACAATTTGAACGGCCTTTTTGAAACGAAAAAAAACGTACCAACAATTGAATATTAGACAATTTCGCCAAAGTATTTCAAGTGTCGATCATCATGAAAACTGGTGTTCAATGATTAGAAAAATGCGATACTTTCGGGAGGTAGACAAAACATTTGGATGAGGGCTAGTGGATGTAGAAAAAAAAATGAAGACGAGGCTAAAGTAAACTTTACTCCCCATTAAAACGTCGGCCACAAAAAGGAATGAAGCGACGATTAAGAAGGCCGTTGACCACAATAACTATTTCCAATTGCGGCTTTTCGACGAAACAATTCAGACACCGCAAATATGCGCAAAAAAAAGGAATAACAAATAGAACAACGGATAAATGTGTGTATGTATGTATATGTTTATGAATGTCTAAGGTGTGTTGTTCAAGTGGATTTCCGTAACTTGTAAATGACGAAAACCGGATCGAGCAGCTGAGGTCTTGACCATTCCTCTGATTTGTATGCATATTCGTGCGGCTGTCGGTCTATACACACACCCAGCCAAAGTTCACACGCACAATAAATAATCGTCTTTACTTGCTCTTCGTTTCGTGTTGCCGCCGGTAAATAAAAGTCGTGTTTGCTGAAAAGTTTACACATTTGACAAACGTGTTTTGTCAAGACAATCCAGTAAACTTTTATTGCCGGAACCGCTATTCGGCTACTATGTTTCGATTCTACCAACGTCTAGAAGGATACCAACATTCGTTTGGAGATTAATAGGACGTCTGGGAGTGCAATGAAGCAAATGGAAGAGCACTATTCAATTTAGTCGAACGACGACCATAAATGTAGAATTCATTGAGTATTCATGTCGGGGTCATTCTACATACATATAACAGGTGGGTGGTACGCAGGGTACCGCCGACAAAGATATATTTTACTATGTCTATAATTGCTCAATATCGACATTCAGAATGAATTAATCCTCGTTTTTTCGAATTGTGCATTCGCTGCGGTTGAATAAAATATGGAAAATATGAATTGTGGGCATAGCATAAGGATAAATTAAAGGCGCACACAGCAAGCCAAACCCCTTCGAAATTTTTTTTCGGAATTTAGCCAAATTTTCGCAATCGATTGATTTCGGTAAGTAATTACTGAGAAATCAATGATTGTTTGATATCCAGGCTGACGGCAAGTTTCAGAAGAACGCAATGCGGAAAGCTTGAGCAAACACTAATGATATTTAGTGTTCACACTTACGAAAGGCTTTTCAATTATTATCGATTAAAGATCTAATTGAATAGCTACAAATGAACTGCATAAAGCTAAAGTTTTAATCAGGACTGAACACTCAACATACTTGACATTGCCTGAAGCATATTTTTGTAATATGTGGTGTAAAATGCTAGAGAATATGTCGAATTCGCTATTTAATTAAGAAAAACCTGTAACCCTCAATCCAACCGAGATTAATTTAAAATATTCAACAATAAAGATGAGAAGTGAAGGATGGAATATTTGAAGAGAAAGCATTGATGTGAAAACGATGAATGAAAAATAATAAAAATTGAGAAATGATTGCAAAAAAAGAAACAATTTTTCTTTGACTGATATGTGAACAATGAATTGCTTCGTTTGACGCCCCAGGGCTGTCGAGTCCGGTTTTCCGGGCAAAAAGTTCGCTCGTTTGAATCGAAAGTTGAGCACACATTAACTCTAAAGACCGGAAGTCGACGACGGATCCAAGTTGAAAGTTTACCTAGGTCAACACTTGAATTTACTATTTTGCTGTCTTCTAGTTACACCTGCGAGCGACAACTATGGAATATGATTGCAAGCTTTACCGTAGAATTGGGTCTCGCAACATGCGTGCGGATAATTACGCTGAATTCGTCTCGAGACCATCCAGGACGTTTTGCCAATTTGTCGTAGTCGCGCGTCTTTGACAATACAAAGCAAATTAATAATAAAATGAACGATTTGTATTAAACGAGCAATTAACTCCTGTGCCGCCTAATTAGGTTCGGTTTATTGTTGAAATTGGCCGACCTTGCCGATGGATTCCAACTTTCAATAATAGGAGAAATCAAAGAAAACGAAGCAATCTATTGTAACGAGAAACGAAATTATAAAATTGTCGAAAAAATTCTGTTTTATACGTGAGATCAAGAATGTTCAGCAATTTTTACACTTCGTTCTCTCATATTCCCGATATAGATAACTGTTTAAATTATTAAAATTGAAAAAATTCCTTCAAAAATTGGAAAGAAAAACTTAAAACGAATGAAACAGGAATAAAATGAAAAACAAAACATCATAAGAGAAATTTTGTTTGGAATAGAATATTTGAGAAGGTTCAAAGCTAATACGAACATCGGGAGCATCGAAATATTTGGGGATTCGAAATTTCAAAATGAAGAAGAGCCGAATCAATCAATGGCTCTCGACAATCATTTCGCTTCACTTCATTCAACTTTATTTCGGCCTCTTCCCTGCTGTCTTTGTGGCTATTTATTTGTACAGCTAACTGATACGGGGTTCGGGTGCTTATCCCCTTGTATGGCGAGCGCGGAGGCAAAGGTTGAATCGCCGCGACGATAAATACATTGAACAGCTGACATGCATTATAGAAGACGATTCGCAACGCGCCGATGACGAGCGGGGACAAACAAAATGCGCAGATTAGAAGTAAGCTTTTTCTCAAATTGCCTCCAAGTATTCAAGACCGGCCTCGCTGCCCTAGGACCCGATCCAACTTGAAAACTTAAACATGAATCATTTTTGCACTGGCGACCAGTATTAGTGTAAAATGATTGCCATATTGTAACGTTCTCGAAGGTAGAAGATAGAACTCAAGTGGGCACTTGGCGAAATCTTGTAAATTTTCATAATTGATCTCGATATGAATACAAAAAAGATAAGTTGCAACAAATCGGAATTTGCGCAAAAACAGAAAGTATTGAACATTATTAAGAATATCATCAATGTTATGCAATTAAGGTTAGATTGTTATTATTCTAGTTGTTATTGTGCTGGTTTCGGAATCCGCGAGATTGGAGGAATCCGGCGAGGCGAATATTCGTATCGTACAAATGATCATCAATATCATTGAGATGCTCCTCAGGTAATCTTCGTTTAGCCAAAATTTTTGTCAAAGCTTTTGTCATTTTGTCAACCATCAAAGATGCCTTGACAATTTCAGAAGGATCAACGTCTTCGCGGGAAATCGTCTTCAATTGAGTCTCCATTATTTTCGTGAAATTTTCGATGGAAGAAGCTGTTACGCGATTATTATTGGACGTTTCATTCGAAGACGGAACCTAAACAAAAAACTCAGTAAAAATAATCAAAATGAAATATCGTACTGAGATCATATCAACACTTGACGGAGTTTCAACTATTTCAGCATCATCACCCTTCATTGGGGAATCCTGCAAAGCTTTCGACATGTCATTCACAATGCTTGTTCCGGTCTGAAAGAAAAATATAAATACTTATGAAAGACACGAAAAAGGCTACTTCTTCTGAAAAAATAGGTTGACTTTCAACAATTCCAACGTTTTCAACTTCCGTTGGTGAATTGTGAAATGCTTCAAAAATCTCTTGTTTCGTCGATGGAAGTAACTTCTGGGGGGATGTCGTCTAAAACAATACAATTGTTTTGGATTTTCACTAATTTTATCAAACCTTTTCCGGAGTTTTTTCTACTTTTTCAACAATAGTTTCGATTTTTGGTTGCGGCTGTGGTACTTCAACAACGACAGTTTCTAATGTTTCCCGCAATTCTTCCTTCTGAACAGCCTTTGGCTCACTTTCTTGCCTATTCGTTTCACTGTCCATCGACCAGCTATCGTCTACCTAACATGCGAAATTATATTATGCAACATTATTCAATTTCTGAAGATAAACCTTGGCGACTTTCGGTTGTGGTTTCTTCTTTTTGAGATTAACCTCATATTCACTGAGAACTTTGCGTACTGTTTTATCACGAGGAGCTCTAATTCCATTAGCAACATGAATTTCCTTTAACGTCAATTTGGCAAATTGTCCAATAGTTGTGATCTCGTGATCTTCAATCCACTTTTTGAGCATCGAAATCGCTCTGAAATATGAGAATCGCGGTAAAAACAAACAAGCGCTCATTTTCTTACGTGACTGCGCCGGAAAGCGGAACAAGTTTACGAATGATTTCACTAATTGGATGTGAGCAGTTGACGAGGGACGGGTAAATCGCCGAGTTTTCCTTGAAATCGTTCATTTTTGATTTTTAATTAAAAAAAACAAACCAACTCATAACCAGAAGTTGGTAAATCAGCAATTGTGCGCGCTGGTTCTGGCTCTGGATTCAAATCAACGAATTTTGACGATTTTTTGGGAGAACAACTCGATTTCAACGGAGAAACTTTAAGACTATCTGAATGGCAATCCGCATCGAAGTGAACTCGATTTCGACGCCGTTCAGTTAACGGTGTATTCCTTCCGGGAGTTTTTCGCAAAATACTCGGAGTTCCAATTGTTGCAGGCGATTTTTTCGTTGACGGAGTTTGTGGGACATTGATCGTACCTTCCCTTAAAAATCCCAATTATCTCTAGTTGTTATAATACCATTTATTTTACTTTTCTTCCAATTCCACAGTACTTGGCAGAGAATCCTGAGAATCACGCTGAGTCTCAGTTATTGGTTGAGGAGTTGGCTCTTTTGTGCTTTCTTCTTCTTCAATTACTGTTTTCTCTTCCGACACCGAAACTTGGGTAGCAGTAGTAAGCTCTTCTTGGTTTCCCTCTGTTCTTTCAGGTTCGGGATCTGTATGTTTTTCTGGTATGTTGATGCCAGTTTCAGCTCTTGAAGAGCTTCTAAGGTTTCGAGAATATCGTTTCGGTCGGGTCGATACAGATTCTTCCGGCACTTTTTTCTTACTAGCACTTTCAAGTTCTGGAAGATTCTGCAAACGAAAACTAGTAATAAAAATCGAATTCCGAAGTTGGCGTACTATAAGAGCTATATCATCATCGGTCGAATCTTGTCTTACATCCATTTTTTGAGACCTCGTCTTTTTCAATGAAGGACTCAATCGACCGTTATCCTCGGAAATCTGTAAAAGCCAATGCTGCTTGTCTTTTTTTTAATAATCCTACGAATAATCTTCTTGGCCGTTTCAAGCTGGCCCGTTTTGTAGAAGTAGGTTCAGTGATTTCCGTTGAATCAACCTTTTCTTCTTTTTCTTCGTCTTTTTGCTTCACAACGTCAGAAGAACTAAAATTCAATTAAAAATCATCAGTGTTTGGATAACTCAGAAAACTGTTTGTGAAGTGAGAAAATAATTAATTTTACCTGCATGATTCTGTTCCAACATCAAAATTCAAACTCTTCAATGCTGTTTTGATAGAGGAATTCCTTTGTGTTCCACTTTGAGATTCCTCATTAAAATAATTCAGTCCGTCCCTCGATTCCTCGAATTTTTCTTTTTGATGATCCGTCAGCTTATTCTTCTGGTTGCTTATTGGTGTTTTTATCACAACAAATTCCGAAGTATCCTCGTCAAGTAAAAATTTTTCCGCATTCTTCGACCGAGGTGATTCAGTTTTCTTCATATTTTCGTTAGCTTTCTCAACAATAAGCTTCTTTGCGAGATTATCAACAGCAGATTGCTGAGAGAGCTCGAATGACGAACTTTCCTATAAAAATTAGGTCATGTTAAATTAAATTAACTTCTTGACTACCTGCGGGAAACCAGTATCTCCTGATTTGACTTCCTTATTATCTCCGATTTCAGTGCAATCCATAGCAACCTCTTCCTCGTCTTCATCAAATACGCTAGTTTTATTTTCAGCAGAAATATCTTCTGGTACATTAAGCTTGTGTTTCTTCGGAACCGCCAATAGCATCTCGCGAAGTTTCGGATTGCTATATCGAAGTTTTCCAGTGACCTTCGAAAACGTGCACTTCCAGAGATTAATAGCAGAATTTCGAAGAGACGCATGAGGTGAACTGAGCAATGCGATTAGCAGAGGTGTCCATTCGTCGAGGAGATCTGATCCAAATGGTTCACTAACTGATGAGGATATAGCATTAACAGCCTGAGACATGATTTTCATCGAAACTGTAGGAATATTGTGGCAAAACCTCGCTAATCTTCTGACAAATCGCCATCACATCAACACATTTTGTTTCATCTTTCTCGAATAGCTCACAAAGCCCCACAAAATTCGGAGCAAAACTGGTTAGTATGCTTGGAACCTAGGAAAATTACATTCCAATCATTAAAATTACTTTGAATAATTACCGCAGTAGTCATCGATTTCGATACAGTTTTCACGTTCGAAACGAATTTTTTTAATTCTATTATTAATTGTTTTGCTTCTGGGCGAGTTTTTAGAAATTTCTTTCCGTCATCTGTATAGGGCTCCTCTTCGATCTGAAAATGATAGCTCAACACCTTTAATCAAGAAAAAACCACACAGATTTCTTAAAATTTTTAACAGCTTTTTCGAATTGGAACTTGTCAGAATTGATGAGTATTTGATATTTTCCAAACGGATTAAAACTTGTTGAATTCTTTTCAGCCGACCGCGATTTTGGAGTCAGTTCTTCAAGTTTTGACTTCCGCTTTGCTGCCGGCGTCAGAAATCCTCGCAAATTCTCCTTTGCCGAATCGGTTGAGCACGAATCTTCAGGAATCTCCGACATTTCTATAACAACAATGTGGCGGATTATTTAGAATAAAGATTGCAATGGTCTAAAATAAAGCTTTTAAGGATTAGCTAAACTTGGAAATGTCAACGTTCTTTTTTCTGGCACATTGCGTATTGTGTTTAATCCGCGGGGAAATAATGTTCTATTGATCCAAAAAATAAAAAAGATAGATATATAATTTTTGATTCAAAGAACATATTTGTTTTGAAAAAAAGCAGAAACTTCACAAATAAGTTCGTAGATTATTCTAATCATATAATATTGATTTTTAATTAATAGGCTGATGTTTGTTTGCTAAAAATCATCCAAAAATTAAAAGAAAACAAGCAAACAAACAAAAATAAACAGAAAATTTGAGTGCGCGCGCGAAAACGGCGTTCAAATTAACTGTCCGGTGTGCAAACACTTGCACGATTTTTCGCACCTCCCTTACGCGCCTTTTTGGGTGGTTGCGCATGCGACTCTGATAATCTAACATCCTCGCAATTATAACAATAACAACACATTATATAAGTTTTAAACAATATTGATACATTAATTCACTATTTATTTCTATAATATATCTGAAATTCGGTAATTTTGTGATAATTATTTTTGATAGCGTTTCAATGATGCTGAAAATTTGGTAGCGTCGAACATGTTTTGGATTTAGGGAATGATTAGGGGCATATTTAATCAAAATACAATGGGATAAGTTCTGATCACAGAAAAAACACGTAAACCAATATGGATTAGTTGTTGTTATTTGTGAATTGTTGTTTAGACATCTTCAATAACGGGAGTAATGAGGCGAACAGGCATCAACAATCCAGATTCGGCTCGTGATTTTCCAAATTCCTTCTCGAATTTATTCTTGATGAGAAGCCGATAGTGTGCCTGCGCCGAGTTGCGACGAAAATGCTCCGGACTGAAATATGGTTGCGTCGAAGCTTCATACAAATTGTTACCTCGGAGTAATTGGTCTCGGAATCGGCAGAAAATCATCATCTTCGCATAGGATATGCTCGAAAACTGGCGATTGAGTGCACAATTTTCGGTAGACGTACATCATGAATATGACTGGAAAATAATTATCTCGAAAATTCCGCCGAAGTTATTCTTATCAATATTTTTGCAACCATTAGTGGATTTATTCTTATTGTTAAACTGACAAAAAAAAACTGGAATTTAAATCTGATACGAATTAAATTTTAATCTATCGGATTCGATATTCAAAAAAAAATATGAATGATAATTTTTCTTCTCTTCTTACCTACTGCAAACATGATGAAGAACGCGAACACTGGAATAATCACGGAGACAAATGTCTGGATTGAGAAGAAGGGAGTGTATCCGGGAGGGAACAGAATCTCCTCATTCATAGTTCCCGGTTCGATTGGATCAGAAGGGTCCCACATTATTGAGCTGCAAGAAACGACAGTGCTGAGATGAGCGGTGTGCAAAACAATTAGCTGAAATAAGCGAATGACAAATTGAAGGCAATCGAGAGTGGCTTCGTAACGCTTTAAAGATTATTGATGCTCTTTCGGTGTCGGAAATATGAAAAGCTTAAATTTCGAAATGTGCATAAATATGAGAAATCAGGGATTAAAATAACGATAATAATAATTGAAAAGAAAAAATGAACAAGGTGTGCCTTTTGGTTATTATCATTGACGCATTAAACTGGATATTATCCTATATGCGAGACAAAATGATTCGATCATTCATTCAACTACTAGGAAATCGAATGGATGACTTCAAAAGCTCAACTGATGTTCGGTAATGCCTAAAATACAAATGAATCAATCGAATAACAGAAACGAATCATTCAATTCAAATTAAGAAAAATTAGAAAATTCAAAATTAGAAAAAAAGTTTTAGAGCTGTGAGTTGAACCCTCATCAAACACAAGAGTGACCGTGAATTTTTGAAGCAAAAGAACGTGAGACGAATTGAATAAATCTAATAAGAAGATCATATATCTAGACAAGCTTTAGTTTTCAATAAATTAGCATAAATTACTTGCAAGGTCTAATAATTCACCTGCTCTGAATGGGTCGTAGTAAACGGCGGAATCAAATGAATAATTACAAATGAAATTCCAAACTTCATTTCCTTTTGAGAAACATTTTCGAATGAAACCGAAAATTGAAAATTGTCTGCAATTTTTTCTTTGTTCGAACGATGTGCACACAAATGAAGATCTGGAGAGATTGTCTGCGAGATTTTCCGAATTAATTCGTGCAACATTCGCCAACGCAAAAAAAATGCGAAATGAAAAGACGAAAGTTTCATCATGGCTTGATAATTAAAAGGCGTCAAGTGCACATGGGCACAAATATATCACATTCGGTGAAATCGATTACGACATCTAATCCGGCGCAATGTTCGCAAAAACTCAACGAAGCGTTTTTAATACCAGACGGGATCATCGGCCTCGCAATAGGAGGAGTTTTATAATTGGAATTGACTCAAATGCATCTTCCAATTTATGTTTTTGAATTCAAAAATTAGATTATGAAAAAAATGAGAAAATTGTTGAAAATAAAAGAGCGCTTGGATTTACAGATAAATCGAAGCCTTTGAAAATTCAGTGAATATGATTTCACCGAGTCAATTCATAACAACATAAACCGTTTAATCGGCAGATTGAAAATCCAGTGTGTTCAGTTTGTTTTCTTTTTTTTCACATCCTTTTCACTCGAAATTATGATCGTCGAATTGACTAATTATATGGTTTATTATCTGCTAAAAGTATTCACATTCCTGTATTAAACAACAAATTTATTCGGAAACCGAATTCGATGATATATTTCCGGTCTTACACCTCGCGTTAGCTTTTATTTTTGGATTTTAATTTCAGTTTCAGCAAAACAACAAATGAACCTCAATGAGACTTCAACTTCAACAATTTGCACAAGTTGATTGCCGGCCGAAAAAAAAAGAATAAAAAGATGAGAAAGGAGAAATTCATTAGTCTAATTTGGAATAAATAATAATGTTTGATATACGAAATGAAAAATTTTTAAAATAAAGCATTTTTGACTAATATGCTCCATAATTTCGAAGAGAGACAACTTTTAGATAATTAAAAAACAATTTAGGTTGGATTCAGTTTTTAATTATTTTTAGCAAATTAAAAATATAAAATTAGTATAAATATTTTTTGAAGTATAGAAAAAAAAATAAATGTGGAAATGCAATTTCGGTTTCAGATTTTTTGCAATGCTTGAATTGCATGCACATTAATGAAAAAAAAATAATTTAAAAAATTTCTAAAATTGCTATGAAAATCTTTTTTTATAAGAATTAATTTTTCAATTTATTTATTTCAAAGAAGATTAAAGAAATCAATTTTTATAGGATCCCATCTCGAAATTGATTGGTCTGAATTAAAATGTGTGCAAAATTGCGTCAGTGTGTAAACAGACAAAAACGAGAAAAAAAAACAGAAGAAAACTTTCAAACGGACGGGCTTTTTCGATCTTCCACATTTCTTTCACGAATTAAAGTTTTACTGAAAATAGAATATGAAGTAGGAATTCATAGGCATTAGAAAATAGTCGCACAACTTACTTTTATTGCTTGCCTATATTTTACAATTTGTTTAAAAGAGTCGATGTCGCCTCTGATTGAATATTCTAAATATTCTTTACGATTTTCAGAGTAAACATGTTCTGGCGAAATCAAATCTTGACAGAATCCCCATCGTACTATTCACATGATAGATAAATCGAAGAACATGTAAGGTTTCCAATTATGAGCACCGGTCAGTGGCGAGAAGAATTCATGTTTCGAGATATGCGCAATTTTTTTCTATCGGATCCGATATAAGGAAGAAATATATTGCTATATTTTTGCGGAAAAACAGCTTAAACAGATGAGGGGCTATCGTGAAAAATAACTTACTGGTCCACTATCATCCTTCTCACTTCCTCCTCAAATTGAAGAACAATTGGTAAACGTGCCTATCATTAAAAGGAATCGATGGTATTTGTTGGGGTCGGGGTGCCACTCTGGTTGGGATTTTTTACCGAATTTCCAGAATCTCGCTCACCAGAAAAAAAAACCAACTTTTTTTTATAAAATCAATATTTCGCCAAAACGATTCCAATTTTTTGTTGAAAAAATCGTTGCTTATCAACGTGACAACTATTTAATGCCGAGATTTTAATTAATACCTACATAACAATTATTTATTATTAATTAAGGTGGTAATTTCCTAATTTGGGGGTTAATTGTTACATTTAATGGGGTATAATTATTGAATTCACCCGAGAACTGATTTTGGTTTGACTTAAACTGGATTACACATAGAATTGAATATAATCAGGTCAATATGTAAAACTCAATGATAAACTACATATAATTCTGAATAATTGGATCAAAACGTCAAACATAATCATATTGATTCTGAAAAAGTGAGCTATTTGAATAATTCATGAAACGGACCACAAAAATAATGGTGGAAAACAAAAATATGTCAAAACTTGAGAGAAATCTTGGCAAGCGAAATCGACCAACGACACACAATTAAAATTTTTTTTTGTCGACAATCGGAACAACCTATTGTTTAAAAAAAGGAAAATGGACTTATTCGCAAAAAAACAGAAAGAAAAAAGAAACAAAATGAAATTAAATGGAATAAATTATTCAAAGGGACCATGAACACCACTGAATTGAACAATTATGCATGGGAAACCCAACAGAATGTATGAATTTGAAAAATTGAGGCGAACAGAAACAGAAAAAAGAAAAAACATTATTGGTTATAAATAAAAATGGCCGTATAATCTCATTTCCGATAGATGGCCGACGCAGATTTTGGCAGCTCAAAGTGTCGATGCTCTCGGATTTGCACATAATCCTGCATGGCATCGGATTAGCATGTGGAAACGGCGAATCGACATTTATAGACAATTGAACATTCAAACAGTGGATACGATACATTAAGATTTGTGGTAATCGGATTTTAATCATATACGATATGAATGGAGTGATATCATTTCGAGATTGGTGCAGCCACAAGTAGATTACTCTCAATCTAATATAGGCGAAGCCGAGATCAGAATGGATGGGCTATCGTCGGATCACGAGATGACCCGGTTGGACCTATCCGACCGGCGGCCGAATCAACAAGCCTGCTTTTCGGAATTGTCTCTCCTCATGCGAACGTTTATTTTATTACTTTCACATGAAATTTTTTGATAAGTTTGATATTTCCGTGAATTTCTAAGGCCATTGAAATTGAAAACTATCAAAATGAGCACAAGAATGAAAATACACGGGGACCATGTCAACAAGCGCATGCTCGTAAATCTACCCGCTTATTCTAGTCGCAGAACCCCCGACTACACTTAAGATACGTTTGATCTATTGAAACATTAGTTACCCTTCTTTCAATTATTTCCACTTTAAGAAAGAATTTTGCTATCGACTTGAAATTTTCTCAAAAACTGAAAAGGAATGTTCAATTCATTCATTTTTTTTCGATTAATAAAATATTTTTTGTTGAATATATCGCCCAATCGACTTCTTTGTTTTGACTCTTTTATTCATTTCCGTATACTTTTTTCTCAAATAAGAACCAATAAGAAAAAACAATATTATTTCAATTCCATCATATCATTTTATTTCTTAAATAAAATGTGTTTTGATTTCGAGAAATTTTTCTTTTAAACGATGGGATTGCTCACAAATTTTTAATCCTTGTACATTTAAATTCTAATTAATATTATTCAAATATTTTGTCTCAAATCCTCATTTTGATTCCTATTTACCACTTTTTAGGCAATTATCTGTAAATTGTTATCGTTTTTTAGAATTGCGATAATGTTTTCTTGTTGATACGTGTTCATTCTCGAAAAACACTCGGTAATAATAACGAAATAACACTCGACGTCGATCAAAATTATAGCCATGACAGACAGCCTGACAGCCGTTCCACAAACAACGCTGGAAATCTATTGTATGATACTGTATCTCGCTGTTCTCATTGGTCTCGTCACGACATCCCGACCGAATCTGCGAAAGCCCTTCTTCCATATTTTTATAAGCACAGGTATTGTCGAGAAAAATTGCGGAAAATTGGCAAAACACCAAGCAATTTCAAGAAGAGCTCTTGGCTCGCGATATGCGCCTTTAACCTATCCGTACGCTCGTAAATTTACACTTTTAAATTTGCGCCACGATCCAATCCATAGTTTTTTTTGTAATTTAGCCCATTTTCCGCAGTCGCGCTAAGAAACCCTCATTATTGATTCAATATAATAGATGTTTTTAAGGTTTCATGGATGTTCTATCGATTGTTTCGAACATGTACTTACGGTTGAGCATCCAATATCATTTAGGCCCTGAGCAAGCAGATGCATTCATGTGGGCAAATTATTTGAGCGACGTTGCCATATTAGGCCATTTGATTGGCAATATCCTATTGCAGTTTAATCGATTCACATCGGTTGTAACACCGGAATTCCATTTAAAGGTATAGTCTTGAGCGGAGGATTTTGAACCGCGCGATCTGCTATTTCATCGGGTCCCGTTAACTAAAATATGACCCTGTTTCGTCATTTTATCAGTTCGACTAATCATTTTTCTTTGAAATAAAATAGTGCACGTGGAAGGGAGATTTAATCCCAAATATTGATGGAGATGGGCACTTCTAGCTAGCCATCTATTTCAGAAGGAAACCTGATAAGCTAATTTTTTGAAATACATCTTTCAGCTATGGACTCCATGTTTTGTTATTCCCGCAATTATTCTTCAGTACACAGTCGCGATAGTTTCAAAACTGTTTTATTTTCGATATCCAATCCCATATACTTTTGACACTTCTGAAAATATTTGGACAATTGGGAGTTTACCAAAAGACATTGACATTGTGAGATTTACCTTAAAAAATATATATATTTCTCAATTAATTTTGGCTCAGTTTGTGAAGAAAATCAATATCATAGTTTGTGCAACGTATGCGGTTATTGGAATTATTTTAAATATTTTGATTGTTCTCAAGTGTATATCTTTGAAGCGAAGCAATCCAGACTTTTCCGTCGATATTAATGAAAGGGTGACTTTTATCCAGTTTTTATAACTTTCAAAAAATCAATTAGGGTCTCATATTTTATTCGGCCGTTCTGTTCTTGGTAGCTGTGATGATGTGCGGCCAACAAATTATACGAATGTGCATCCAGTTATACTCCCCAGAAGACTATAAATCGCTGGAAACTATTGCCCAACAGGTGAGAATCTTCCTCCCGCTCTTATCACTCAATCACGTATTTTCAGTATTTTTGGATTAATTATTTAATGACATTTTTGCCATTAATGTCCATGTTAATATTTTCCAAGGAAGTTCGGTATAGCACATTCAAAAAATGTGCCAGCACCACAAGAGTACGAGGAGCATCATCGAAACCAGCAAATTAGTGAATAATTTACCAAAAATTCTGACCACTGAGCGGATCGAACGCCCAACCTTTCGATCTGGAGTCGAACGCGCTACCATTGCGCCAAGCAGTCGGCGAGAGACCGCAGACACGAATGTGCTTATGTTAGGTGTGTTGTTTGAGTGTCTCCGTTTTCGCTCGCCTGTCCTGTGCTGCCATTGCATTGCAACATCGTAGATGAATGGAAGTGATAAGACCAGTTTAGGTGGGACATACATAAATCGAATAAATTAGCGGAGAAAGTGGTAAAGAAGACCAGTATCGCTTTTTTTAGTAAGAAAATTATACGTATGTGATATATAGAGAAAGCCGGCAATGAATTGAGGGAGACCAGAGGTAATTATGCAGCGGTCAAGTGGCGTGAATTTCAAGTAATCCAGCATTCATCAATCAAGAAAACAACATGAAATTCGATTTCGAATGCAAAACAGTCGAGATTTCGCACTCAAAACGATCAAATTATTATTGAAAGTGTGGCGGTTATGGAAAATTTTGGTATTTCGTATGATGGAAATTAATTTCCTTCACCGAATTTTCGATATTGTTTAAGATAGAGAAAATCAGTAAACATTTGTGCGAAACGATTTGGTCACGCAACAAATTTTGATAGATGCGTGCTGGTGCAAAATATAAATGTAACATTGTTAATTTAGCCTCAAGAACATCTTATTTCGTTCCTTTTACCTACTTTAGCGGAACTATTGATAGCATAGCAACAATAATAGTTCAGAATATCATTTACATCCAAAAAATTTTCTATAAAAAATGATTTAATTAACTTACGCTTTTTTTTTTAATTTTTTCGGTCATTGTCAGTTACAATCGGTCATAATCGTTAATTTTCTGAAATCAATGTGATAAAAGAGATTATTTGGTTGTATAAAAATGGCAAAACTTTCTCCAATGAAAAACGAGGTTGCAAAAAAAAACGGATTTCATGATCAGTGCACACACATGTTCCTAAATCTACGGACTCATATATTCTTGCACTCAACTTGACGCGCATTTCAATGAAAATGTTCGGCAAACTCATCGGACGAAGCAGTGGATTTTTTCGTTTTTGGAGAAGCAACGGTTGCCTGTTTCACCAATAACGGTGAAAACCACCCGACGATTGTGTACCTGCAAAAAGTGTAATTTTTACATTTTTTAAATTGACCTATTCATGAAATGTAGTGTTTTGCAAAAAAATGTAAAAAAAAAGTAGCTAGTTGGTTGCCTTCGATAATATTTAAAAAGTGAATCACTGGAAAACATTTGTGATATATTTTTAATAATACCGAATTACTAGACTTGGGACCCACATTTGTTCATTTGCCTAACGGTAAGTTTGCTCCTTTTATTTATGATTGAATGTCATTTGGTTTGATCTATCAATGATCTAAAGAATGCCCAAAATACATCCTCGTTTTCTACATGGAATTGGGAAATTAATGCACTAAATGATCATAGATAAACTCAATATCGCGTAAAAAGAACTCTCTTGATAAATATGTTTAGCTCAAATTGATATCATGCAAATTTCGAAAAAAAAAACTGAAAAAAATTTTAACTCCCGTGAAAATTACAGTAAAGCTTCTTTTAATCAGTTATTTATTTTTTCTTCGAAATTTTTCAGTATACCAGTACTAAAAATGCGTGATATTTTTGGATTGCTTCATTCCCTTGATTAATATTCTATCTTTTAGTGTGTTTTTTTTTAATTTCCAATTTCTTTAAATGTGTCCGAACCGATTCTCATTTTCTCAACACAACCTACTAACGAGAAGCATTCCATACATACAGTAATGTATTTCTGAGAAAAGCCATCGAGTCCGGTCTGAGCGAAAAGCGGATTTTGCGTGTTTTTCGGAATCGACCTCGACGACAACAATAAAATAATAAGGTGTTGTTTTCTTTGGTCGAAAAAAAAATCATGGACGAACAGCAAGATCCGTCGTCGTGAAAAGTGATGCGGCATCTAATCACAGGGCCGAATTCGGACATATGGCTTGTGCGAGTGTGAGCGGCGCTGTGTAGCCTTTTCGACTTTCGCCTCGCCAATCTGCGTGTTCGATCAACAAACTAGTACATTCAGACGATACACACGCACACACAAGAAGCCACGCCTTATGCGATCAGCTGCGCGGCACCAAAACTTTCCGATTCGATCGAAGCAATCTCATATTTCATTTAATGCCAAACACCTGAACGGCTGCCAACTAGGTCATGAGGCTCGCTATTTTACTTTTTCTTTTTATGGCATTGTGCCAACAAGTTGCTGCACAACAATACCGTATCTATAGATCACGATTCAGGTAACCAAACGAAACATATTTTTTGTGTCTTTATATATTTTTTGACAAAAATGAGAGGAATTCAATGTTGAAACAAAAACAGCTCATAGTTTAAACTGATTTGTAAATTATGAATAATATGTAATTGGAGTGTCGTACTCATAATGCTAGCACTATTCGGACCACCAGAACTGTATCGTTTATTTCCAGAAGAACTTTTGGGTTTGGCTCTAACGAATTACTGAGTAATCAAACCACATAGCTAACTATAATCAGTTGTACTCTTTTATAAATTAATTAAGCTGATGAGGTCCCAAATCCTAATTTTATCTTACCGATAAAAAAAACAAACACTTTGAATAATTGTGGATCATCAATTTTTTTTGGCGCGGTAGTTTGAATTTTGATTTGAGCTGTTTGAACTCGGGTACCGTACTACAGATAACCTATGAAACCTAACTAAACAGGGTGCTCGTTTTTTATTTTTATTTTTTATTTTCATATACCCGAAACCTAGGTTATTACAAAATTCTGATTTCTCTGGTTCTCATTCGATTCGACATTCTCAGATATTCGAATAATTCGCGTAATTTTAAAGTTTATTTTCGGAATTTCCCACATATATTTCAATTAATTTTAAATTATATATGCAATATGATTTATGCCGAAATGTAAGAGGTTCAAACAAGTTGAAGTTGATTTTTTTGGAGTTTGATCTTTCAAAATTCACTTTCAAACGACAGTTATTCTCCGAAAATTTTCGAGAATGCGCTACGTTGATATTCGAAATAGGAGAGATGAAATTTAGCAAAAGTCAAACGCAAGAAGCGAGTTTTGCTTACAAAATTAAACTGCGCCGGTAATCTGAATGCTGTAATTTGAGGCAAACAATGAAACATGTTTAGAGGATTTGAATTGGTGACCTATAAGCATATGCTAAAAAAGATCTTTATCTTCAAACATTTCATAATTACACATAATATATGGAATACGCCATTAAATCTGCCTTCTATATAAGGCTACAAATGGCTCAGAATGGATATTAATCCTGTTTGGTTCATACTGTGGATGAAGCATAAATCAAACATGCATGTGTATATTTTTTGCGAACGGCATTATCCTCTAAAAGCATATATTGCAAAGATCGGTGTCTATATTGACAGGAAGCCGTGTTTACAGTATTTTTGACACTCGTCACGCTTCGACAGAAATGGCTTAATCGAAATCATGTAACTGGTAATGAGATGCCATGGGCGGCCAATCGCTTCGTTGGTCATCCGCAAGAAGAAGCGATAAAAATAAAACAAGTTCCCTTTTCTTGTTTTGTTTTGCTTCTCCTTCGTTCGGAACACGGCTTTTTACGCCTTTTGGGTGTTAGTCATTCATAAAAGGAATGGGATCATCTCAATTAATATTATGACGCAATTATTTTCATTTTATTTCCCAAACCGCCATTTGGGCATCAAAATTGGTAGAAACAATAGGAAGCTAAGAAATTTGTGGGGCGAACGAGTATTCATATAATCCAATTACGCGGGTCGATCGAGAGTTTCACTTGCATATGATTACATTTCAGTGATCCCGGTTCTTGGCGACGAGATGATCCGAATCCGGGCAAAGTGGAACACAAAAAATTGGAGCGTCGCGATTTTTCCAATCTAGGTTTGAGTATCAGTGTGAATTTGAAAACTAACTTTTGGGCAAACTAACATTTAAAGTGTTCCTATTGGGTGCTTCGTCCGGCAGAAATCAGAAGACAGCGCGAAATGTTCTAACAACGTATGACGACGGGTATACGGTTATCACCGGAAAACCGCCATTGGCGCCATCGCGACTCATTTCGACAACGTCGAAAAGACTTTGGAATCGGGGTTTGTCGTATCTAACATTTATAATATTGCAGCATTTTTAAATCCTTTATTTTGAGAAAACTATTTTTGAGTCATTAATCAACCAACTAATTCACAAATGTACAACGTGTTCAATTAATTATGTTAATTATGTTATTAATTATTAATTTGTCCATATTTGAATGGCAACCATTTAAAATAAAATTTAGTTAGTTAGCTTAATTTAAATTATTTGCCTTTCTCTTCTAAAACACCAAATTTAGTGTTCACGTTGAAAGTGTTCACATAAAATATACATATTTTCATTTTTACAACGACAATTAAGAAACTGTAGCTGAAGATTCGGATGAATCAGAATATTCTGACGAGAGTACAGAAACTCCAGAAAGTGCCGAAGAACCGAAAAAACGAGAGGTAAGTCTTTATCGATCATTTCAATCTCAAAACGAATTACTATAGACATATTTGGAGCCGAGTGGATACTTGGGAGGAAATGAAGGTATTTTCAAAATTCTTGGAACATCCTTTTAACTGTGATAAACTACAACAATAACCTAACCAACATTTTAGGACGTAACCTAGAAAATTGGCAAAAAGAGAATGGTGTTCATGGCGGTGTTTTTCCAGATGGATACGATGGTACCGATCTAATCAATCCTTCTAATAGCTAATCAACATTCTAATTAGGATTATCTGCAATTCCAAGAACACTTGTCCACGAGAACTTTTCTCCAGTTCCGATGAAAAGGAATTCTCCTGGAATTGAGCCAACCGATTTGCATTCACCGTTGAGCGGTGATTTTTCGGCTGTCGATGAATTCTTGGAAAGAGGAAGTCGGCATACTGAGCATAATCTAGGAATTCCGACGACAACAACAACAACTACTACTACTTCTACTGAAGCCACTACCACAAAAAACCAACGTACTGCATGATTAACCCTATTCACAAATCAAATGAATGCAATTTTAAACAATTAATTATTTTTCAGACTCTGAAGAGGCCAACGAGGAGAGCAAAGAATTGGGTAGCTCAAGTATACAATGCTCTTCGCAGATATTAAATTTCAGATTCAATCAATTTCAAAAAGCCACGATCAACGCATTATGCTCAACCACAGACTGTCGACAATCAAGCTGACCAATCTCTGAACACCAAGCTCTACTGTGTTCCTTGCGAGACTGCAAATAAGCCAGCACCTCAACCGATCAACAAAAATCTTCCGGTCGTTGAACCTCTTCCTTCGATTGAGCAACCTTACTCTCCGCCAAAGATCACTATCAGCACAGGTAGTCCTACATACGAGAACATTAATCCTGAACCTGTGGCAACCGCTCCAACGGTTGAAGTTCCGCCAGCTCTTTCACCTTCTTCAGCACCTCCTCCTGCTTCTGCACCCTATATTCCACCAGTTCCTACTGTGGATATCTCACCATCAATTTCACCAGTTCCTCAGATTCCCAAAGAGGGTCCTGGCCCAGATCCGGCACCGTATGGTTCACCGGACAATTCGGAATTCCCTCTAAGCCCACCTCCACCATCGCCAAGTATGGAAACCCAACCACCTGCTCCACCGACTGCTTCCATTACTTCTGCACCATATGCCCCCGCGTCGGCACCTCCTTCCACACCATCATCACCATCATCTTCCGCAGAGCTCCCACTGCCACCGTCACCCCCGCCGACTCCTGCAGAATTCTCATCACAACCCCCTGCCGAGTACGGCTCGGAGAGAACAATTATGATTACTCTACCGCCCCCACCATCACCACTGGATCCTTCTCCAACTCCAGACATTCCTGCAGGAACTGATTTAAAACCACCAGCATCACCAAGTCCACCACCCATTCCCGACTATTCGCCCTCACCCGATACTCCGGCTGCTGTCGATGTGAGCCCACCAGCTCCTGAGCTCCCCGACCAAATTGAAGGTAAACAGAGCACTGCACCACCTTCAGAAGCCTATGCGAGTCCGAGTATTTCACCATATGCCTATAGCATCACACCTCCTTCAGTTTCTAGTGCACCTAATCAGAACGAATCGCGCTCTTCCACCAACATCGATGGTTCATCTTCATTTCCTTCCGCACCAAGTTTACCTCTTCTAGAGCCAATACCACCACCTGCAGACGTATCCGTAGATATTCCTCTGGGCAAGAGCACTGTTAACAATGCCAATCCTGTGCAGTCCCCATCGTCGGGTTATCCAGACATTGGAGTGTCATCACAAAAACCCTTGAGTTCGGATGTTGAATCAGACGGTTTGAGTTCGCTTCCTAACGATGTTTTGTCCATGGCTTCTTCCATATTTATGCCCCCAGCACCACCACCCGATCCAGAATATATAACTAATCTCCCAATGGGAATCTCTGTTGAAACACAAAAGCCACCCACAACATCACCATCACCACCATCGATTGCACCTGCTTCTTTGGGTATTCCGTATGTCTTGCTAATCCAACTAATGCCGTTCTTCGTTTTTAGCTTCTCAAGATATGCTTTATTCAGTTCCTTCCGCCACAACACCCAGTTCTGCTTACAGCCAGATCACAGAATCCGCTAGCTTATCCACTTCAGTGGATTCTAACCCATCGCCTGCTACATCAACTAGCGTTTCATTTGAAACCAAGCCGACCACAGAAGCAAAAGCTAATGTTACAGTTCAACCAGCTGTAGAGACACCGCATGTTTACGAGCATGTTGAGCCGGAACATAATCAACGTATTTTGTGCATGCTATCTAAGTTAATTTCCAAATCCATAATTACAGATGAATCAGAGGAGACTCCGTATGAGCCCGAGAATCCAGATTCAAGTAAGTTTGTTTAAGTTTGAATTATCAATAGATTTTCAATAGATTTGCACGGTTTTGTTTTGATTCAAAAAAACCTTGCAGATCTTTATGTAGAATCGAATATAATAGATCAAATATTAGAATACTCAGGTTCTTTTTATCAATTCCAAATTACATTGAATCAAGGACCTCATTCAGTTCCATCAACATATGGCCCATCTCCTCAGCCGACTGTTCATCAATATGAAATCACAATGTCACCTCCTCCAGCTCCACCTCCGTACAATCCTCAACCTGAGACAGCTCCACCACCTCCTGCATCAGTCTCTTCATCTCCTTACAACCCAGCACCTCAACCATATGCTCCGGAAACCCTTGCAGCAACACCGGCTCCTCCTCCTTCTCCTCCGCCGGCGTCACCGGCTCCTTATAATCCCGAACCTCAACCATACGCCCCCAGCGTACCGGCCCCTCCACCTCCACCTCCAGCGCCTTATAATCCCGAATCTCAACCTTATTCACCAGAATCTCCGCCGGCTACGAATGCTCCAGTATCTTCCCTTTCATCACAAGCGTCTCCAGCTCCATACAATCCAGAGTCTCAACCATATGCTCCTGAAAATCCCGCGATGACTTCTGCTCCGATTCCACCGCCATCCCCAGCTCCATACAATCCAGAGACTCAACCATATGCTCCTGAAACTCCCGCGATGACTTCTGCTCCGATTCCATCGCCATCCTCAGCCCCATACAATCCTCCACCTCAACCATATGTACCAGAAACGACAGCAGCGCCGTATCAACCGCCACTTCCGTCCCTTCCAAAAGAACATACCTATGGAGCGCAAGGTCCAGAACCGGTCCCATTGCCAGTAAACCCTTCGCAAAGTGTTGCTGTGGTTCCTGAATCTAACATAATCGAGAATGCCGAATCTATCGATTCGAATTTATCATATCGGGGACAATCAACATACAAGTAAGCTAAATTTAGAAAATGCTCATTTGTTTATCTTCGATCGTTTCAGCAATATCGAAGAGGACCACACAGAAACTGCCGTTGTTGAAGAACCAAACAATCCAGGCCCATATACGGCAGGAGCAACGTACAGCAACATCGAAGAAGACTATGAGCCGCCTGCTAAACCAGAAGCACCACCACCGCCTTCACAACCTTCTGGAGGGTCTTCTTACAGGTGTGTTAACATTTCAATTTCATTCCACAAGTCATTTCAGCGATCTCGATGAAGATCATAATACTGAGATATTTGGGTAAGAGTGTGTGGATTTAATTAATATTAACTAGTAGAATGATATGTTTTTTGTTGGCATTTATAGTAGTAAGGAAGAGATTGAATCCCATTCTCATGAGGAAACTCCGATCGAGGAGGAGCATGAAAATTTGGAAGAGGATATTAGGTATTCAAAAATGGGTCGGAAGACACGTCGTTTTGGTGTTTGTGTTAACGATGAGTGTTATTTTCTTAATGTAATATACATTATGTGGATAACGATAGCACCCAAACTCGAAAAAAATCAAGTGATATTCACTAAAGCAGCGCTGTTTACTAACCAATGGGATCGGTGTGTTGGGATATAAAATAAATGGACGTGCGAAAAAATGTTAGAAAGCACTGCCAAGCTGAAAATCACGTTTTTTTAAATACACATAGTAGTATCTGGTTCCATACTACTATATTGAAAGCTGTTTAAACGGCACCTCGAGTTTGGGGGTTTCTTTAATACGGAGTGTTGCCAGCTAATAATATTGGGGACCTTTTGCTCACTGTGGAAACGGTTGACTCATTTTCAGCAGTATTAGTGAGGAAATTCCACAAGTAGTTTCACCGACGTCACATTCTGGAAATTATGGGTAAGAGTAATGACATTGCTTAAGTTCATTATGAGTTGTCTGATTTCAACACCTTATTTTAAAGTAATTAGTCAATATTTGCAATTAACAATTAATTTTCAGAGGTGAGCCAACAATTGAAAACACTGCTGCTCAACGACCTCAACCTATTCGAATTCAAGTTGATCCTGCAACAAAACCTTATAGACCAAGACCGACACCACGACCATTTTATCTTCGGCCTGCGCCAGCTGTAATTTAATTGTTATTCTTTATTTATTGGGGGAACTTTTTCAGCTTAACCTCCCATACCAGGCTCCGCAGCAACCTCCCATACCAGGCTCCGCATACATTCAATCTCTCCCACCACCACCACCACCACCACCAATACCTCCTCCGCAACCATTCGGCGGATATCCACGACCAAGCCCGCAAGGATGTTGTGGTGGGCAATTATTCAGTCAGCAAGGCGGACTTTGCATGCCGATCAACTTTAACCCTTGCCAACAACGACCATCATGTGGTGGAGGATGTGGTGGAAACTCATGTGGCTCAGGCTGCGGTGGTGGATGTGGAGGAGGTTCACCATGTGGTGGAGGATGTGGTGGCGTATCGTCATGCGGTGGTTGTGGAGGCGGATCATCTTGCGGCGGCGGCGGTTGCAGTCCCTCGTGCTGTCCACCACAGACATCGGCTTGTTGTAATCAGATGGTATCAACGTGTTGCCAACCGCAGCAAATGCCATGTTGCAATCAACAGGTTACAAATCTATTGATACATATCTTATCTTTCCGCTCAACTCATATACTTCTAGATTCAAACTTGCTGTCCTCCGCCAGTCCAGCAATCATGCTGTTGCCCGCAACCGCAATCGATATGCCGCCACAAGCGATCTCTCGGCTACGCGATGGGGCTATGCTCTCGAAGACGACTTTAACAATTAATTTCAACATTTTTTTAGCATATAGTTAGCGTGATTTGACTTTGAACATATTCAGGATATGCGGTTCTTTAACAATCCCTCCCATTTATTTTCCTGGAAATTATGTCTATTCCTAATCTAACTTAATTCCGGGTTTTCTTCTTTGCTTATTTAATATTTTTCTTTCGCGATAATTTATTAATGGAATTTTTGGATTTTTTTTTGTGTTTTACAAGAAAAACAAAAGATCATTGAGAAAACAAATAAATAATGAGTTGTTTGTTATCACTGACGCTCTCACAATTCAGTTTGTGTAATACTTCGGCTGTCTTTCTTGATACATCATCGATTTATCTCAAACCCAAAAAATTCGGTTTTTGAGTTTTCATTTTCCATTCGTCACGTTTCAGTATGTTTAAAATAATCGCTCTGACCACGGTTTTCCTGGTCTCATTCGGTTTGGCACTTCGTTGTTACGAAGGCACTGTGATTGGTTTGAACAATAATATTCAAACTGAGAAAAAGGAATGCGGAGGAATTTCGAATTATTGTATTCAACGAATCAACAAGAAGAATGATCAAATGAGGTTTTAATTGGTTTGTTAATAAGCTCAATTTGTGGTTTCAGAAGAGAGTGCAGCTCTTGGAGCGACGAGCACAGTATGGAAGAAAAATGCCCGGTTTGTTTTTTTTTTGGAAAATATAAAATGCACAGATTCGTTAAAGGTTTCTGGCTGTCATTTCGTAACCAAAGACGAAACATTCTGTTGTTGTCAATTCGACGAATGCAACGAATGGAAGGGAGAGTACGTCGGCATTCTCATGATAAATAGCATATTCGAATTTTCAGTGGAACCGAGTTTAAAGCTGGTGAAACAGTTCCATTCAAGAAAACACCTTCCGCACAACCAAAATCAAACATTGACTTGAATAATAACAACTCAAAGGTTTAGAAAGAAATTATAGCTCATTAACGCTGAAATATTCAGAAACCTATTGGCATTGTCGAGGTTCCAACTACTCCTCCTCCACCAGCTTATCGCAAGAACTCCGAAGTTGAGTTATCGTAAACACACAAATTTATTTTTAATAAAACATACAAGGCACATGGATAAATACATAAACCGTACATGACAATGCGTTTCATAAGAACAATAACAAAAATGCGACGAAAAACAGGATAATACGTGTAAAGCTAAGGCGGCGTACTCATATCACAATGGAAACTCATCAGTGGAAATGAGAACTTTGAGAAGTGAAAGAATGTGTTAATTAGGTATTGCATGCAATAAATTAGATATTTGAATATTCACAGGTATTATGCGAACAATTACCATAAATTAATCTTGATCACTTTGACTTAATCTACGATATTTGACATTTCCCCCACGGCGACCACCAGATCTTCGGCCTTCAAACATCAATCCTAAACGATTAAATCGAATTAGTCTTGGACTTGTGATTTAGAAAATCAACCTAAGATCTTCTTCTTATTGTGCTGGAGTAAATATATACAGACAATTAGGAAGGTTGCGACAAAAAAGAACGACATGAATCCGGTCGATTCATCAGATCTCACAATTTGCTCCAATTGCCGATTCTGTTCTTTCTAAAATTTTTCATACATTCAAAATATGACTACATATTAGACGTACGAACCATTGAATCAATTCTATGCGGCCGAATGATTGGAGCGGTTTCCAGCGTTTGTTCTTCATCTGTGATCGGTTTTTTAACTTCTGCCACTGCTCCTGGATTTCCTCGAGCTTCTTCGACGGCTTCATGAAGTCCTTCAGAACCAATTGCAGCAGTTTCTCTGTCTTCTTTCGCCGCGCCATCAGCTTCGTCTTTTGGTGGATCGACTTGCACTGGCTTATCTACGTTCGCATCAGGATCCTAAAAACGGGGAGCCAGCTTTTCGTTTCTTTTCTAACTGAAGATGTGAAAAATTACTTCTTCTCCTTTTCCCCCTTCGACATCAGGCTTTACATCAAATTCTGGTGCAGCATTTTCTTTGTCGTTCTGTGGTTCTTGATTTTCTTTTTCGTCTTTCTCTGCATTTATTTCAAATGGCAATTTTGTTTCTGAATAATTGATACATATATACATTATAAATAAATTCTACTACCAGGCGCAACAGCAATCGTGACCAGTTCATTTAGAGATTGAGCCAAAATTGGATTCGTTTCCTGAAATAATTATCGCTATATAAATTTGAAAGAAATCTCGTTAAATCCCGCGGAAGGTTTTTTCTATAGAAACAGAAATTGCGGACACCGTTAGGGCATTTAATGGGATAAGCAGTAGACTCAGATCGGACGCCAACGCTCAAAAATTCGCGGACACCACTCGGACAATTAGAAAACTCGCATCAGTAAGATCGGATGCCAATGAGTTTTACAGAAAACACAAACCTCTTTTCCCGTCAATAATTCTTCTTTCTTTTCAGTCTCCGAGAGTGTCTGCAAACTTCTTTCTCATTCAAAGAAATTCAATTTGGCAAACCGTGTTTTGGTTTTCTTCCACTATCGTTCCGTTAGATACAGATGTGGTCGCTAACATTATCGGTGTCGTTTCGAGAGCTTCAATTCCTCGGTCGTTCCATTTTACTACTAAAATGATTTACCTTTCGTCGTTGGATCATGAACATCAGCATCCTGTCCAACTGAATCTACTTCTACTGGTGGTTTTACGTCATCGACATCTTCGGGATTAACATCGTCGTTTTGAGCATTCGAGCATACGATAATCAAAATAAATATGAAGATTAGATGAAGCCTCATCTAAAAATAAGAAAATTACGATAAAGAGTAGTCAGATAAGACATTGAATGTGAATGGGGTCAGAAAACCGGTTGTATTTGGACTCATAAAAATACTAATCTGGGAATTCCAGTTACTTATTGAAACCAAGTTCAAGGTAAAGATATGAATACTACGAGCAACACTTATAAATTCTTTTTAAACGCAATATATAAATAGTAAGTATTATTTACACAAGAATCAATAACAAAAATTGGAGTCGACATCTTCTCTCGCCAAATTAGCCTAATTTCGACATAGATTCCGAATGATTGAATAAAAAAATGTTTGGTTGGAAAAATATTGAAAATTGCATGTTTCAGCGACACAAAACGATTCACGGTAATCCGATCGAGATCGACGAGACAAAAATATATTGATGGAAAATGAGATATAGTAGTAGAACCTGCCTCACTACGTTGATATTAATTTTCAACGCGGAAATTTTCAAAATGGTTGCACCACTCAACAAATACAGCATTCCTATCAAATACCAATTTTAATTATAAGAAAATATATAGTTCAGTATAGTTTTAAAAAATAAGTTTTATCGTATATAAAACAAAGAAAGAATGTTTCCATATTTCTTGACCATATTTCTTTGATGATTAAATTGTTGCAAAGCTTTGCAAGTATTAAACAATTTAATGAAAAAATAAAAAAAAGTCGTTGGCGCATTTTTTGCGCCACGGGAAGCGAAAACTGTGCCAATAGAAATCGCTTAGCGCAGATGTCGATCAACATTTTTTGATGTTGTACAATAGGCTTTAATTTGTTTATTTCCTTCGTTTAGATTCATTATTTATATTTTACGTCCAGTTATAAAATAAACTAACGGGACTCTTCATGAAATAAAAAAAATGCGAAACTTAGAAGAGTTTCTTATTTAGGAATGTAAAGAAAACGCAAAATAAATGTATTAATATTTTGTTACTTTTCGTATTTTATGAATAGGTCCGCAATGAAAATATTTTCAAACAAAAAAAATTTGCAAATAAAGATTTTTTAATTTAAGACAAAAATTAAAGTCCCAAAAATATTGCCATAGCAGCTCGCCAAGAATTTTGAATTATGTTTGCTAGCACACTTAGCATATACAGAATTTGCAGAATGTTGGCTGGCACAAGCCTTTCGAGGCTTGTTTGTGCGTCGAGAATAGCGGGTGTTCGTTCATTCCATGACAGAAGTTCGGTTCCTAGAGTTGTTGATGATCGTGAAAAAGCTTCTGCAAAGCATACAGATGCAGGTTTGAATTTAAAAAAAAACAGCGAAAATAATGCATATAATTTCAGGCTATTATTTCCGTTATCATCAGAATGGTGTAGATCCACTTCCACGTATTCCCGATTGCAAAGTTCCCGTAGCGAGACCTGCTTATAAAATTCGAGATCCATGGACGACTGAAAATGCTAGATTCGGGCAAAACGATTATATCGATATTCTCGGAGACGGTTCAATTCATCCTGCACAGCTTCAATATCATACACCAACCTGGTTAAGAGGGTTCCCTGGTAATATGAATAGGAAATTTCCAAATTAAATTATTACATTTAGGACAGCATAGGGCGAATGAGCTCATCAAATTGGTGCACTATCGCAATTTGTATGACTCCAAACTGAAGCAAAATTCCCCTAGAAGGTGGCACGAACTTCGAAAGCGTATAAAGTATCTTATGATGCAGCATAATTACAACAAACAGGTATCTTACCAATATTTTGTGATAATAGAAACATTTAAATTTCAGGATGAGCTTGGAAGAGAGCGAAATCTTGGATTGTGGGAGGAAGAACCTGACTACACATACAAAGACAAATCGAGAAGGTCTTTTAAGGACGAGGTTCATTAATTTGTTTTGTTTTTATTTAGTTTTTTAGAGTCGTTTCGTGGTTATAAATTTTTTATTAATATTCTAGTAAATCGAAAAGATGTTTGACATTGGCCGAATTAAGAATATCGGGAGTATAATCACGACATCTAAACAATTATAAAATTAAAAAAATCGTACCAATATGAAAGTACCTGATCAAGTCAGCTAATGGTGGTTCGAGATCATCAAGCCCTTTATCTTCTAGTTCACTAGGCTTTTCATCTTCAGGCTTTTTCTCTTTCTCTACTTGTTCTTTTGACTCTTTCCGCGGTACATCCAAGGGCAATGGAACAATAGTTGGCGATTCCATATCTGCCACCGGCGCAATTGCTATAAAACAATCGTATTATTATTTTTATTATAATTAATTTGATCAAAATATTTACTCTTGATAGAACGCTGCTTATTCTTGCCATGCTTCTTTCTCCTCTTCTTTCTTCGTTTCTTCTTATCTGACTTCAACATTATAAGATGAATACAATCTCCATGTCATTTTTACACATACATTCTTGCAACATGAAGGTAAAACTAGAATAAGATTAAACGCGATAATGTAAAAGATGATATTTACTATTAAATATTCTGAAAAGCATGTTCTATTGGGTGACAGACTTCTAACAAACCTAGCATGCTAACTTCATCAGAATACAAACGGAAATAGGAAAAGTAAATGCTTATTTTATAAATTGATTGTCACGTTTCGATGATAAAAATTGATTAATGATACGCTTTTATATGTAGAAGTAAATGTGCGAACGCTATAATGTGTTTCTGTAAAACGAAGCAAAAAAAAGCCTAATTAATTCAACAGCATTCATCATAAAGGTTCGTAATATTAGATACAATTGCAAGAAAAAAAAACACTGTGTAGATTTACTATGAGTTTGATTTGCAGGTAATTCGTAGAAAGGTATTGCTTAAATTCAAACTTGAATTGTTTGAGTTTCCTCTATTTAACTATTTATCAACTATTTAAATCATTGCTTCACAGGCTTAAGTAAACTTAGAAACAAAAGAAGTTTCAACTAATAATTTGTGAGATAACGTGGGGAGCTCATCTAAAATGAAAAAAAAATGGTTCATAAACGAATCTCCGATAATTATAAATGCTATTAAAGTAAGAGAAAGCACACTCCTAAATCGTTTCACTGCTGATTTTTCAAAAAATACTCAACGAATTTTTTTTTGCGGCCGATCCCGAGTAGCGGTTAAAAGACGGGCGGACGACTGTCACCCGCATTGACATTCACCAACGATTCTTCAGTACCGTTTTTTCGCAACCAAATTGTCACAACTTGCCACATTGTTCAGATGCAACAATTCGTTTTATAATATATTATACACTGTAAAATTTGGAACGATCTTTGATTCGATGAATCATTGATCTGAACAAATAATTTTTTTAATTTCGTCAAGCCGTTTGACTCCGAAAATACCATCGCAAAAAAAGTGCTTTGCATAATTATGGGCTATCGCACTGAATCAAGGCGGTAATTCAAATTCGAATTTAAACAGTGGGAATCATGGTACCGTACTTTGGATAACCTGTGAATCAAACTAACCGTAAATCGGCACAGAGTCCTTGTTTTTTTTTTTTTTGCGAAAGTAATACGAAAAAATAGCGTTAATTTTTTGAATTATTGAATGAAATATATATGTACATACTCAAATAAAATACCAGTGGAGAGAATGTATTTAAGATGGTATAGTTTTTATGCATACATCTCGTGTGTTCGCAATTATTAATCGTCTTTTTTTTTAATGTTTTTTTATTATAATAATTATAATTATTATTCGTAAAAAATACAACAATTATTTATATTTATCAAATTTTTTCTGTAGGTTTGAAAAGGCAACTTCCAAATTAGTGATTTTTATAAATTGAGGTATTTTTGGTTGGTTTTTGCGTTTTTTTTTAAATAATATTTGTGTTATACATTTTTATACATATTATATATGTATTTACGTTTCTAATAACCTCCTTCCTTTCAAATAATACATGTGGGTTAACAACTTCCGTTAATCTATGTATTATCTACAACATCATTTCATCGACCTAATATAAGATTCGCTCAATTGGTCCGCGCTCAGTCTCTCCTTCTCATTCCCTTCATCTGAGAATAGCGAATATTTTCCTAAATTATTTGTTTCTTATCATTTTAGCTATCATATTATCTACTATTCTCTGCAATTTTCCCGTATCTTAACTGAAAAACAAAACGTTACGTTCATATGAACCAAAAACAAAAAACTTAATTAAAAAATGAAGTTTGAAATATTCGAGTAAATTAATATTCTTTTTCAATTGTATAAACTTTCCAAATCGGGACGCTCACCCGAAGAAACAGATCGATTAGAGAACACAAAACAACACTCGTCAATACCAACAACAACAACGGCCTCACCAGAAGAGCCATTGCTGTTTGCTTGTGTTGTTTTCTTTTTCCTTTCCCTTATTTTACTCTTTTTTCTTGTTTTCCTTTGTAAATATTTATGTTATTGCGGCGAAAGTGTAGCATCGAATTTAGAAAGACAAAAAAGATGAATGAAAATCTCATATTCTTATTTTATTCGATTTATATTGATTTACAGTTTCAAAAAATATTATCAATAATCTGTGATATACGCTGATTAGTTTCGAACTTCGATGTTCTTCAATATAAATATTTTGAAGAGTTATGAGCAGATAGCATTTGTCGTCAAGAGTTCATTGAACGAAAGAGCGGCCTTGTTTGTTCGGTTGTCGGGTTATACGACCATCCTAAATTGTGTCCCCAAAACTCATTGTCATTATTTTATTTATTTCCCTAAATGGTCCGGCAGTTTGCCGATGGTTGATTTTTATCAACTAATGGAATGCATGATTCCATCTTCATTAAATTAGAAATTCCGACTTTCACTTTTCGGAAGAACAACGTTTTCAAAACTAGCGAGTGTCACGTTTCTAACCAAAAAATGTGGAAAATTGCCTCCTATGACAGAGAATTTCTAGATGAAATTTTACAATAATTTTATGGGATTGGTCCGCCACTAGTGATTGTTAAACAATTATAGATTTTTTTGAATAATGTCATTACGCATTAAAAATCGCAAGCGGTCGTTCAGTCGTCCGGTCGGCCGGCCGGCTCGCGTTTCATTTGTGTGACGGCTGACCAATCCACGTGATGCGTTGTACCCATGACTTCTTCTTATTCTTCTTTGAATTTCTGCTGTTTGACGACGCTTTTTTTTAGGTTTGGTCGCATTTCCCTGGTAACGCTAACATCGCATTCATTATATTGAAAGTAGTTATTATACACTATTGCAAATGCCTCTATTCCAAAGTAATGCCTTTTTCGAATGGGAAAACAAGTGTTGAAAAACAACCTGATTTTCCTTTCACATAAGTAAATTGCAAGTTTCCCGAGAGTCCTTAATTTTTTTAAATTAAAACATAAATCATATTTTATTACTCCATTTTATTACTTACTTACTTATAATCCTTATCACTGATACTGTAATAATTTTTGTTTTTTTTTTTAGCAAGAATACATGTTAAAATAATCTTAAAATTGCAAACTTGATGTATATAGTAAACAAGAAGAATATCGAAAAACTCTTCCTCGTAATCAATCGACTTCCAACGCGATTGATATGCAGAACTTGCGATAAATCGTCCGAGGTGGCGAGGTGGTCTTGTCGCAATCGGGTCCTGATGTTGTAAAATATGTTTTCGCCCAAAAACTACACATATGTATTCTATTAACAGACACGATTTCAAATTGAAATTCTCGAAATTTCGCAGAATAACAATTAGCTACCTCCTGAAGTCGCATTTCGACAAATTGCATTAAAATCCAACACAACGTGCCATTCACCCCTGACCGTTCTTTTCTGTGTCCTTTCAGAAATCCAAATTGTTTCCAAATCGGACTGCATTAAAAATGCGTCGATCAAAATACTTTCTCACCGCAATCCGGCATGCCCAGCCTCTTTTTTTTTCCATTTCGTGACACACGCTGACGCCTGCGTCGCTACTGCCGCCGGTAATTGTTTCTCGTCGCCGCCCTCTTGTTATTCTATGCTATTTGAGCCTTGAATTGAGAACACCTCCTCGAAATTCAAAGTATTTCCACATTTTCATGAGTTTCTGAAGTCTCGTCATTGCGCGCAATGCTCGCGCATTTGTTGTGTGCGTCTCTTGCGCGAACACACTCTCGCGATTCCTCTCTCGATGTCATCTGACGGACCCCTCGCGAATTTGCTTCTCTCGCTCGCCTTTTTCGTAGGCGACATCGCGCTGCAAAACGCTTCCTCGCTGCTTTGTTCTCATTTTCGCATTGTATTTCGGCATGTTTTTGCGACCCTCGAAAACGTCTGATCGCCAGCCCGTCTCGCCGCACACTGACTGTTCATCATCTGTGTCGTTTTCCATTTCTTTGCCCTAAGCTATGAAGCATTGTCGGGTTGATTTTCAACCATGTCGGTTCGGAGAAAACACAGTTATTGTATGGGATTTTTTGTTTCAGTATGGGTCATTTTGCCGTAGAATCATTGAATTGTAGTTGCGGCCGATGTCGACACAGGTATTTCAAAAAAAACCGTCTCCTGTTGTTCGTTGATTGATTTTCCGCCGTAAATTATTCAACAAATGCAAACAAAAAATTTATTGTCGATTCCAATCGATTTTTGTAGCAGCATGAGTGAATTCTTTGTGCAATCGAAACACTAAATATTTTGTAGGGCCCTTGGGAAATTTGTAAACACGTAAATATTTTTGCGTATAAACTCTCTCTTGTGGCATTCTGACATTCATCGGGCAAAAGGTAATTATGGGGGGGGGGAGGGGCATAAAGTTGTCTGTAAATCTACACAAGGTCATTTATTAGGTTTTCCATTGTGTGATTTTATATCCTGGTAGAAATCGGATTAGTACCAGCAAGAAGATGAATAGATTGATTCTCGGGCGATGGGACGTCGAACTACGATTATTACATCATTTTAACGAAATGTGCTAAACGAGCAGTCTTCTCATAGGTCATATGATATATAGTAGCATACGCACACACACACACACAGGCACTTACTTATATGGCTACTCCTCCCCCCATCGTTTGAGATGCCTTATCATTATAACAGCTGTGCGATATCGCGCGTTCATTTCATTCTCTTTCTCTTGTTTCATTGTTGCCGTTTTCATTTATTCAACATGAAAAACCCACAAACACAAAATGTACTTATTTATAGAATCGTCGGGGCGAGAACTAGAAGAAAAGCCAGCGACGCATTTTGTTGCCCACGTTTTTTCCCCCTTTCTTCGCTTCATCTCCTTGCTGGACGTCGTCTCGTGAGACTTAGACCATCGTAATCTTCCACAATCATCGCGTGTCGAGACCAAAATAAATATGTCGTCGCCAAGTTCGGGAAAACGTCGTATGGACACGGATGTCGTCAAGCTGTAAGTTTTTCCATCGGTCGATTCGATTCGAACATTCGGGAAAATATCTCAAGAGTCTAAACATCACAAATTACGAGAGAGCGGGGGAAAATGCGTTTCATGCAAAAAAAGAGAGAAATTGCCAGAAAAAGTAAACATTTGTTGCGCAAATATGCACAAAAATATGCATATAATACATGCTTCAATTTAAAGGTTTTTTTTTTTTTGAAATTGATATCCATTTAATTTTTTTCGAGTAAAATGTTATGTATTTTTTTTTTGATTTTTTTAAAATACCGGTTTGAGAGACACAAACCCCAAAATTGAGGGTGTCCAGGTAGTTCTGGTTATTTAATGCGCTTCTCTATCACATACCCTCGCGGACTCCGAAAGAAGTGCATATTATTTCGGTTATAGCAAACATAGCAAACATTTTCGGCATGTTTTCTTCGGTTGGCCCAGTCCCGGTCACATTCGCCCTCTCTCCGTCTCTGACCGACTCTAACCGTCGCGCGCACTCAGCGGCGTTGTGAATGGGCGAGGGCGTCGCAGCAGCGGCAGCACATGATCACATGTTGCTGGATGGGCGCTCGCTCGTGTATAGCGCCAGACATTTTGGTGTGTTTGTCGAGTTGGGTTCTTTTGACGACGCGACTGTAGGTTGAGTGGAATCGGGTTATACATGATTAAATGAGGTGTGAAGGTTTTTCGAATTGAACAATAATTAGAATCAGAAAATGGGAATAGTTATAAATTACAGAATCGCTAATCACCATGAGGTCACATTGCAAAACGGACTAAACGAGTTTGTAGTCAAATTCTATGGTCCGAAAGGAAGTAAGAGATTTTCCGCATTCCCACGAGCAAATCTCTATTTTCAGCTGCTTATGAGAATGGCGTTTGGAAAATTCGGGTCGATTTGCCAGAAAAATATCCGTTTAAATCACCATCTATTGGATTTATGAACAAGATTTTCCATCCAAACATTGACGTATCGAGTGGCACTGTTTGCCTCGATGTTATAAACCAGGTAGACTCGACCAGTTATTATCGAGTGCTCATCGCTTTCATAATTCAGGCCTGGACTGCCTTGTATGATCTTGCAAATATTTTCGAATCGTTTTTGCCGCAGTTACTCACTTACCCAAATGCCCAAGACCCGTTGAACGGCGAAGCGGCCCAATTGTACATTCATAAACCCGAGGAGTTTAAAAAGACGTGTAAAGGTTAGTTTCTGATTATTATTATTATTGAGAAAAAAAAAAACATAATCTTTAAGCTGGCTGAAAATTGACTAATTCTTATAATTTCAGACTATGTCGATCGCTATGCTACCGAAGAAGCCATTAGAAATTGTTTTCTATCTCGCGTGAAAGAAACTCGCAATGAAGAAGATGACAGTTGCAACGACGACGACGACGTCTCCTCTTTGTCGGACTTCAATCCAGATGAGGATGACGATTTCATGGATCCCATGGAATTGTAGTCGGCATTGTGAACAAATTTCTCACTGTTACATGCACATATAATTTTTCAGGAATTCTCTCATCCTTACATTCAGATTCATATCTTATTTGCCATCTTTGTCAACACCTCTTCCTTTGCTTCCAAAAACCCTCTGAACTGAAGTCTTCTGCATTTTTTTTTGGGTTAAAATATAGACCAATCGGTTAGAAATGTACATTAGAATTGTATATAATTGAATATTTTGTTAATTTTGTATGGAAATTTAATTTTCTGTGCCTTCGACGGCCCTGTGACTCATTCAATAATATAGATTTTTTTCTTTTTCAAAATGTATTTCCTCTTTTCATCCACTTTCTCGCTATTTTGTATCAATTGACTGCCTTTATGTGTTAACGAATTTGAACAACAACTAATTTTTTGGTTTTGATGTGAAGCTTTCACTATTTGTTCTTCGTGCATGTACTTTGTATAGATTTTCTGTATTTTTTATGCTTTTAAAGATTTCAATAAAGTCAAAAATGGAGAAAATTGATTCATAAAACGCCTACAAGGCAAAAATTGCAAAAAATTACCTTTATTGGGTTTGAAAAAAAGCCTTTGGTTGGTTAGATTTTTTTAACCGGAAAATGAAATAAGCTTTTATTTTATTTATTTTTTTTTTCAAAATTTATATGCCTAATTCGACGTCTTTTTATTTCATGTGGAAAATATCGAATAACGCGGGAGCTGAAGCGACGCCGCTACGGTACGCGCATGCTGTGGTGTACTGCGGACAATGCGCCATATCTTACGACATACTTTAATTCTTCTTTTTCTTAAAAGATTTTAAACGCGTTTTTTGCAACTCTCACAATTTATATTACTTTAGAAAATATGGCATCCGATGAAGAAGAAGATTTCACACAATTTCAACAAAATCAGAATCGAAAACAAAAAAAAGCTGGCGGTTGGCAATCACTGGGTTTGGATCACGCCGTTTATAAAGCAATTGAGAAAAAGGGTTACAAGCAGCCAACTCCTATTCAAGTTTGTAACTAAGCTTTAATATAAAAAATAATTATGCCGTTGTATTTATATTTTTCCATATTTCTTGATTAGTAGATTTTCAATCGAGTAACTAATAATATTAAACATTTATAAAAATCAACGTGAATAATTTTTGTCACGTTCTTTAATTGAATTTACAACAGTATTTATTTTTGTTGGAAGTTAAGAAATATTTCAGCGCAAAACAATTCCATGCATTGTTGATGGTAAAGATGTGGTGGCGATGTCGCGTACCGGATCCGGAAAAACCGCGGCTTTTGTAATTCCGATGCTTCAAAAACTAAAAAGACGAGATACAAAAGGAATTAGAGCTCTTCTTGTTTCTCCAACTCGAGAGCTTGCTTTACAAACGTTCAAAGTTGTAAAAGAGCTTGGAAAGTTTACTGGATTACGCTGCGCTCTGCTCGTTGGTGGTGACGCTTTAGAGGACCAATTCTCAACGATTCATGAGAATCCTGACATGTAAGGCTAGTTATTTATATTCCTATCAAATTTTTTTAGTCTACTTGCTACTCCCGGACGATTGCTTCATGTTATTGTCGAAATGGACCTGAAACTTTCATTTGTTCAATATGTTGTGTTTGACGAAGCTGATAGACTTTTTGAAATGGGATTTCAAGATCAATTAACGGTATGAAAGAAGCAACGAAAAGGAAATTATAAATCATTTCAGGAAACCCTTAAAAGAATCCCTGAAAGCCGACAAACCCTCCTATTTTCCGCCACTCTACCTAAAATGCTTGTGGATTTCGCTAAAGCGGGATTAACTGATCCAATGCTTGGTAAGATTTAAGAAATTCTTATAAGGTGTTTAATGATAAAACTTTTAGTTCGTCTTGACGTTGATGAAAAAGTCAGTGATAAACTGTCAATGGTCTTCTGTATGTGTCGTCCAGAGGAGAAACTATTTGCTCTTCTTCATCTGTGCAGGTAATTCGGTCTCCTTATCTTTGTAATATTTAAAAAATATTTTTTTTCAGGCGAATGAATGTCGAAAACAAGCAGACTGTCGTATTCTGTGCAACAATGAAGCATGTCGAATATGTTGTTGGAATTCTTCACCGTGCTGGAATTGACTGCTCATTCGTTTACTCGCAGCTCGATGCGACGGCGCGAAAAATGAATATTCAAAAATTCCATGAAAAAAAGAACAATATTCTGGTGGTAACCGATGTTGCTGCAAGAGGAGTTGATATTCCACTTTTGGACACGGTAGATCTCCAATTTTCGTTTGGAAAATATTTATATTACAATATTTAGGTGATTAATTTACACTTCCCACCAAAGGCCAAACTTTTTGTTCATCGTGTTGGTCGTGTTGCGAGAGCCGGAAGAAGCGGAACAGCTATTTCGCTTATTGCAAATGATGAGCTTCCGTACTTGGCCGATTTGTTTTTATTCCTTGGAAAGCCAATAAATTTTGCCCAAGATGGAAGTGTTTATAAAGGTGATTTGATTTTTAAGATTTTTGAAAAAATGCGTGTTATCAACGTGATTATTTTCGACTAAATTTTGCCATTTCGTTGATTATTTTATCAACTAACACATTAAATTTATTGATGAGCGAATGCCGTTTGAAATAGTTCGAAAAATTTTCTCAAAACGATCATTTTGGATTATCACGTTTCAGTAGTAAGGAAATGTTCAATTTTCAGAAGATGAGACTCTTATTGGTCGCGTTCCTGACTCGATTGTTAGCGTCGAAACCGAATTTTTCAATTCAATACATGATAATAACGAGGAAATGGTGAGATAATGTTTATTCTCAAATCTTTTCAGTTGTTATTATTATTCAATTTCATTTTTTAGTTGGACCTTAGGCAGAAAGCGAATAATGCGATGCAAAAATACACGCGAACACGTCCGCCGCCTTCTGCGGAATCAGCTCGTCGTGTGAAACAAGATCTACGTGAAGCAGCCGTCGAATGTGCGCCTCATCCGTTTTTGAAATGCGAAGGCGACCGGCAAAGCTATGATATTCTCATCAAAATTGCAAATTATAAGAGTCGAAATGTAAGATATTTGGTTTACAAAAAACATTTTTAATGAGAACGTTTTTTTAGACAATTTTCGAAATGAATAAAAGCCAAAAATCGCAGGCTCTAGCTGTAATGCAAGAAAAGCGAAAAGCTCACGAGTCTCGAATTTTGACAGTAGCCGAAGAGAAAAAGAAAATGAAAGAAGCGGCAAAGAAGGAAAATAAAGTAGTTTCGAACGAAAAAGACGAAGTCGAGACGGGAAAAGCTGAAATGGCTGATGAAAACGAATTAGCCAAAGTTTTCACAAAAGTTATCGGATCAACGAAGGCGAAAGAAACTTCTGAAGAAGTTAAAAAACCGAAAAAGAAGAAGAATGGAGGTGGCGGAAAGAGAATTGATCGCGCAGAGCAAATGCGGCTGGAAAAAGAACGCCATTATGTACCGTACACCTCTACGGATCATGTCGCTGAACGACATTTGGCTTTGGACAAAGTTGATTTCGCCCGACAAGCTGAAGGAGCTTCGGTTGATATTATTGCGGATGATGATCGTGGAATGTATAAGCAGACGCATGCGAAACGATGGTAATTCGTTTGACGCATTGTCTTTAAAAAAAAAAACGAAAATGTCATATTAGGGATAGAAAATTGAAAAAGTTCGTTGGAGCTGATGAGCCTGCCCAGAAGAAAATTCGAACGGAAGAAGGAACTTGGTTGCCGGCTTCATATAAAACTGGAAAATATGAGGAATGGAAGCAGAAGCAAAAAATTGGATTCAAGAAGGTAAATACATATACTTATTTGTATGAAAACTTGCATGATTTCATTAATTGTCAAACTGAGCTAATATTTTGATTTTCACAGAATAATGATGATGATGAGGATGGGGAGAATACCGATAATTCTCAGATGAACAGTCGAAAGAGGAAATGGGGATCGAAGAGCGCGTCAGCAAATGGGCCAAAGCATTCAGAATTGAAAACAAAGGAGCAAATACTTAAGGTTTTTAACAGTTTGTACTATTCTTCAATCTCTTTATTTCTAGGGACGAAGGAAGCAAGAGAAACTACAAAGTTATATGGAGCATCGCAGACAAGAAAATGTCAAGAAAAAGATGAGTTCCGCAAAAGGAGGAAAGAATATGAAGAGCGGCAAAGGAAAAGGAAAAAGGCGATAGGTTTTGTTTTAGCTTATTGTTGATTTTTATTTGTTTTGTTTTTGTTGTTGATTTGATTAATAATAAATTGTTGAAACGTTTCTTATGCCTTAATTGCCACTGATAATTGTTTATTCATAACAATTCGATATTTCATTTATTAATCTTAAACGATTTATCTTTTTTTAAATCTAGGTGTGATGAATCGGATGATACACTCCTCTGAGCCACAAACGTCGTTTGGTGGCACTCAACAGCAACAACAACAGCAGCAGCCAAGCAGTTCGAAACACCAACATTCGCAGGTTAGTGTGGTTAAAGAAATAGTAAAGTATTACTGAAATTTCAATTTGAAATTGTTTTGTATGTTTGGATTACGTACGCATTTGAAATGTTTTTTATAAAAAAATTTTGAATTTTCCTAATTTAATAATGAAAAAAAGGCATTATGTTATGTTTAAATATTATGTACAAGTGTGCCGGCTTGCAGATTTCGAGATAAAAACAGGAGCCTCGCTTGCCTTTACTATTTTTTATTTCTATACTTTACTACTTTCTACATCGAGACCCATCGCATAAATAAGCGGCATGCGTGTTAAATTACTTTTTTTTAAAGATGTATGTCGCACTTATTTTAAGACGCAAGTCCTTTATTTATGCGATTGGTTTCGATGCGAATCACGACGAAAACACACGTATCTTCGATTCTTTTTTTGCATCGCATTTTTTCCTCTACATTGCCCAATAAACCAAACGTGCTTGGATATTTATTGTCGGCGTATCGCGACTGCGGAAAATTGGCTAAATGCAAAAAAATAATGGCAGTGTTCTTGCTTGAAAACTAAAAATGTTGATTTACAAGTCTAAATGTAAGGATAGGTTAAAGGCGCATCGTGACCTCTTCTTTTATTTTTTGACAATTTGTCAAATTTTCCGCTGTTGCGTGACTTCGAATAAACCTTTTTTCAAATATAATTTTTTTACAGAATAACCATAATCAACAACAACAATCTCAGCATTCTAATCACCAACAAATTTCTGATGGAGCAGCAGCTCTAGTGTTAAATCGTGTTAACCAATTAATATCAGGAGGTAGAGATTATTTTTTCAGAGATATGTTGTTTTAATATGTATAAAAAGTTTGGATATAAGAAAACAGGCAACGATTTTCAGCATACCACCACGATCCCTCAAATCCAGTGTCATTTGATTCAAACTTGTTGTTAAATAGCTCTCAAAAGGTAATTCGTAGCGGATTCTTGGAAAAATTCTCATATTGTTTCATATTTTTAGTTTGATTTTTTTCCACCCGGCGTTGTTAGCAATCCTCAACATCATGTGCAATTGATGTCGATGAATGGCAATGGTCAATTATTGCAGTCGAATCAACGAGTATATTAATAAGCGACAGAATTGAATTTAGATTGTAATTACAATTTTAGACTCCCAAAAAGAAGAAAAGCTCAGGACAAGGGCGCAGAACTGCTGTTGACGCGAATGTAAGTGGTCTTTTTTTCGGAACTTCGTTTTTGATATTCGCGAGATTCAGGGGATGCCCAAAGAAAGACCTTTTGTATGTCCTCGGCCAGATTGTCAAAGGAGATTCTGTCGAAATGATCACCTGCAAAGGCACATGCGAATACACACGGGTCAACGATTATTCCAGGTAATATTAACATTATCGTTTTTTTTATTTTCAATTTTATGTATTTAGTGTCGAACTTGTCTTCGCTCTTTTTCCCGATCGGATCATCTTGCGAAACATGAGCGAACGCATTCGTCTGATAAACCATTTAGTTGTTTGACGTGCGCTCGAAGGTTCCACAAACTGGACGAGAAAAAGAAACACGAAGAGGTGCTTCTTGATTTTGTTTCACATCTTCGCAACTTGAATTTTGATTTTCAGAGATGTCAACATAAAATGCCCTCGCAGGCAGAAGAACAAGTCAATCAGTTGCTTCAGAATAATCCGCATCAACAACTGATGTACCCTCAACAGGTTTCGAAGAAGAATTGTTTCGAAGTTACCATTTTAAATTTGTAGATGCTTCTTGGCAATCAAATGGCGATGCAAAGTCAGACACAACAGCAATCATCCGCGCAATTTAAACAAGTGAATCCGAACGGCGGCAGTCCGCTCGAAATCCGATCACTTATTGCTCCCAATTGATAATTTATGGTCAAATAGGAACCCTATGCATTTTTTAAAAATTGAGTGTGCTTTTCCTAAAATGATTTCATAACGTGTATTATCGGGCCTCAATGATCGATATTTCAATGTATTTAAAGCGCATAGAAGCATAATTACTCGTGTCGATTTTTGACAAATCAAACAATGAATGTAACCATGTACAAATAGTTTACTTAATGAATAAATGTACCAATATTTTTCAAAAGCAATCTTCGCGTTGCAATCGCCAAAATTCAAGCCATGCTCGATTTCGTTTTTCCGAAAATTCAGAATTGAACTGAAATTAGAAAAAGGTGGTTTTGAATAAAATATCATAAGTTACGTGATCGGGAACCATCGGAGCATTTGTTGAAAGTTTCTTCATATTTGCTTCAGGAAGTTCAACGTCGTCTAAATTCACTTCTTCCTTGATTTTCTGAAACGGAAATACGAAATTTTTAATTATTATTGTACATTATTTAAATAAAATACTTTATCAATTTTTTTCAGTTGTTCTTTTGATTTCCATGCGGGACCAAACATTGCTGCATCGTGATTTGTTTCAGAATTTGACTCTTTTTCCTTCTGAAAAATATATATTGAAAACATTTTTTATTGTCTTTTATACCTTTTTATCAGCATACTTTCGAGATCCTGAACTTGTTTTAAAGTTGGCCGGCTGGAATCCATTTTCTTCAATTTGCTGAATGATACGAGCGCGTTCCACATGATCAATTTCGTCTTCTGATTTTATGATTAATTTTTTAATAATTTCAGTTCTATTTACTTTACCTATTTTTACTTTTGAAGAGCTGGTTTCTGGTTCATATTGATAACTCCTTGCTGATTCCAATCCTGTTCTCATTTTGTCTTTCATTTTTGCAATATCCTAAATAAACCACGTATTAGTTCACCGAATAAAAATACATACCGACGAATAATCTTTCGAACGGGAACTTGACTGATATTTGTCCCGTTTATTTCTATCCCTACTATCATGCCTGCGACGAGAACTAAAAAAAGTTTTTATTTTAATTTCATGCTTTGAACATTTAAACCCACGGAGAATAATCTTTGTTCGAACGCGAAGAATGTTTCATAACAGATAATTGTAATAATTATTATTATCCGAAACAAAAAATTATTCGAATAATGCGAAAAGTAAATTTCGTAAATCTACAACGACAAGTTTAACGCCAAGTGGTTCGCATTGACGTAAAATTTGAATGCCCGGCAAGAAATTGGCGCATTTTTTTGAATTTTTTGCGCGCGAACATTGTTCGATAACATTTAGCGCTCATTCTGACTCGTCGTCATTATTGAGGGTGTTTTTTCTTCTTTTTTCCGTTTCATTTTCTATTTTTCTTTTTTTGCGACATGTCTGTTATTTTACTTATTGTATTGTCGAAATAAATGCACGCTTTTTCAGTACCAAAGATGTTCGAGGCCAAGCTCGCTAACGCCGGTCTTCTCAAAAAAATTGTTGAGTCGATCAAGGTTTTTCGTCTCTCATAAAGCTGTAAAGAGTTTTTGTTTTCAGGATCTCGTTACGGATGCCCCATTTGATTGCTCTGAAACCTCAATGAGCCTTCAGGCTATGGATTCTTCACACGTTGCGCTTGTCTCTTTAAAGCTCGAAGTCGGACTGTTTGACACTTACAGATGTGATCGCACTATTAATCTTGGTTTGTCACTTTCGAACATGTCGAAGGCTTTGAAGTGCGCCAACAATGATGATACCTGTATGCTTAAAGTAATTAAATTTGTTGTCTTAATTCGTTTAAACGACGCAAGTTTCAGTACGAAGAGAATGAGGGAGATTCGATAACGTTTACGTTCGCTGATCCAAAACGAGACAAAACGCAGGACGTTACAGTGAAGATGATGGATATCGACAGCGAACATCTTGGAATTCCTGAGCAAGAGTATTCTGTCGTTTGTGAAATGCCGGCTGCCGAGTTCCAAAAAACTTGCAAGGATTTGGCTACCTTTTCGGATTCACTGAACATTACTGCAACTAAATCGGCTATTGTGTTTACCGGGAAAGGAGATATCGGACAATCTGTCGTTACTTATTCCCCATCTGCTAATACTGATGATGAATCTGAGGTGGGTATTTACTTATTCATAGCTAACTAGAAAACGATTTTTATTTTAGTCCGTTTCGCTCGAAGTTAAGGATCCAATCAACGTCAACTTCTCAATTAAATATATGAACCAATTCACCAAGGCCACGTCTCTTTCTGATCGAGTCCGCCTCTCTTTGTGCAATGATGTTCCCGTCGTCGTTGAATACCCAATCGAAGAAAACGGCTATCTTCGATTCTATCTTGCTCCAAAGATTGACGACGAAGAAAACATGGAATAATTCTTTTTAAAAGTTCCCCACTCACCAACATTTGATACATTTTCAATTCAATTATACTGATATTTTGATTTAACACCGTTGTGGAATAAATTGATCTCACAAACTTTCTTGAATTGTTTATGGACTCGAGATTAAAAAGAAAAAATATATTTAGAATGTTATCTCGGGCGTCCGTTCGTGGCACTTCTTTGAAACTGCGAAAAAACGATTAGTGTTGCAAATTTGCTTATGGATCCACAAATACTCTAAGCCAGAATTTCTTTAAAAAAATCGATAATACTTTTCTTTTAAATTTTTTATTTACCTTTGCAGAATTATCCATTCATCTGTACTCGGAGCAACACCTAGGAAAGAAGAATTAATCTCGACTTCGCTAAACTTCGTAATAATATAAATGTCCCATTCTTCAATATCTCGAAAATCATTAATCCATTCCTAAAATATTTCATTCTTTTAGTTCGAATTTAACATTTTGGTGTGATGCAGATTACGAAAATAATTCAAAAAACTGGTAAAAATTAATTTTTGCGGAATTTCGTAATGGTTTTTACTGGTTTTTGATTTTTCTTTTGCGAAACCTACATGGCACCATTAGCGAATATTATTTGAAAAGGAAACCTGAATGTATTTAAATAAAAGTGATTTTTGAATCCGCAGTGAAAAACATATCTTGAGATATCTCATGTTGCTCATGACGCGAAAAAACGCTTCTTCGTCAAACTTCAACAAAATACGATCAATTCGTAACGAAAATTCTAATCGATTCTCCATGATGCAAATGGGAAACTGAAAATATTCAATGGATTTTGCAGATCGCGAATCAAATATTATATCGACATATATTAAAGAATTATTACATTGGACAATAATGCGATTTGGATTGATAGATCATTGTAGGCAAATCTCTTCAAATAGTAAATGCTGTCTCGTTGAATGACGCCATTCCAAATGTTATTTGTACGACAATCTGTTTCTGCAAAGCACGACCTGAATTCTAAAATTATTTTGAGAGAATCAAGAGAAGATTACGTGATAGAAAATCGTTTGAATGGCCGCGATTTCGAGATTTGCCGCGTAAAAATGAAGTGTATGAGTGATTCGATCGCCTCCACACTTCTTTCGAAATCGGCACTATACGTTTCAACTTCTTTACTAACCGCCCGAAGGTTGCTAATATTCGAATTTTGGGAACCTTTTATTAAAAAAAATATTACACACATCACAATTTTAACCATATAAACCTGATTTTTCAATGTCAACTCGCAACTTCTTGAGATCCCTTTTTTCTTCGATCTCTCCATTGTTCTTAACAAGAGCATGAACATGACGGATTTTTCTATTCTAAATTAAATGAATTTTCTTTAATAAAAAAACACCACGAGTACCTCAAAAATATTGATTGGGGTCTTCTTTGCGAAATGTAATTCCAAGTGGAAATCAGATAACTCCAATGAGTTGATCAATTTCTTCAGAATAGTTAAATCTTTCACGAAATGGTTCAGCTTATAATGAAACTGAAAAATTATAAAATGATACATGTATGTTCCAGAAAAAAATCTTCAAAAAATACTTTAGAAGGCAAGTTTATCTCCGGTTGGAAATGTTTCTTTTTTATACACGCAAATGAAATTTACTTGTTAGGATTGAAATTTTTTCCTACATTTATAATTTATAAATTGCGCCCACTTTTTTTAAATTTTTCAAGTTCATTTTTGAAGTGTGCGATCGCGCGGTTCACTGTAGAATTGGATCTCACAATATAAGGGTCGATTTACGCGTGGGGGTATTTACGCCAAGTTGTTAAGTGATGCATTTCCCGTGTGGACTACACAACGCGTTGTGTGTCTCGTCGTCTCGAGACCATTTCTGACATTTAGCCGATTTGTAAAAACGGAACCGCCCGTTTGATGGTACTTCCTTTTTCAAGCGCAACCCGTTTATATCGTTTTCCTATACTTGTTTTGTATTTCTTTTAAAAAATGAGGGTTACAAGAAGGTGTGCGGTCGCAGGATGCCGAAACAAAAAAAAACCCACCGCGTCACATTCCCAATGCGTGGAAAAAATCAACAATAAGTTCTCGAGTTGATACTTTTCGCTACTCTGAAAATATGAATCTTTCCAATTAATGTAGGTTTTAAATTTTTTTTAATAAATTTTTGAAAATGCTTACAGAAATATTAAGTCTTTCGATTTTGACATTGCGTGGTATTATTTTGAATATGTCTTTAACAATATTGAAATGTCGATCTATATTTCTGAATAAACATTAATTCAATTTACACTAACAATCTTCTTTCTTACTCTTCAACTGTCCATTTTTGATTGTCTTCATATTCAAATGTTACATAAACAATGTGCCTTATCTGCAATTAATTTTTTTCCAAAGTTCAATTGAGCTGATTTTCTTTCAATTGAGAATAGTGAAAAAAAGTCTCATCAAACTCAATTTTCGACAATGTCCGATGTACTTTTTATGAGAGTTCGTCCTGGAGAAAATGTAGGGTCGGTTTGTTTTAGGTCGACCCAGGTTGCTAGTCCAACATCACCAACCAAAACGATAAAAAATATTTGAAGCCGCCTGTCTGAACTTGATGGACCCAATTGCTCTGAGCCAATTCGACGTAGGATTAACTTCGGCCGAGAGATTGAAGTTGAACATGATAAAACAATTACGTGGCCTACAGTTTCTTTTGGGAGAGCCCAGCTTCAGTTTTTCAATTTTTTAAGTGGAATATTAGAAAACCATAAAAACGAGGTGCTTACGGTTTCAATCGTCAATGTTTCAATCTGATAGAATGCCTCTGAATTGTTCAGTTTCTGTTTCAACCACGTAGGAATTTTCACGGCCTCATCGTGACCATTTGAGCACCCCGGCGAGGAAATGTAATATCCCTTAAAATAATTCTTATTATAGCAACAGACGATAAATAAAAATCTTTTTTTCTCTGTAAAAGCTCAAATATGTGCTGTTTCTAATAAGAGTTTACTGAATGTCTGAACAGACTGAAAGTACGCTGAAACTCTGCTGAGAGTATCAAGGTCTGCACAGACCATCAGCAGAATCTTCTCATAGTTTAAGGGACTCTGCTGAAAAGCTCTGCACAATCACAATCCATTCTCCATTTTATCAAATTTTCTTTGATTTGACCGAAAACTAGACGGACTAAAACATCAAGCATTCCTATTTAGAATAGAAACTGTTTTAAAACAATTCCTATTGAAGCTATTATTATTGACATAATTTTATTCACTGTTTAAAATTTCTCTTAAATCGGTTAGCGAAATGGCGCAAGAAATGAGAAAAACGTGAACATTTTAGTTCAAATTCAGTTAGAGACCTTAAAATTGAAAAAAAAAAACTTATTATGTTAATTTTTTATTAAAGTTTCTAGAATGAGTCGACTGTTAATCGAAGTTGGTCGGAGTCGAAGTATCTATATTTCTCAATGTACTTGGTCATATTAATCCACAATTTATCAACTAAAATTGAGTTTCTATAAAACAAATGAGTATACAAATATGGCAAAAAAGGTTGAGCTTGCACGATTTTCTCGAGTATTTCCTTTTTATTAAAACTAATAATAAATTTCTTTGATGAGTCATCTTCAATTCAACTTATTTATACAATGTTCATGAAATACGAAACTATGTCAACTTCTCCAATAAAGTTCCGACATCTGACAGATATTTGTTGCCGTTTGCAAAACAGTCATCCTAATTGTATTGAAAAACGGGTAGAAATGAAGAGAGCCAATGCCAATTAGCTGCCTTACCTTCTAAGGTTCCCAATACCCATTTATTCCCTACGTTTTAATCTGATAATCCGATCTATCATCAGGCTGCTATTTACTATTTTGCACCTGCTAAATTCCAAATACTCATTTCGATGTTCTAATAAGGAAACAGCCATGCAGAACTGCAATTAATAAATGATTAAAAAATGTTAAATTTCAAAAATCATTTCAAACCCATCCTAACCATCCTAAATTCTGGATTTATTATCTTATTAATTGTCAATAAATTTTTAAATTTTTAGCCAATTTATCGATGTTTCGCGAAAAAAAAAGCAATTTTTCACTTAGCTAATGATGCCTAAAACAAGAAATATATTTATAAAAAACATCAAAATTAAATTTTTTTTTCAATTCCCTTTCTAAACTTTCCAACTATAAAAAGATTACATCGTTCATTGGTAAATTTCTTGAATTTCTGGCACCCCTCGATTCAAAATCCATTGTATTTCGCGGAATTCTCGAATCGAATTTGTCGCTTCGCCAAAATCTGCAAAAAATAGAAGAATATAACCACAAATCTCAAGGCTTTTATGATGATTATTCCATCATTTTTTTTTCATATAATTTCAAGAAACGGAAATAGTCGATTAAAACGAAGAAGCAAATGGATGGAAGAAAATAAATGGAATGTCAGTTGAATGATATGCGCGGAGACAAAAATTGGAGGAAGATGGAGAAGAAGAAGAAGAAGAAGAAGCATACGACTCAATTCACCCGCATGAGAGGGAGAAGGCAGCGGCTGCAGCAGCAGTCGACCGCCATATTCTGGGCCTGTCTGTAGAAGCGTTCGCCAACGAGAGAACGACACGAGCAATTATATCGCCAAGCACACACAAATTGCTTTTAAACTTTTCAATTAGGTGTTTCTGTTATCAGTCGCTCGAATGCATTCGATATTCGTGTGTGCAAATTCGGAATGGAAACTCGCGAAGCGCAAGCCGACGACAAAATTTGTTGTTCCAGGTAAACATGTTGTTTTTCGCATTTCGCTCACAAAAACAACAGCAACAATTCTTTCCTTAATTGAAGATGATTAGGAAGAATGCAAAAAGAGATGTTGAAATAAAAAATATATATTCGAAAATAGAATTTATAGACAAAATGAAGACGAGCTAAATCATGCGGTAGAAACGAAAGCAAATATCTTGCTATCAGAAAATCAACCACTCCTTCAAATACCGCGGCCAATAGTTCTTCGCTACCAATTTTTCGCTCCGCTACCGGTTTTTCACTACCACATTTTCGCTACCGAAAAAATAGTTTTTTCACTACCGTTTTTCACTACCGTTTTTCACTACCGATTTTTCACTACCGTTTTTCACTACCGATTTTTCACTGCCGATTTTTCACTACCGATTTTTAACCACTGTTTTTTCACTGCCGATTTTTAAATTTCTCAATTTCAAAAAAAAGAACAATTTACACAAATAAAAGGGTATTCATCGAAAAAAGGGGTGGAGAGGAAATATAATATAGAACAAAAAAGGGGCCAAACAGCATAACTAAAAAAAATATTAAAACGGGGAGAACGATCGGCGCCTTCGTTTATTTCGTTGTGGACGTCTAAAAAGACTACTCTGTGTCGATTCAACTTCTCTGAAGACATATTGACATTTGTTATATTTACGTCGGTTTATTATTACCCATATTCTTCGTATGATGTACTTTCCAAAGACTCCACGCTCTCTTCATTTCTCGTACTTGTTAAAATTGGTTCGAAATCATTACTTATTGACGAATCGTCAAAGATCGTAATACTAAAAATATCAATAAATACAATTATATGAAGTAAAAACATACTTAGAAATCGACTGAAGTTGTCTTACTCCATTCATTTTGCTCAGCGCACTCCTCTTTCTAGGACAAGATTTTTTTCCAGTTTTTGCAGTGCGTGATGCCTTAATCATTCTTCTTTCAGATAATTCGACTGCAGTAAATCGAACTTAAGGGCTCTTTCTTCCTTTTCCATTGATATTAAAACAAAAAAACTGAAATTATAAGGATTTACTTTAGAAGATTACTGAAAACAACATACATATGCTCACAAATCTTAGGAAGTTTCGCTTGGCAATTCTCTTTGCAACATTCGAAAAAAGAATCAGAACATTTAACTTCAGATATTTCACTAAAAAGAGTTTGAATATAATTGAATAACTAAAAGAAACGTAAAACCCACGTTTCACTTTTTATAAAATAACCACATTCTATAGAATACAATTCGAGTTTTCTAGCAGCTAGCTCTAATTCGTAAAGATGTTTCGGTGGATTTGCTGTAATCAAACGTAAATAAAATTCATAGAAAAATTATTTTTCTTACATTGCTGAAAATAGGGAGGTATGGCAACAGTTGACCGTTCTTGGAACCCCAATTCCTTAAGCCTGGTCCGTTTTTCACTTTCCGAAAGAAAATTGAATTCGTCTTTTCGAGAATACACAACCAATTGATCTTCGGCCAAAACAGCTTGGTATAGATGATCTACATCATCTGAATTACTTTTTTTTGAGGTTTTGCTAAAATTGCATGTTAGAAACCTCCAAAAACTTTAATAAGCTTTAATGCAAGTTGGTCAGCCCTCATCGAATTAGGGATTTCATGGCGTAATCGGCTGTTTAAATTTTCGATTAGATTTGTGGATACGAACGGCTGCCACCATCCAGATTTCAAGCGCGTTAACAGCCCGTTTTCACGAAAAAGGCTCTGACCTTCAGTTGATAGCCTAAACCAGTTCAAAATTTACGCGATGGTGTAAACTTGACGCAAAATTGCAGTTATTTAAGCAGCTTTTATTACCATTAAAAAACTGGGCACTGGCCAAGTGGGGCTAAAGCCGATGTGAATGAACAAAAAATGTACTTTCCAGTCAAGGGGCGTCAAGTATGACATCTATATGTAGTAGATATTCTTTTTATATGTAGTAGTATATTTGAGTAATTCTAGAAGCCGCGTTATTTTTCGGAAAAAAGACTAAATATATCAAATTATGTTTTGTTGTAAATATCATAATTTTTTATGTAACATAATTTAAAATAGAATATTTTTGCTTCTTTACCATTTAAGAGCACCGGAATCGCTTATCATTGACGTGAGTTTTGCGAGTTTGGAATTGAATTCAATTTCGGTTACTGCGCCTAGCAATCCACATTTAATCCTCGAAGGTGATGTCTGAAATATAATGTTGATTGATTTGCCAGGTATTGTGGAAAAATGACGAATGTGAAAAACTTCAGCGATATCCTAAGCATTTCGTGCGTACACCGAGTCGCTACAGTAATTTTAGAATCTTAGTTACAATAATCTCAAATGAAAATTATTTAATCAATTATTATATATTTTCTTAAATTTCTTTCGCTGTTTTCTTGGCGAGTTTATGGTTTTATGTATATTATTGTGTTGAAAAAATGTAATAGTAATCATTTTTGTATATTATTCAAAGTTAATTGTTTTAAATAAAAATAAACTATCAATAATTAATTAAATCATTTTTAGTTGAGGTTACTGTAGATAAGATCTAAAAAAAATTGCTACCAATTATTTTATCCGAGGTAACATAAATTTGATTATTAAAACCACGTACCTCACCAAAAACCATTCTGGTCAGTCGAGCGCGAGTTGTTTTATCCGTTGTGGACATCGAATTTTCAAAATTAGCCATGCGATGCAAATCACAACGCAGACGTTGTGAATTACGAAAAAGTGGGATTGTCTATAAAAACGATGTTAAACAATCAAAAACAAAATGTTTTTAGTTTTTTGTGGGTGCGAGTTAATTGTTTGCTTATTTTTAAAAATTTCGCTCTAAGATAAAAATGGTAAACGCGTTTGATCATTCAAATTAATGAAAGGTTTCATTCAAACCTTGTAATATTCCTCAAAGGATTTTTCACCGTCCGTGATGAATCCAGGCACAACGCGGTCATTTTTGAAACCTTGCTTCTGCAGGTATTCGTTCACATGGTTTGCGTGAAACTTGTGGCATTCCATAGTCTTTTTCGAGTGCAACAAATAGCTAATGACAATAGTTCTCGGTTTTTTTTGATTTTTTCGACCTGTAATAGTTTAAAATTGTAATAGAACAATAATCTTCAATGAAACTCACTTGAATATCTTTACTGTGGTGCACATTAAAGTGACATACAACTCGCTCAATCCGAATGTTGTATCCAGCTGAGTGACACCACTGAACAAAAATCCATCATCGTTTGAAACTTTCCATTGTTCTGAAAGGACAAATTTATATTTTAAATATTTCAACTAATCGAATACCTAATAGTGATTGGATATGTTCCTTTTTATTATTTTCGTTTATGTCTTCGAACAATCTCAGGTGAGATTCGTACTCGTTAGTAGTCGGTAAACAGTTTAAGACAATCCGAAAGGGTTCATCAAGAATAACCGACAAACAATCTACCATTCCACCGTTACCTGCAAAAGTATTTTCTTTTTGTCATTACGAAACGAAAATCTTACACTCAAATACGCTGTACTTTGCATTCGGAACGTTTCTCGCTATTTTTCCTAATTCGGATGTGGTGGCAATAGCTTTGACGCCTCGATTGCAGCCAATCGATTCAGGTACGTGTTTCCTTTGGTTCCTCACCTTAAACATGCAGGTTTCAACTTATTTAAGATTTAAAATGTGTTTATACCTGCTCAAGCGAGAACTTGAAGCCTTTTTTATGTAGAATTTCATATGCACTCTTTACAGACCTCCCAATCAGTTCGCTTCGATCGATATCAACTTCTGAGGCTAAAAAAATATAATATATCTAACAAAAAGAAAAAAATAATAACCTGTCATCCTATGAATATCAAAATCCAAGCTAATTCGTTCTTCATCGCGGTGATAGTCGACGATAACAAAAGTCGAATCGTCCATATAAACTACCTGCAAATATTTTATTTTTATATTGATAACTAAAGCGAGAGAAATTTGCATACAGTTTTTCTGAAACTCGCAGTGGACGGCGATCTGCACTGGATTGTTCCATAAACACGTCCATTTTCATTCCATTGCCGATACTTCGGAGCGATTTTTTTTTCCTAAACGGCAAGCGATTATGACGAATGAAACAAATTTCAACCTTGAACTTGTCTAAACCATTTTAAGCCGTCGTATGTTAACGGTTTTCCATTATAGCTACTTTTATCTACAACAAAGCATTTTCTGCCTTTCCAATCCCCTCTGATTTCCTTAGCAACGTCGTCAATCGTTAATAGTGTTCTAAAAGTCCAAATAGTGAGAAAAAAACTCTGACGAAATACCTCTCAGAGGATTCAAGCTTCTCTATTCCGTTCCAAATGGAAATTAAGTCTCTTTTGGTTGACTTCGAAGATATATCGCTTGAAATAAACGCCATTCTGAAAAATGTACTTTTTTTAAAATTAAGTATAATGTTTAATGCAGGTAAAATCTGAAACTAAATCCATAAAAAATAAATTTAGGCCAAAAAATATTTTCGAAATGTCAAAAAATAAGCAATCCGCAAACACTGCACGACGAATGTATTCGCAATAATAATTGCACCGGTTACCGTACTCCGCGCAGCGATTTTTTTATATTCGTATTCTATTTTTATCCTACAACCATTGTTTTTAATGTTTTGCTTACTTTTCTTCTTTTCTATATTATTTTTTGATTAAAAGTTATTTTTTAAAATTATATATTAAGCAAAAACTAATATGAAAGTGTTTTTTATCGAGAATTTGGGCAAAAATCAGGAATCGAAATTAAAAAATATATATTTGCTGTTACTGAATTTTTTATCGCTGTTTCACTTTTGATTTGTGTTTCTATTATTTCGTACTTGTGTTATTTATTCAAAAATAATTTTTCAGATATAGTCGACGTCCGGCGGCTGGTAGATTTACGGGAATGCGTCTTTCGAAATGGTCTCGCAATCATTTTCTATCAACTCTTAGCAATTAGATAAAACTGAAAAGAAATAATATTTTAATAACGTTAGAAGTAGGTTCGTGACAAGTAGATTAATAGTTTGAAAGCTTTGCAGCTTCTACAATTTTTGAAAGTTCCCGATAATAACTATGAATGAGTCGCAGAGATAATACGACAAACCGCGCGCGAACTTGGATAAATTATCTACTTCATAGGATTTCATCACAAATTTTAAATAATACCAGCTAATCGAGGTGTATATATAAAGAAAACATAATATAGTTTCTTAAGAATTTTTAAGATCTTTTGAAGACAGAAGCCATCAGGTTAATTTAAAAATTGAATGATTTTTTGCCCTTTTTTGTTCTATATTATATTTCCTCTCCACCCCTTTTTTCGATGAATACCCTTTTATTTGTGTAAATTGTTCTTTTTTTTTGAAATTGAGAAATTTAAAAATCGGCAGTGAAAAAACAGTGGTTAAAAATCGGTAGTGAAGAATCGGCAGTGAAAAATCGGTAGTGAAAAACGGTAGTGAAAAATCGGTAGTGAAAAACGGTAGTGAAAAACGGTAGTGAAAAAACTATTTTTTCGGTAGCGAAAATGTGGTAGTGAAAAACCGGTAGCGGAGCGAAAAATTGGTAGCGAAGAACTATTGGCCAATACCGCTTGATCTGCGATTCACCCGCTTTTCACAATTTATTGAGTATTCATTGAAAAAAGAAGCCGCGAAACGAAGAAATAAAATCAAAAATAGAAACGGGTTTCTTCATATATTTAGAAATCAAAAAAATCGAAACTGATTAATGTCATAGAGAAAAATGTTGAAGAACTCATTAGAATTCAAATTTTTTCGATCAAGCAATTGAAATATTTTCTAGAAGACGGCGTCAAAAAAGTTGGTCAAAATTATCATAAACAGTTTATTTCATTTACACATTCAATAAATTCTTATAGACAAGTTGGGGGGTTCGAGTTCAGCACTTTTCGAGAAGTTTCTTGCATTCGCTCTGAAGCTCTTGATCGCTGTTGCTATCGGCTGGAAGTTGAAGCGCCTTGTTGAGCAGCTCGCGAGCCCTCGCTTTTTCCTTTTTCGTCACAAGACACTTGGCAAGGTAGAGCAGATTCTCGATCCAATCCTCTTGCGATTTGTAAGCCGCTTCGAAGTCGGCGAGTGCGTCGTCGATGCTCGCTTTCGGCACTTCGCTATACAAAACCGATGCCGCCTAAAAGCACACACTCATCAAATTGCCTTTTCTCACATTATGACTCTTTAAATCATCGCTTGCCAAATCGGTTTCAAACCGGTTTTTGAATATGTTTTAGTTTCGGCCTGACAGAGTTATGACTATTCCTTTTTCTAGTTTTTTAGAAGCCATAATTAAAAGGGAATGATAGAGATATTAGAAGACAACTCAATCAAATCGAAACTTGCGCTCAAGCCATGACAAATTGGCTAGTGTGAACGAGAATCTGGCGCGAAGATGAAGGAGTGCGAAGTCGGTTGGGTCCAATTCAAGAGCTTTGTCGAGCAAATCCTTGAGTTTACCGCCCTCGTTGATTTTGTCCTTCATTGACATCATGTCGACTGAGATTCCGTACAAAATCGCTGCCCATTTTGCCGCCATGAAACACGCTGGATCCAAATCGACCGCTCTCAATCCATAATTCCGTCCTGCAATTGCGAACTCTAGCTTGAAAATGAAACGAAACCGGCTCTACCTTCGAACACCATGTGCTTCTTCTGCTCTCCGGTTAGCATGTTCGAAATGTCGTGACAGAATCTGCACATTCGCCACAGGACCTCGCAAGTGTCTTCACCTGAATCGCGCCGATTCGAAATTATCACACGATGTGAAAAACCCACCACTTTTGTAACGAAGCTTCAACTCGTCGAACCCTTTTTGGAATTGTTGATTTTCGTACAACGTGTCGACGTTTTCAAAAGACTAAAACGAATGTGACGAATTTCACAAGATTCGAACGCCTTACCATATTTGGGGGGTTAGTAGAATGGTGAGAAGACGAGAAAAGAAAAATTGGCAGCGGTAAAAAAAACTCCTTAAAGTTATGACTATTTATACGACATTTTAGCGGTCAATTCAAATTGAAACACAACAATCAGATGGTAGATCAAAAACAGAAAACAATATATTTATAAAATGAACGAAAAAAGAAAAAGGTGGAAACGGTGTTCGACAAATATTTGAATTGCTGAATAATATGGAAGAAAGTGAAAGTTGATGATGGATTTTTGATTTTTTTTTTCTTGCGAAAGAAAACACATTGGTAACTTTATAGTTTTCTTCGACAACAAGGATGAGGCTCATAAAACGGATATGAAGACGAGAGGGGAAGAAAAATGAAAAAAAAAATGATAGGGCAACATTGAAATGATATTGGAAAAAACGTTCAAAAACAAAAAAAAATATCTAAAAAAAAATAAAACGCGCGAATAGCTTTCAGATTGCGACGCTTAAATGGCATGGCATTTCAGGGTTTTTATTCGAAGAAGAAATTCCCCTTTTAATTCTCAAAATCATCAAATGGCATACCTTATTTGGCTAAGAATTGATCTCGACGAACACCGAAATAAATCATTGGACGGGCGGTCGCTGGCGGCAACTTAAAAATGTGATATTTCGACTGGAATGCCGTGTCAGTTGGTTTGGCTCGTTCGGTCGCCACTCTCCGCCATGGATTCGGACGTTTTACACCACACGATTTCGTCGACACCTGCGCCTCCAATTACTCGTGAGTTGGGTTGTTCTTCCTTCGGTTCATGCGGCGTCGCTGAGACGAAGTTGAGAGATTATGAGAGAATAGGAAAGAGCAAGGCTCTCGGGAATGAGTCGGACTCTGCGATGCGACCTCACTGACATGTGCTCCTCATCATCATGCGCCATGCCACCGGCCGTTTTTCGACTTTTTGTTCCGATTTAACACATTTTTACTTGCGTTTGTGTTGTGTTGTGTGTGTTTTTTTTGTTTCCCAACTGTTTTCGATTTATAATTGGCAATTGGGGTGGCGGGCGGAGCGACTCAAAATTGAGCTTCTCATAATTGTCACGAATGCGATTGCTTCGCATTATGAAACGATTTTAGGCTTTCAATTCTCAATTTTTCCTCCGAAATGCTTCTTTTTTTGTGTTTTGCTATTAAAATCTTAAAGAAACCCGCAAATTGTTATTCAATGTACCGTTGAACCTGCTTATATCAATTATAGGTCCAATTGTAGTGTGATATCAGATTAAAAAAAAAAGAAGTTTTTAAGAAAATCTCAACTTTGCTGCGAAAAGAAGCGGTTAAAATAATATTCAAACAAGATGGGTGTTTTTTTGGTTTTTTCTGTGATAATTGCGTCACGGTGTTTTCACACATTTTCACACACTACCATTTTTTTAATGTTTTTTTTTAACCTCAAATGTAAATAAACCAATATCACAAACCAAAAAATGAAAGATATTTGCGAGAAAATGCAAAAAATAAAAAAAAAGTCGGCTGTAAAGTAATTTTAGATTCTATCAAAAAAAATTACATGGTGGTTTTGATTAGAAACTTTGATTGAAATAAGAATGTGAGAAAAATCACCTCAAATTGGGTGCAAACGAGATGTGAATTCCCATTGTAAACTTCTCATTCTCTTTTTTTTGCACTTTTTTCTTTTCAATTCCAGTTGAAGAAAAATGAATTGAAATTGACACAAATTTGCTATCCGATTTCAGATCTCATTAATTTTCGAATCCAATTTATTCCGATTTTTCTTCGTTATTTTTTCTAGGCTTTCTTCGAGCACCTCGAGCAACCATTTGACACATCTTCGTGTTTTTTCTTTCTTTTTTATTTCAATGTCATATTGCAAAAACGAGCATGATAGTCCGTTGGGATTTCTTTGATACACGCCAACAAAAAAACTCTAATATTTTGTTCCCACTTCTCTTTTTTTTGCAAATCCCCGCGGGACCTATTGATACACTGATATCGCCTGTTTTTCTTTTCATTTTTTTCTCGTTGGACATCTCCGATTTTGTTCAAAATTTCGGTGGAAATCTGTTAAAAATCGGAAAATGTGTGCAAATATCTGTAATATGAGTATTAGGTATACGTGACATTCTGAATATTCTCGATTTGCACTCAAATATCAATTTTTGCAGGATTTCGATGCTGGATTGACATCAGATTCCTAAGTAAAAAACACTTCAAAAAAACTTTCTTATATTCTATAGACTTTTGTTTTTTTTTTTCAATAGAAGTGAAGTGGTTCAATGTGGAAATTTTGCCAAATTTCGATCGACGAAACAATTAATTTTGAAAGCTGGTCTACAATTAAAAAAACTGGATTATGCAATGAATATAATAAAAGAAATAACAAGAAATAACGGTATTTCGATTGGTAAATTTGAGAATGAAATACTAAAATACAAACAGTGTAAATCTTTTAATTTTTTTTGTTAATTTTCATAACTCCAAATCATAAAAAAATATTTTTTTTTGAAATTTTTTAGACGAATACATTCAAAGCTTAAAGTCTTACTGTAGATAAACATATACCATTTATCATATTTGTGAAATGGCGAGATTTGAATGATGCGGGCAATGGGATAATATGCATCATGAGAATTTAATGCGAAACTTCCTCAACGCGCTTCCGGTGTCGATTGAATACCGCCCATTCAACTAAACGCCGAGGTAAATTGAATGGGCGTGGTCCGATTCCGACTCTATTCATTTTTTTTTTGCTTGTGGCGTGCTTGTGCGGCCCATCGGCAGTGTTTGCTGTGGGTCGCGTATAACTACTGCTCTCGAAGGCGTGCTCTGTCCACTTCTCTTCTTCGCCCAAATTTTTCCTCTGATTTCAATGTGTGGTGCTCTCAAAAGAATTGGACGTCGCAACACAGCGGCTAAACGCCTTTTGTGTCCGTTTTTTTCCATGTTAAATCTTTTCGCGCCCCCACGCACTCAACATTTCGATGCGATTCCAGGTTTATTCGTTTTCCGGTGTCCGCTTATCACCACGTGCTGGTCACATGCGCATCGGCACTCGAGCCGCACCCACATGGAACATCTCCGGCCGATTTGCACACTATTTTGCTTCTTATGCCTTGTTATAGGCATGATACGATTTGATGCAAACGAGAATCGTCGATTTGATCGTTTCAGACTCAATTGACGCCTACGATAGCTGCCTTCACTACCGATCACTATGCCTTCGAAACGAAACGTGTCATTCATACTTATCCAAATTTCAGCTTGTTTGTAATTACGATCTCAATGGTTCGTTTCATTTTTTTTTCAACAATTTAAATTGTGACGTCCGACACAGAATTCATTAAAAATGGTCCTTAATTGAATCTATCAAGGTCTAGGAAATCCTCCAATTTCCCCCTGTTCTCTTCTATATGATAAGGAGGAATTACGTATAGTTTTAGAAAAAAAACCGTTGGACATAAGCAAGTTTTATAGAAAAAAAAAGTTGAGGTCCCACAATTTATTATTCGTTATTGCAGTGTGTTCCGGCAGCAGTCCATCCGATTGTGTGTACTACCTTCGAAAAATTCGAGAACATTTCCCGACTGCCACCTGCACATGCTACGAAGCAATAGGTTTGATCTATTCGAACGCATCGATTGTGCCGAACACGTCAACGCGGCTTCTCGCAATTTTTCACCCCAAAAGAAACATTTGCATAAATCAATTTTGTTCCAATGCAGAACAGTTGATTTGCAGGATTTTCTCAAGAATGCGATTATTTTCGACAACTCTTTTGGAATCATCCGTGCGAGCGAAAAATGCACGACATTGGTGAAGAGATGAAGCTGAAGAATCGAAGGTTCCAACAAATTGAAATGAGTCGAAACGGTGCCTTCATGATGCCGCATCATCGACGGACAACGAGAACGCCGGTTGCTGATCAGGTTCAGCAATGGAAATCACAGTTGAGTGGAGGTAACATTCTAATGCTCCTTATGAATCGAGAGTTTGAAATAAATTATTGTAAACTATTTAGGAATGCGCCTTTAATTGCCAAACATTTCAGAATTGACCAGATCGAGTCTGCAACAGAAGACATGCGACGCCGCTTTATACCAAGTGTGTCTTCGGCATGTCTCGTGTTCTCAATTATGGTCATTGTTCCGCAAAAATTGTGATGTTGATCAAGACAATCAGTGTCGGATGCAAGATCGGTTAGAATTCCTTGAATGTCATTATTATCATTTCCCTTCTTGATTGAAATTTGAAATCTTTAAAAAATAGATTAGTTATCTGGAATCTCGATATCTGTACACATCAAAATTTCAACTAGATGTGATTTTGTTTTTAATTCCAGTGTTTTTCAGCGACATCTGTTGGCAATCGTTCGAAGGTCTCACTTGGACCGGACTGGGCGATTGTAGGTGCGAGTCATCCAACTCTTCCGATTGCCATTGGATTCGTCTGCACACAAATTACAATAAATGCATTTGTACGAATGTTCAATCATCGTTGAATCAACCAAAATTAGAAAATTTCAGATGAAATTTCGAAATCTGGACGATTTCCAGCATTGATAACACTCTCGCAACAAATCCAATCATCAAATCGAGCAGATGACTATCGAAGAAGATACGAATCGCGAAATAATGTGCCAATAATCAGACCTGTTGAAACGGCACCACCTACGACGACAACGACAACTCGACGACCGACAACGACGACAACCAGTGTCACAACAACTCCGAGAACTACGACGACAACTACGACGACGACAACTACAGCAGCACCAACAACTACAGTACCCAAATGGTGGCATGCGGAAAACAATCGAAATATGCAAAACGACTACGCTCGACGACAGCAATATTCAATGGTGCCAACGAATACGGTATTCAATTGCACACATTCAATATAAGAAGTTGCTATTTAATTAATTCAGAGAAACGAGGGAACGAGCAAAAAAGAATCGAATTCTTTCAAATTGTACGCTCATTTAGATGGTCCCAAAAAGGAATTTCCGCAAAAGTTCACTCCTCGTGTATACAGCAGACGTATGTTTTGAAATTTTCTTCTTTTGCAATTCGATTTTTGTTCTCAAAATCATTTTCTGTGCTCGAGAAAATGAAAATTGCGTCCATGGTATTTTTGGGATTCATAAAATGAGAAATAGATAATTGTTTAAAATGAATTTTCACATTTCTTTTTTTTCGAAAATGCACGACACGTTTGAGAAGCAATGAAAAATAAAAATAGCCTTGGGGGGCGAAAATTGTGAACCCGTCGGCGAGTAATTTGTTTAATTGAGGTGTGTGTGTGTCGAGGGCTCATCTATTTGATTTCCTCAATTTTCCTTATTCTATTTATTTATCTTCTCTTCTTGAAAAAAAGGGCATCGCGCGACGGACGAAAAAAAAAACACAGAGAAGCGGCCACACACACATGCTCTTCGCCGACTCCGCCCACTTTTTCACCTTCAGATGCCGCGCACTCCGGCTCATTGAGCACAACAACTGCGACGACGACGGCAGCGGCAGAGCAAAAAGAAGAAGCCCACACTCTTCCTTCTCATTCATTTGCTTATCGTTCACGCGCGTTTCCGTATTTCTAACAATTCGCCGCGAGACCAGTACCAACCTCAACTACCGTATTATGATTAGCTAATGATCTCTCTACATGCCATCTTAATATTTCGGATTCTTGCCGTCCCATTAGCCTACAATTACAAAATTGGTAGAACAAAATGAGCAAATGATAGGTTTGGAGACGAATGCGAAATTTGTGATTATTGCAGGCTCGTCGTGTCAGGATGCAATCCGACGATGTGAATCGGTTGACGAATGCCGATGGCATCTCGGAGAACTACGAGTTCGCTGTACAACCTCAAGCTCGTGTAGAAGAGACGAATGCGCGGCGGTGAGTTGGAATTCGATTTTTCTGAAATTACTTTTGATTACGAAATACTTTATTTCTACTAAAGGTTGATTCGTTCAAATGTGAATTCGTCGAAAATTAAATCAGTTGTATAAATTGGAGTATCCATGCATGAAAGATGTATGTGTCACACGCCATTTTCAGCTTAGATCATCACCAAAATTTGATCTTCAATTTGATTTTTGCAAGAAAACTGCAATTGAATTGAAAATAAATCCAACCCTACAATGATTTGAAAATTTCAAAGGAAAATACCTGGCATAGCTGTTTCAGAGCGTATATAAACATTGTTTGGTGAAGCTTAAAAATTCACAACCTCTTCCTTTTTTGTTCAGTTTTGTTTGGTTTGGCACCGCTTTTTCAATTCCTTTCTTGTCTCTCAAAACAAAAAAATTCATCGTCATTTTTTTTGAAACTGTTTGTGTCATTTTTTTTGAACTAGGAAAATATGCCGATATCTTCGAGAAGATGCTTCGAATTTTCAAATGTATATTCAAATTTCCTCGTTCGCCCAGTAAATTCAATTGTTGTGTGTTTTTGAGTGGGAAGCTTGAATAGAAATACGAATGGGGACGGGGGTTATCAAAAATAAAATAGTAGAAGAGCTGAAGAAGTTTTTTTTTTGTGTGATCAATTAATTGGCTTTCAAAAGGATTTTAAACGCACTTTTCTGAAGAACAATCAATTATTGAGTGGCTAGTATAAAATTCAGAGCTCGTCTCAACGCCCGATTTGCCTCATCAATATTAATGGTCACGTGTGTCAATCGGTTCTTGTTTGCAGTCGCTTCAACGCTTCGCCACCTACGTGCCATTTGCTCTCGTCGAATCGATAATGTTTTGTCATTGTGCTCCAGAAGACGTCGAATGTCTCACACAGCAGGTACATACATAGAAAGCAATGAAATAACTCATTCGGAGCATCTTTACCACTAATAACTAATGAACTTATAATTAAATAAGTTGGGCGGCGACCGCTTGAAATTGGAGTTGGTCTGGTGGGAGAAAGGCGGAGATGGAAGAAAGAAAAGAATTGGGGAGATCGCCGAAAAAAAAACAACAAATTAATTTAAGCCTGAACAACAAGAATGGCATTTATTTGGGCTTGAATTATATTTTATTTGCATAAATGCCAATCACAGCCAGAAACGAACTGTTAATTGGGAGAATATCAAAAAATTACAATTTTTCAGATAATAAAATATTATGCAATTAAAAAAAAAGAATCATGGGCTTATTTTTTGTGTCTTCTTTTTCCTCTTTTAAAATAATCAGAATTTTCTTCTGCTTCCATTTCCTTGCCGAGTTTCATGTGACATGTATCGGTAAGCTTGACATATTGGCCAACTCCTCGCATTGTTCACCTCTCCGAATTCGAGTAGTTTTTTTCGTGTCGCGTTTGCTCGCTTGAGCTCGCCAAGAGTATTCGGATGAGCACACGATTATTCGTTTCTTTTTTTTTTTTTGAAAATTGCTTTTCTCGCGCAGCGCGCAAAAATTCAAATGCTCTTCTTTTCGCTACTTCTTGTTCGCCGAAAGTGAGGGGGAAGCGAAATGTTTTTTTATTCGGGGTTTTTTGTTGTTGAAAAGAAAAAAAGATGGCACTGAAGAAAAATTTAAACCAGCACCCACGCAAATCATTGAGGCAATTAGGCGATTCGTATAATTTTTCAGGAGGTGATTTACCCGAAATGTCTGTACAAGAATCATGGATTTCCTCCAACATGCACTCAAGCTGCCAATAAATGCGATGCAGATACGAGATGTCGGTGAGTGACAAGGAAATCCTTATATGTCTACGAAATTCGAAATGAAAATTCGCAAGCAAAATTTTCGAATCGACAATAATGGTGTCAGAAAACAATATTTTATGTTTTCATTTTTTCCCGTAATATGGAAACATCTTCTCAATCAACGATTTGCTTTTTTAGCAGAGTATTTTAAATTCATGGTTCGAAACGTAGGCATATTGCAAGAGCCGAATTCCTCTAGTCGAACTACCAGAATAGACACAAATTCTAATTATTGCCATCGCAAAAAAATAGACGTTGACAAATTGTGGACCATCGCACTTTCATGAGGCGGTAATTCAAACGCGAAATAAAACAGTGGGAATTCGGCTACCGTACTCTGGATAACCTGCGAATCAAACTCACCGTAAAACTGCACAGGGTGCTCGTCTTTTTTTCACGAATTTATTGAATATAATATCTTATTGTCGGCATTAAACGACTGAAGAGAGGCGGGACCTTCAAATTCGCGAAATCGGTGTAGATTTAAGTTTATCGTTGACTGAATATTGAATGCGCGTACGCTATAATGCAATGTACGCAGTCTCGCGGTCATTGCAGACTTGAGACGCATTGGCACATAGCCAATAATTTTTTTTTTAATTTCGCCAAGTTATTTGACTCCGACAATAGGAATTTTTATAAAACGGTAATAAAAATTTTAAATAATTTTATAAAAATACGAGATCCGTGAATATGAAGGGTAAAATAGTCATCGTTTTCAGACATCTTCGTCATGCTCTTATCGCTCATTGCCCAGTTAGGAATGGAGAATGCTCGAGAACATCGCTGGATGACTGCCGACGCACAATTCTATCGGCAAGAGCTTCGATATTGGAGCAACCTTGCATTTGCAAACTCTCTGATGTGACTTGTCTTGCTCATCAGAATTCGATGATTCCGACGAATCCGTGCATTGGTATCATTCGAATCATTTGGTTAATTGATAATATTGGCCCACAGAAAATGCGATGGTCGAATATTCACGGATAATGGGATACGATAAGCCGTCTCCTGAATTGGAAACCAACCGAATTTTATCCAATCATCGTTCTGGATACCAAACTATGGTAAATTTTACATCTGCAATATTTTTAGTTTATTAGCTATAAATTATATGAACTAAAACCAATATACAGATCAAACGTGCCATTGCTTTAGAGGTTTGTTTAATTAAAATTTGAATTGTGAGTATCGCCTCGTTGGGTTGGTGAGCTCGCTAGATCAACTATGGTGAGATGATGCTACTCTGTATCTGTTGCCTGTTCGTCCGGTTCCGTTTCGTCTTTTCTCCTATTCAAACAAAACTGATTGAATAATCAATCGCTTATTTTACAGGCTGATTCGAATAGCATTCGAACACAACTTCATCTTCCACCGACGGAAAAACCAACGATGAGATCGATTGCTGAACGGCAAATGATTCAGACGACAAAGAATGGAAGACATAGAACAGCGAAAACAACGACGAGCACAACGACGACGACCACATCGACGACGACGACCACTACGCCGATGCCAATGGAATCGGGAACCACAAAGAAATCGAGTATTCTCGACTATTTCAATATATTCTCGAAGAAGAAAGAAGAGACTACGACGTTGGCGGCGGAAAAGAAGCCAAAGTTCCGAACAACGAAGACACCACCAACCACATCGGAAGCACCACCACCATGGGTGTCGACGACAACTGCGGCACCAACAACGACGACCGAGTATGTAACACATACACCACCACCGAGAGAAGGGTGCACAGTTAAAGATTCAAATGGAAGAGAAATTTTCACACATATTGGATCCATAATGAGGGTTTTGTATAACAAAATATATACTGTTCATCGTTGAGCTGTTTTCAGAAATACGTTGATTGGTCTGGACGATGCTCAAATTGGTGTGAATGCAAAATGGAGAATCATCTCGAATGCGAAGTACTTCCGTGCCTCGAAACCGGCCAATGCGATGCTCCTCTAACGACACTTGGTAACCAATTCAAAATATCTCAATATAATAGCAAATCAGTCTCTTTTTCAGAATTTGGAGAACGCGTTTATCTGAAAGATCGTGGGGCCTGCTATTGTGAAGCCGGCCATTTCGTTTGCGAGCATGCTGAGGAGGTTCCTGAGATGTATGCTGGATTGTATATATCAATCGGCTACTCGATGCTCGACGTCGAGCTTCTTCTCAAGAATGTGCCCCGGGATGTTCTCGATAAAGCGGGTTTCTCATCGTCAGACCCTTCAAAGGACATTGCGAGTCGAATGCAAATCGCTTTCGAACAGCTTCTTCCAGATGTAATCATGGCTAACCTTTTTAAAAATCTCGTTAATTGCAGAATATCAAATGTCGCATTGTGACAATGTCAGAGCTTAGCGAACCTGGAAATGCGATATACCGTATCGAATGGTACGGTATGAACGAAATGCTTAATCATACCAAAGTACAATGGCATTCAGATGGAGCCGAAAAGGTTATTTGTTCGAAATGACTTAAAATTATCAACATTTTCAGATTTGCTCTCCTTACGTTCACAAACTCGCCGATCATTTTTCGCTCAATGAAAGTCCTCGATTCCAATTGGTTCTTTCCACTGTCAAGCAAGTCAAAGTACGTCACTTCCGTAATCTACCGTAATTCATGCGCCTTTAAGGTCCTCGATTATCTCGACGGTTTGCCGATATCATTCTCAACGGGCTTCTCAATTTTCCTCTCTCTTCTCACTTTAATCATTCGACTAGGCTAGTTCTAGGCTGCCAAGCAGTCCTTTCATATTTGTTAAATATGCCTTTCCGTTCTAACCATGTGCCTTAACCATGCATAAATTTTTATTGGATTTTATATTTCTGTACAATATCTACTACCAAAGCAGTTCAACACAGAGATCGCAAGCAAATTAAAGCAATAAAGACTATTATACTTACATTTCACGGATATGATGGCTTACAGCGCAAAATTAGGAAAATATAAATAATGATTATACGATATAATAACATAATTATACATTTATGTTCAATCCGAGTCGCTATCGTCTTTCACATCGGGCATATTTTTGGTGAGTTCAAGAACGTGACTGACTTCCCGAACTCTTCCATCTTCTCCGATTGTTCCGGGTTTCACAATTCCTGAAATCAACCTCAAATCATCGATAATTTTCGGAAATTGTTCAAATTTCAAAAATGTGCTAACATTGAAAGAAATACAACTAGGAGTTTCCTTCAACAACACCGATAAAAATAAACGAAAAACCAAGACTACTCTAGTCAGATTCTTTTTGAATGTTTAAAGAAAATGAATTTTACCGGCATCCATCATTTTGTTCATTGCATCAACCAATTTCATCGCCTCGTACTCCTTTTGTTCCTCACTCATTCCTTCAAGGAACGATCCTCTGTCAGGTGGGAAAAGAGATCCAGTCACTGGATTCACACTGCAATATAAATGATAATTCTCAGCATCGAATCTAGAAACTATCTTACTTATCCTTAACCGAGTTGTACTCCTCCGTCTCACTGTCTTCACTATCCGAGTCGTGTTTCGGCTCATTGATTTGTCCAAGAAGCCCCATATTGGCCAAAAGTCCAGCAGAATGTCCGAATCCGGTATATTTGATCATTCTTGCCACCGATTTCTTGCACAAAACGAACAAAAATTGCGCGGCGATGTCTTTGGCACAAGTCGGCATCATCATGAATCGCACAATTTTCCCACGAAGCGAGTCTTCCTCTTCAGGCCTCTTTTCGACTTCCTTGTCTTTCAATGGCGGCAGAATCTATAATTGCGCACCGAATTATTCAAACAAAATCGAAAACAAAAATACCTTCATTCGGCAGTATCTTCGCGCATATTTGCTATCTCTACAAAGGCGACTGAGAGTTGTGAAATAGGGACCGATGAGGTCCGCAGCAGTGCAAGATGTTGTTTGACTAGCAACAGGTGGAAGCTAAAATCGAAAATACTCAAAATCGGGATCCTTAATCTACCTCATTCAGACGCGATTCCAAATATTTGAGAAGCTTGTCAGTGAAGGTCATGTCATCGAAATTCTCGCCGGATGTCGACGAATTTGGCTGAAATTTAGCATATTTAAAATAAAGGAAGAGAAAGACAGAGATTCGTTGAAGAAAAAGCTCACGCTTGTGCACAAAATTTCAATATCCGGAAACACTGGCGGCAGGGAAAAGCTATTGATAGCCGCTTGTTTAGTCTCATCATTATATGAGTTATCCTCAGCAACGACCACATTGTAAAGAGCTTTGTTGATTTTTCGTACTTTGTCCTGAAAAATAAGGGTTCATAAATTAATTTAAAAGCTAAAAAATAAATTTTCGTATTGCATTTTATGAAATCGCAAACAGTTTTTTTTAGCTTCAATTATTAAGCAATTTATGTTACCTTTGAAAGAGAATCGTCACTGGCATGACAATATACATTAAAAAGTGTTTTCATCGCTTCATTCGCTCTTAAATAATCAATCTGTTTGGCATTTTTGTTCGCGTTAAGAGATTCCACAGCCAATAAGAGACAATCAACTGTATTATCTTTATGAGCCCAAAGATTCTGGAATTTTCATATAATTGTTTTCTAATCGAATCACGGTTAATTACTTGAAGTTTTCTGCTCAACGCGGTCACAATAAAAGCAATTCGGTGGTAGAGGAACCAAATTTCCTCGGCAGCGTCATTAGGAAATGGAATTATCCATTTATGCGCTGATTCATTTCTTTTTGACGTGTCCAACTCAAACAAATAGCTGATAAGCAGATCGCTATTTTCTGCGTGATGTCTGAAATATTAATTTCGATTGAAGAATATCACTGAATATGAGATACTCGAATCGTTCCCTCATTTTTGACGAATTGAATAATGTATTTATGAGGCATTTCTGAGCTTCGTGAAGATTGGTTTGCGTGATTTCGAATCCATCTTTTACTGGGAGACCTGCATTGAAAAGCACGAAATCGCAAACATCGGGGGTCATCAGAGTCTGAAATTATGTTTTTTTTGTTGCTTCTTTTCATTTTTCTTTTTTTTGGTTAAAAAAATCTGACTTTAAAATTCAGAAATTTCATTATTGTTATGAAAGAATTTTTTAGGAACATTTCGAACGATTTGAGTGTTTCTATAAAAACATATTCAGTGGTTGCGTATAATTTGAATTTGTAGATCACTCCAAAAAATTTGTATCAATGATTCAAAACCCAACCTCAATTCCCGTTTTTTCTCGCGCAAGTAATCTGATTGTTTCGATAAAAGTCGCAGCGAGTTCGGTCTCATTTCTCTTTGCAGTTATAAGTTTCGCAAACTCCTAAATTTCGACATTTCTTTTTGAAATTTCAATGGCGAACCTCGCGTGCGAAATAATCGATATGTCCAAACGATTGCAAATTTTTGTTTTTTGAATTCCAATCGGCGAAAAATTTTAAAACGTCGTGATTCGATTTTCCATGAAGAGCTTTTATCTCGTGATGCTCAAAAGACGTCATCTAAACGAATCAATTAAGTTTTGAAGGAAACCAAAATAAAATGGCGATATGGGAGGTTGATGAAAACAACAAACAACAATAGCAAAAGTGAACATTGGGAACGAAAAAAGCTTTTATTGAAAACTAGGGATGAAAAGAAGAAGAAGAAGAACAAAATCTGACTGAACGAGCGCTAATGACAATCTACTTATACGCAATTACGCGTTTTTCACTTTTGGCATTTCGTCGGCACGCTTATAAGATGGCTGAGGAACTCGGTCTTTTTCCATGGTAACCTGCGAATGATTATTTAGTATAGGAGTGGCTGGCCGAGCGGGCGGCGCTTACCTCAGCCTGAGCGAACGAGTATTTGTCGAATTTCAAGTAATCGTCGCATTTGTACAACGACCAGTCCGGCTTTCCACCTGCAAAATTGATTGATTCGAAAAACAATGCAAAAATTGAGGAACCTTCCGTGGATTTTCAAATGAAGATTATAGTTTTCCAGAAAATATTACGCGCATTTAGATAGGATCAAATGTTTTTCAACTTATTTTCAAAAGCATTAATATTTACACTTGCTGTTAATGAACAGATTCATTGGTTTCTTTTGGTGTCATTTTCGCGTTTTTCTAAATGTTTGAATCTTTCGAATTTAAAACTCACGAAATGACACAAAAACCTGAATAATTATCGGATTTTCTTTCTCGCAATCAATATTTTTTCATTTTTTTTAAATTTTATAGCTCTTCTTAGGCAATAAAACAGCAAAATAAACAAAGGGATGCTTGAAAACATCTTTAAAACCCACGCTTAAAGAGCTTGTGTGCGAAACAACGTTGATTAATAGGGTTTATGTCATGTGGCGGATCATGTAAGCAAGCAAAATGGACATGGAATAGCAAAATATGTGGTGAATGAAAATATTAGTTTCTAGAAGCGTAGTTCAATAGAATACGAAATGGGATAATCCCTCATTTACAAGAAAGCATACTCAAAAATTCGTACGAAGAGAGTAGAAACAACCGAAAACACCAGGAATGAGAGTTTTATGGTAGAAACCGAAAAATAAGAGTGAGACTAGCGGAAAATTAGGCGCTCTTTTAATGAGACATTTAATTAAACTCGAAAAGCAATGACAATTCTTCCACTTTCATTTATTTGTGGGTTTTAAGAAATAATTTTCTCAGAAAATACCTTGACGTTGCTTCGCTTTTTCAGCGTGTTCGATTCCAGTGCTGATTTTTGGAGCGGCAGTAGTGTAGCTGCGGACAATTCTAGAAGCCGTAACCAAGCGATTCATAACTGAAAACAGAGTTTTAAGGATTTAAATAATAATTAACTTTGATTAATTTGAAAGAGCTAAAATATTGTCTTGCAAGATCAGAGATATTCTCGAAAATGACAAAAAAACGTGGACAAAAATTATTTTTTTAATTTTCAGTGGCGCTCTGAGAATTTCAAAAAAAATCGAAACTTAAAATAAATTAAAATGCCAAAAGACGATAATGTCCAAAGGTTCAGAAAATGTGTGTAAATATCGAGAAATCAAGAAGAAGGGGCCCAGGCGCTTCAAAAAAAAAAATAAAATTAAATAATTCACGTCAAGCAAAGCGCACTGACGCATTTAAAGTGCACTTGTTTTGTGTCAACAAAATTCGGCGGAAAATTTGATTTTCAAAAACTCTGTACTGTTTTTTTTTAATTTTACGTTCATCTGTTACGGCCTTCTTAAAATAAGAATTACTGAAAATTTTTTTCTGTTTACATTTCATAATTCGAATCTAAAAATTTATGTTTTAAACAGGGAGAATGACCGATACTAAAACCCAAAATGCAATTTCGTTGAAGGGATCGGCACAACTAGTCAAAGAGTTCTTTCGTATGTGAAATATTTTAAAATGGTTCGAATTTCCCAAATTACAGACTATGGCTTGAATAGCATTATGTACCAACGGGCATTATACCCATCGGATACATTCAAAAGGGAAAAACGTTATGGATTAACACTTCTTGTAACCAATGACAAAAAGCTTCAAGCGTTTCTTGAACCTCTACTTCAACAAGTTGAATGTAATTTGTCTATTATAAATTATTTCACGAGATCGACATTTCCTAATCTTTCAGACTGGCTTTCCAAGAAAAAACTTAAAAGGCTTGTAATGGTCATCTCAGAAGTCAAAACGAAGGAAGTCGTAGAGCGGTGGCAATTCGACATTCACACAGAAGACGTCGATGAAGAAGGGTTCGTTTTGATCTGTTTTGATTGGCCTTTCGAGTGTTTTTTACGCGGAATAGATCCCGATAAATTTGGCAGCTAATGGGTGCTTGTCGAGGTGTGAAGTAGGTTTCTCGGTGACCAGGTATCCGTGTACAAATGTGCATTGCGCAATCGAATAGGCAGCCGAAAAGCTATCGAGTTAATCCGTACGCGAGGCCACTCGAGCAGATACGCAACAATTCGATACCGTCCGTTGTTTTTACAACGGATTTATTATTGTTGACTGAAATTTGGCGAGACACTGAAATCCGATATTCTCCGCCACCATGTGTCATGTCGGACATAATTAGATTATCCAGGTTATGTAACGAGGTCGATAAATTCATTAAAAATAATATTAAGTAACAAATCGAAAAAAAATTCTAATGAAGATGCAAATTCAGTAGTGGCAAACAATGGAGAAAAAATGGGGCGAAGGAAAATAGAATTAGCATCATTTTCTGGAATATTTAATTACCTTAATTATCTGAAACGTTTGAAACTTCTAGAAAAATTCCAAAATTTTTTTCAAATTGCACTTTATTAATAATGTTTTAGAGAGAACGCGACTCGTCAGAAGGACGAGAAGAAGATCCGTCAAGAGATCAGCGATGTTCTCAGGTTAGTTGCCACATTTATTCTCAGCATGTAATTTAATAGCTATACACACGCCGTTTTCTGGTGACCTAACGTGTTCTTCCGAAAAAGCATAAAATGAAATTAGTGCGTATTGGAAAGGATGCGACATAATGTGATTTTCTCGAACCCTTTTGGACACAAAAAATGAATAATTGTTAGAGTCACATGGCGCGTGCTCACCATAATAAGAAGTGGATGGGATGAATTGCAAATCAATTAGCCTGATCCACTTTTTTGTGTGAATAGCAGTTATAAAGAAACATTTAGACAAATAACCGCATCGGTCTCATTTTTGCCTTTGCTCGAAGAGCCGGTGTCATTCGATGTGTTGATCTACACCGGAAAAGACACTGAAGCGCCGGAAGATTGGACAGAAAGCGGTGCGTGTCTCATCGAAAACTCGGAATCTGTAAGAATTAAACTCATGATTATCTTACAAGTTTTGACATTTAGGTTCAACTTCGCTCTTTTTCGACTTCGGTTCATGCTGTCAATACTAATGTGCAGTACAAAGCGGATTTGTAAATGCAAGTAGAACTTACTGACGGAATCATTGTTACCTCAATATTAACAAGTATGTATTTGATCTTGAATTTGTTACTTTTGCTGCTGCCGCGACAGTCGCTTCCTAATTACGACTCATAATATATCTTTTGTTATTACTATTCTTGCTATTATCCTTATTACCGTTTCGCGTGTTGTTGTATAAAAGTTGCTGTGTGTTAGTGATGTAATACGACTCCCATTTAAGGGCCATCCGACAGTGGGGTGTCTTTGAGACACACCGACTGTTTTGAATGGTCCACTCACTAGTGAAAGCTGTACACGCTGAATTAATTGTTGCGAAATTGAATAAATGTATTTTCGAGGTTCGTTTTGAACGATATCGTGAAGAAATAAAATCATCTGGGGGAAGAACTGTAAATCCCATAATAATTTAAACGGTTCCATCTGTCATCATGAGCAACAGATTGTGCACGATTCTCCCACACCACAATAGTTTAATGGTCCCATTGGGGAGTCCAAAAAGATATTCGATCATTGGCAGGTGCCAAGTTCCAACGGGTTTGTTTAAGCCGCTCATTTAATAGGATTATCCATATTTGTGTATATACAACACATCATCAATCGAGTCGACGAATGACATAACAGACTACGGTCGCAGGTGAGAATTATCGATATTTTTCAAAATCTTTGAATTTTGGGTAAATGGAACATGAAATGATTACTGGTGGAAAAGTACTAAATCAAAAGTTAAGGTTTCCAAACAAAAAGTTTTTTTTTTTAATTTTAATGCAATTTTTGGTTGAAAAATTGAGAGAAAACGCAATAGTTAACTTATATTCAAAATTGATGCCGATAATTAGCGGAAACAGAGCAATTAGATATTTACAAAGGGGCCGATCGTATACCATAATCCGCAGAGTTGCGTAACTTTGCCGTACAGCTGCTGCTGTCAACAGTCATTCAATCCATTTGCCAAGGTTTACCTTTGCTCCCTTCTCAAATATTTTTTGGAAATTCATTTAAATATATATATATATAAGATAGTAAATCTTTGATCGAATGTCTGTCATAACAATGATTATCTTCTGAATTATGCTGCCTAATTATTTCTCTCAAATTACCCTCAATTTATTCGCACAAAAGCCAAAGACGGTAATTAGACGAACACACGTATATTACATAAGAGCTGATTGACCGGACAGGTGACTACAAACTGTAACTAATAATCTGATTAAGTCCCATTTGTAACCAGCACATTTTTAATTATGGGGCACCACAACGATGCGATTCTCGAAGCGTGTGATGATGATTTGATAGAACGAAGCAATAAATTGGTATGCAAATGGTTATGAGGCGTTGAAATCGAAATCGTCTCAGCGTCTCTTCATCGCGAGTTATCTCTCGTCGATGTCCAGAAGCCCATACTCATTTTAATGGGGATCATTTAGCGCCATTTTGATTTGAGATAGCTTTAAACATGTTACTTAGAACGGTTCGAATTTATTGAATCAAACCTTCTTTTTCAAAAATTGTCCTAATTGAGTATTAAATTCTAAATTAAAATAAAACTTATGCAAAATATTTCTATATCAAATTAGTTGTTGCAAAATTGTCGAATTTGTCATTTTTACGTAATGCAAATACGTAAAATATGTCAAATGTGAAGCTAAAAATGACAATTTCAAATATTTGGAATGCCTAATTATGTTAAATTTTTAAATATTCTGTTTTTTTCCAAAAAAGAAAATAATATGTATTTTTTAAAGTTTATTAAAATTGATTTCTTTAACAATTTTATTTTTTGGTCAACAAGAATATGTTTATTTTTTAGAATTCAAAATGAGAAAATTTAATTGTTTGAAATACAAAAATGATTTGAATAATAATAAGATTTAATTTTTCGATATCTCATTTATTTATGTGCCAAAGGTGAATGTTGATTTTCCCGTCGTCACCTTGTTCGCACTCTCAATATTCCCAGCCTTGTGCATTTCCGCCGATCCACCGTATCTCACCTAGGCGCCGCCCATGTTCGACTCCACCTCCTTGCAATAGCTCGCCATTCATATCCTACTCGTCGTCCTCCTCATTTTCCTCCCACCCAAATCTCACCGTCATCTGTAAGTGGTGACCAGTTGACATGATGGCGACCACGACGACTGGCGGCAGCGAGCAATTCCCATCGACATCTGCTGCCTTTTTTCAGGCACACTCAAATTTGGGACATCAGGTATTCGAATTTCTGTTGACTTAATATCTTTTGTTTTGAAAATACCTTATGAAAATTAATTACTTGTATTGTTTTTAGGAAGTGAAACCAAAACGAGAAAAAAGAAAATATCGATGTCGAAAGAGAAGTCCTGCGACGATTGAGCGGGCCAAAATGATTCGTCGAGATAAGGTTTGCAAATAGGTTTCTCTTCACATCTGAATTTCTTGTTCTTGAAGGCAAATGCAAGAGAACGAAGACGCATGAATAGTTTGAATGACGCCCTGGAACACCTTCGCACAATTCTTCCTGCTTTGCCCGATGAGCCCAAAATGACAAAAATCGAGACATTGCGAAAAGCTCAACAGTATGCTCCGCTTCAAGACGTTAATTTCATAAAAATGAGCTATTCAGATATATTGCTACATTGTCTTATCAACTCTCCTGTGGCGACCCATCATCATCTCCAGAATCCATGCAACAATATCCTTGCGATGGAATCAATTGTGGCTGCTGTTCAACAAGCGTTTCGCTGTCTTCAACTCCCTTCCAAAGCCCCTGTTTCCCTCCTCCAACTAATCAGTATTCATCACAAAGCAACTACAATTATTCCAATTATTATTCCCCACAATTTCCCAAACCTTAAACCCTCAAATTTACTTGCATGTCTAGTCAAATGTATTATATTTATATGAAGCCTATGAAAAAGAAAGAAAAATAATATAAAGTCAACCTATGTTTAAAAGTGTATAATTATGCTGTTTATTCGAGTTTCTTTTTCGACTTCTTCTCGAGCTCAAGCTCCATTCGCTTTTCGCGTTGCTCCGGTGATTCAAGAACTGTTTGTCGTGCTTTTTCCCATTTCGATTCGTCTCCACTCCAAAGTCGTCGGACGAGGTCTTCAGCTTCATTCATCGTATCCATGAGTCCAACAAACAACGGATTTTCATCCAGCTAAAAAACTTAAATTCATATTAATTTTTCAAAGTAATAGGAATTACCGTATCCCATCCTTTGAGAAGTGCAAGTGCTCTACCGTATTCTGCGTCTGTCACCACCTGAATATAAGAATTCAAAGACAAATGTAAGCGCTTTGATCAAACCATATCATCTGGAGGATACAATGCTGCAGCAACATATCGTCCTTCAGCATTCAAAAAGTTAAACGTCGCAATTGCATCTTCCTTTAAATTCAATTAAAGAAATCAATAACTTTCAACAAATAATATACCGAATCCATAATTTCCAGCCCAATTTTATGCTCTCTTAAGAATGGAGCAACTCTTTGTCGAACTCTGGAAATTAAAAATAAAACTTGATAATTTCAAGATTTTTACGATTTTACTTGTCAATATTTTTCTTATCGCCAGCTCCTAATACTAAAATATCGATTTTCGGTTCGAGAGCAGCGAACAATGAGAGCGATTTTGGGGTGATATCGTCTACTGTAGGAACCCGCCACGATAGGGCAGTTTTTGGGAAAAGGGCAACAGGACCATATCTGTTAAAACTCAGTGAATCGATTTTTGAAATACGTAGTGTTCATTTAACTTACAAAAATGTTCCATCAAGAAGACGAAATCCATAACAAGAGAGTCCGCGAACTCCCATTTGCTTTGATTCCAACATATCCGTAGAAAGCATTGAAACCCGGCTTCTAGTCGTCATATCAGATTCTCCAAGGGGATTCATGTGGAAACCATCAAGTACACCTACATTTACATAATTAAAAATAATTAATTGATTGTGATTTATAAATTTAAAAAAGCAGGGAAAAAATATACATAGACAAGTCTTTATGCAGGCTCTTATTAGCAGTCTGCTACGATCATAAATTTGTAATAAGTTTGCCATAATTTTCCAGAGTAGCTCTGATTCCAATCTACATATTTACATTCACATTCTCAGGAAAATTATATACGAATATTTTTTTTTCTAAATTGGTAGCACATGATACCTTTTTAATGTATACGCACGTTTGAGATTTTTATTCAAAATATTACCGGTATCTGCCCTATTATCAGGAGGTTCATTTCGCTTTCCGCCGAAAAATCGACGAGTGTTCCGAAGATTTGAAGAATTTACAATCAACGATGAAATCCGTCGCATTATTCTGACTAAAACTTTGGAAAACTGGCATGTTCAATAGCAGATAATTCAAACATCTCAACAAGATAATTCTTCGTCGAAAACGATCGAATAATAAAGTTTCATTAAAATCAATAAATTTATTAGGATCAATCTATGGCAAGGCGTAAATAAGAAATGTTTTGGAATGGCACAAACAATCACAATAACGGTAATTATTATTTACATGGAAAAATAAACATTTAATTTCTAAATTAAACTGGCGTTTTTCTTTCATGGTCATTTTCATCGATCGAAACATTCGCAAGTTCGTCCATTAAAGATATTCCACTCGGCTCATTATCACGGAAATTTGCTGGTGGAGTTGCATATCCAGAAGCACTTTCACTTGTTGTATTAGTGGTAATGGAAGCTGATGTTGTTGGAATTGCGCTCTAAAATGTTCGAAACAATAATTTAATGAGTAAAAAAATTTTAAACCTGTTGCCAAGCTGGAATGCTGGATACTGCTGGAGCTGCGATGGGGGCAAAATTGTGCTGACTGAGTAGAAGGCTTTTAATAGTACTAATGCCACTCTGAAACAATAGAAAAATCGGATTCACATTGTAATTACTTAAAAATACTTCAACTCTACTCAAATCGGCATCTCGACTGCTAACCGAATACAAAGCGCGAGTAATTTCTGCTTGCTGAGTTGCAAGCTGTTGAGTTGTTTGCGAAACCGTATCCATAATAAACTTGATCGAATTTTGAAGATCATTGACTTGCGACTGAAGCTGACGAATCTCTTCAGTGGCTGGATCGGGAATATCAAAGAATTTGGGAAGAATAAATGAACGCATGAATCGATATCCTGCATATGAGATCGATCCGAGAATAACAGCGGATTGAGCAATGGAGACTATGCGATTCTGTTGTGACGGCGGGGCTGGCAAATATTGAACACCGTTTCCGTGCTGAATTTGCGACTGAAGCTGCTCTGGTGGAATTGAAGCTCGGGCCTCAGCTATTTCGGCTTCAGTAACACCTTTTCCTAATAAAAATGTCCGTTGTTCCTCGAACGGAGTTTCTCGAACCTAAAAAAACCAAGATACAAATAATACATTTTAAAATTTTCAACAATTGAATAGAAATTATATATAAATGCGTGGAACACGCGATTTCAAAAAATTCATTTCGGATTTACCTTTGGAGTTAGCATAAACTTCCTTGCCGCCTCCACCATTTCTGCACGCGTTGACGGACATCCATTGTCCGTCATTTTTTCGACTGAATAGAGGAGTAGTAAGAAAAACGTTCGATGAAAAACGACAGTAAAAAAAGAGGCTCGATAACCTAATTGCGATGAATGCGAGAGTTTTATCACTAATATTCATTATCACATGTCCAAGTACACTTATAAATAAAAATATACACGAGGTAAGTTACCAGTTAGAAAAAAAAAGTACTGGCAAGATTTTCTGACATAACAATAACTGTACAAAGGGTAACTTAATGTTAGATAATGTTAGGTTTTATAAATTAAATACATATAAACATGAAATATTGGAAGAAAATTTGGCAATATTTATTTATTTTCAATGAGATGGGTCTTCAGTATATCCAAACTCTTATGCAATGCGTTCGCAAATGCAGCAGCATCGCGTTGAGACTGAAAAAAAATGAGAGTAGTTAACGCCTCTTCTCTCTAATCAATGTCACCTTGTTACTCGAGATAACAGCGCCTAGTTTTGACGCCACTACATTGTAGCCTATACCGAAACCATCTTTAACAACAGGTCCGAATCCACCGAAAACAATAGTCTCGGTTGACAAAGTGCTAGTTGAAAGGACAAAATGTCCCATTCGATTGTATCCAGCATCCTTAACATTTAAATCGCATTAAAGCCAATGTTTTCCGAATTACATTAAAGAATTCAGGAAGCCCTTTTCCTTGACGCTGAGCAGTGATTTTTAGACCCAATAGATGCCGATCGAATCCTTGACCCATTGAGGCTTCTTTCACAAGCTGTCCATGAATGTTGGAACATTCAGTGAGAAGTGATCGAACATCGGTTTTGCCTTCTTCAAGAATAGCCAATGTTGCAGCACGTGTTGCAGATGTTGCTGATCTTAACTTAAGTTGTTTATGCTTATTACCAACAGTTTACATACCTCATGCACTCGGTTCTCCCCTTAAGGAAAGCAGCAGTAGAACATGATTCATAAGTTGGCACGAACTCCTTATACATTGAATAGAAAGCCATCTATATAATAATTGAATTTAAAAAAAAACATTTTCACTCAGACCTGAATAGCCAATTGCATAACAGAATCTGGAGACAACATAGTCTTTTTGATAAGGTCACGATTCAATCCAGAGTATTCCATAGTTGCAAAATCAAGGTCAGAGTTACTCAAAACATGTTTTTTCTGAGCTTCCTCGATTTTCGATTTGATCGAATCAGTCAGATTGAATTCTGAAAATAAGATTCTTTGGAAATAATTGTAGCCCTTATACATACTAATTTCTTTAACGTTTTCTGGATTGGCGGCTATAGGGGTATCATCAGGACTCACAAAATGATTTGCGTTTGTGTCTCTATATGATTCTTCCATAAGGCGAAGAACAGCAACACCATCACCCCAAGAATGCTCAAAGTTGATTGTGGCCTGTCCATTCGCTAAAATTACTTAATTAAAAAAATAATTTACATCCAAAGTAATACCGTCGATAATAGTTTGAAAACATTTATCAAACCAACGATTTTTGGCCTCGTCGCCAATAAGCAGCGATTGAACGAGTCTAAATAAGACCTAATATATAATTTTGCAAAACTTCTCAAACCTCTTATGGTCTTCTGTTTTCAATTCGTCTAGACACAATGCAAACATCGCTCCGTCAATCTAAAATTATTGTATTTCACTTTTTTTTTTAAATTTTATGTTTACCAATTTGAGACTTTCAATATTGCCGGCATCTTCTAGTTCTCTTCGTGCATCAGCCCATTCATCTCTTTCCAAAGATGTAAGCGAACCTAAATTTCTCAAATTTCCAAAACTATGTATAATTTCGAATCGCCTACCAACACAAGAATTTGCCGGTGCTTCAGTACCATTATTGAGAATATGAGCAAGTGACGCTTGAATTTCCTCTGCGGGCAGAATTTCACCTTTCTCATTTTGAATGCGGACAGCGTATGGAACACCGCGATAGATAGCCAAGAAATGCTTTTGAGTGTTATCCTTAATATTTAACTTTTATTTTTTTATCTCTTTTTTTTACTAAACCAAATAAAGGACATCTTTTTCCTTTTTAGGAATACGAGAACCGCAGAAAAGAGACTTATATTGACTCATATCCAGTGGGAATGCTTTGAAAGCAACTGCTCCGAACCACGAGAGACTTGGGGGGAGAGTCCTAATAAAAAGCAATTTTATTAAAAATAAAAACTGAGACAAGAATGAAATACTTGCAAACAGTTCGAAATAATTTCGTGTCACTTTTCTTGGGATTCAAGTGAAATACTTCTGGAGCCAACACGTTTTCATCCAATGATCTCTTTATACGAGCATAGGAAATGGCAAGATTTGTGGCTCGTGTAAGCTAAAACAATAGGAAACAATTAACAATAATAATAAAATATGTAAATAAAAACCTGATGATTGAACTTTGGATCCGGATCTGGAGCGTACATCATAAATGGATTGTAGTTCACTGCTACAGGAACTCGAGCCCTCAAGTACATATCGAACCATGGTTCGGATATGTAGCTTGTATCTTTGTGGTTTTTGTCATACTCCAGTAATCCCGATTGGAGTGCTGGACCCTCATTTTTCTCAAACTCTCTAATTGATTTCTCGGTTTTTTCGTAAACATCGCTTCGCAACACAACTTTAGCAGATGCCAAAAATCTGAATGAAAAATAGCAAAATTTTACTGAGAAATGATTAAAATCTCACCTATTCACAGAATCTTGAAGCTTCGGGATTGGTAAGCGTCTCAAACTTTTTTGGAAATGATACGACGGAATTTCACTTTTATGGAGATACTGATAGTCATCACCGGTTAGGCTATGTTTACCCCGAGTTTGAATGTTTTTCGACACTTGTCGAGTTGTAAGGCCAAAACTACGAGATCGAAGCATCTAAAACGAGTTAGTATAGTTTAAATTGAACGAAAAATCGGACTGATAACAACAACGTAGCCTGGTTGATCGTATCAAGGTAGACTTTGACCCCATTGCACACTGTCTGTGTCAGGCCAACGAACACTGACCCACATTTTTCAACTTGAGCGAAAACTGCGTCAGTACAATACAATTATTTTATGCAATTTTTTGAATTGCCCGGGTTTTCATTTTTTTGCATTAAAATCACGATTTCTTATTTTTATTTCTGATCACTTTCGAATTCACTGCAGTCCTAAATTCTAAAAATTGTTGCATATATCCAGTTAATATTTCTAATTGGCAAATTTAGTTTTAAGTATTATTGATAAATATGACTTCAAAACTGCTTCAATGTTTTTAGCTTTCACAAGTTCATAAATATAAATTTCTACAAACTTTTACAGTAGCAACATGTTTCGTATGCAAGGAGCTCCACCACCGCCACCGCCACTCAAGACTCGATTTGAAATTGTGAACACTGTCTACAATGACCCATTCTTCTGGTTTGTTGCAAATTTCTACAATTCAAATAACATTATTGTTGTTATTATAGGGGAGTTTTTAAAGGAATTATTGGTTTCGGCGTCGGAGTTGTAATTGCGAGATCTGTCAGTGAAGAATGGGGAAATACTGTATAGATATGCAAGTATAATACTATCAAAAATTGTTGTTTATTTTTCGTTCTCATTAGAGTCGTTATAGAATAAAAATTGTTTATTAACACATAAAACAGCAAAATGGTTTTAGAAATGAACGAAAATTCGAATCTTCTGAAAAGTTTCCTTTTCGTCTTTTATTGTATCTCTCCTTTTCGATAGAGAGTTTCAATATTAGAACTGCACATTCATCAAAAATCTGAAAGCGTCAGTATTCAGAATTTTTGAGTTCGATAGGATTAATTAACTATTCAATTACCTGAGAAACGTTCTGGTTTAATTTCGCACTTGTTTCGAAATATGGAATGTTCATCTTCCTGAAATTTTTTTAAAATTAAAAATGAAGACATTTGAAGTCTTTAAACTTGGCGAAACTTGTTGCTTCCTGCTCATCAATTTCTCTCTGCCCAATCAGGTCCGATTTATTTCCAACTAAAATAATTGGAGCCTGTGCGAAATTTTAAAGATTTATTTCATTTGTATTCGAAGTAACCTCTTGTGAACGATATTGAATAATCGAAAAGTACAATTTCTTAACATCTTCATATGTCGATCTCTCAGCCAGTGAGAAAACAAGAATGAAGCCTTGTGCAGATTTATAATACGTTTCACGCATTCCAGAAAATTGTTCCTAGAATTTTAAATTGAACAGCACAGCTCGAATGTCTAGACTTACTGTCCCTGCTGTGTCCAAAATCTCTAATCGCGTATTTTCAGAATCAATTTGGGCTAATTTTCGATAGCTATCTTCAATTGTTGCATCATAATTGGTCACAAATACACCCTGCACAAATTGAAGTGTCTGAAATTCGAATTAAATGATTTGTAAATATCAAGTCAACAGGAATTACCAGTGCACTTTTGCCGACACCACCGTTTCCCAAAACCACAATTTTGTATTCCTTCATAAGAAAACTGAAAAGTGGTATTGATAACAAGCAAGGAAGGCTTCTTCTTCTTCTCGTTCTTCTACATTGCCGCGAATTTTTTTTGGGGTTCAAGGCGTCTAATTAGAAAACTTTCTCTCTCAATAAAAAATGCGGAAGTAAATTGGAGTATTTTGCAAGTTTCAATGAAAATCAATAAACAGTAATCGAAAGAAACTGGTAGGAAAACCGACACGCGAACATATGATAATGAAAAGTAAATGTTTGGAACGAATTGAAAATGCGGACGAATCGACAACAATGATATGTCATGCGCGAGGCATGCATGTTCCTTCATTTATCCATTCCGATTGGCGGCCAATTACCCGACGCGAGATCATTTACACACTAATTTATTATTAGCAAACACAATCAGCTTTTTTGGATGATTGCATTTAAGAAGAATTAAACGTCGAAACTGGCTGAAGAAATACTTCGATCGTCACGATTTGAAATTGCTTCAACATTATGGGATGAAAATGAAATAATTTATTTCGCTGAACGTAAAAAATTATTATTTATAAAAAGTCTATTAACTCGGTTTTATTATTATTTTCTTTTTTTTCAAAATTCTTGTTTTGAAGATAAATCTGGAAAAGAGTTAAAGCAACGGGGGTGATTTCATCAATTTTCATCCAAAAATGTTCAATGTTTTTCTTTAATTATTTAGAACAATACCATATAGCTTAAAGTAAATATGATATAATTAAACGAGGCAAATAAATTTGCTTTTTTCACAGTATAGATCCAATTTATTTTTTTTTCGTCTCACTTAATTTACTGATTTTTCATATATCCGACGCCCACGATTCCCCATAATAATTAGGAAATCATGCTGATCCCAAAACAAACGCGTGCATTCGCCAAAGCATTGCTTCTAATTCCATATTCAACCCTTTTCACACACACCTCATCATTTATTTCTGACCGATTACGGTAGCGAATGGAGACAAATTGGCAATTATTGATTTCTGGAAGGGCAAGTTCGAGCTAATCATTTTTGAGATTCTAGTTATTCGTTTGGTGAAATCAAATATGCGTTGAATAATTAAAAATAAATAGAGAGTATTCACCACTAGGAAAAATCACAAAGATAATTGAAAATGAAGACAAAACGAAAATGATAGAAAGAAATATAAAAAATTCACGATGACGATGAATCTTCTTTGAGCGAGAGCAATTCGGCGATCGACTTAATCGAGTGCCGCACTTTTTCAGTGTTCATGCTCATATTGAATGGCTCCGGCAGTTTGAACATGTTCAACGAATTGTCCTCATTCGATGATGTCTCGTTTCCATTTTCTTCCTCCTCGTCATCTTCTTCCTCGCGCTTCAAATTCAGTGGAAGAATTGGAAACAACGATGGAGCTCGCTGGAAAATAATCAAATAAAATAGGGCAATGAAGAAAGAAAATATGAAAAAAAAAACTACTTTCTTTATTGCTACATTGAAATTTTCTGTTTTTTCTTTTTTTTTTTATTTTATCGACACCGAAGCATATTGCATTTAAAGTAAATTTTTTTTAAAAATAATTATAGTCTAATTAATTTTGCAGTAAAATCATACCCTGGTTTGTGAGCAAAACATGTCGGAGATGAGAATTTCCATAGAAGCATTGCCGATTGACGAACGAAACAATACCTCAATGATGCTGCTTTGCGGGATTTTTGTCGCTGCTTCGAAGCACCTTCAATTTTCTTTTTTGAAAAAATTTATACAATTTACTTACTTGACAAATCTCGTTGAATCGTTTCCGTGCAATAAATGTTGAAGTGTAGCAAGATGCAAGCCGAACTGAGCGGCCAATTGAGTTCCTTTGAAGAAAATGTACATTTTAAGGTAAAAAGCCTCGCTTGGGTCGAGTCTGAGATTTTCTAATGCTTCGAATGCATCAGCCACCTCAATTAAAACCATTTATTTCAGCTAAAAAAAAACAAATTACTTCATTTTTGAGTTTCGATGGAACACCAGCGATATTTTCGCTGCGAATCTGACGAGCCGTGATCGATTTCATCTCGTTGCATTTTATAAGGAAGAGTGAATGCCAGTTCTGTTGGAACTGAGTCAAACAACGATCTTTTGGAAGTGGTCCATGACTGAGCGAGTTCTGGCAGAATGAGAATAGCTCGAAGAAGATTCGCGCTGCTGTTTCAGTGACGCTGTCAGAATTTGCTGGTCCTGGATCACTCTCCGATCCCACGTCGGGCTGAAAAGAATTAACCATGGTTTTTTTTTCGAAAATTTCAAGCAATGTTCTCCAAGAACAATCGGCCAACTAATATAGTAGTATCATTCTTGACCCCTTTGAACACATGTATCCACTACAAAACATGTTTCATCCCATAATCGATCAACACATTCAACAATATTTAATCTACCGTAATCGGATGCGGCGCGGTAAAAAGGTAAAAGTTGCGCTAAGCCATGGTGTCCCTCCTACATGTGCCGGTCTCATTTGCCGTCACCCTCAAAACAATACCAAATTGAGGCAAAGGCACATCGTGTGGCAAATCGATATGAGAAAGACAAAAAAACACCGAAAATTTGAGAACAAAAATTTGCGAGCGCACACATGCCATTTAATGGGTCTGCTGATGTCGAAGCAGGTGATCCAAGGGTTAGCAAACAGTTTTTTCCCAGATGAAAAATTTGAAGTGAGATTGTCTTGCGTAATCGACACTATCCCGACCAGAAGACACAGATGCAGTAAACAATACCGAGTTCGGAGACGACACAGCCTCGTATAAGAAATTTGAATGTTGGTGGCGGCGAAGAGACGAATTGCGAGGTCCGCGTTCGTGCTGAACCGCATCTTTGTTCATTCCGATTTCGAGACATTTACGAAGGCGGCAAGCTCTGAAACCGATTATGACACTTTTGACCAGCGGATTATGAAACGAACCTGCACTGGTTTCGGTGCGTTTTGTCGACAATGCAACGACCTTCGTCGAATCCTCCTTTATTCTTGCAAACATACTGACGATGGCGGCGAATCGAACGCTGATAAATTATGATTTAAGCTAAGATAATCACACACACGAAAACACAACTAGCTTATTTTGAATGTAAATAAAAGGCCATCACTTTTAAATATTTTGCAATCTACCATAGATTACTACTATAAATGTGGTATTAAATTTCTACTGGCATATCATTGAACCAACCTTAAAGAATCCTGCGCACCCGTCACACGAAAATATTCCGTAGTGTTTTCCCGACGAATGGTCCTGACATACGCGACATGGCACATCGAGAAGGATTCGACCTGAACATATCATCGCTAAGTTTTTAGTTGAATTCGTTCGTTATAAACATCTCATAATGATCTACAGGGTGTCATTTAAGTTCCCGCACAAAAGTTTGACGCCATGAAGAGCTTGGCTGTCGCACTTTTCGTGCACCAATACAATTTATTTTTGTTAAATAAGGTATATTTTACTTACTTTCCAAGTTTTACCTCATTCGGATGTGTTTCCGAGAAATGGCGAAGGCTAACATCCATCGCGCTTCCATTATCGAACTTCATAAGCAAAATGTGAGCCTGAGAGACATCATTCAACGCCTCGGTGTGCCTCTTAGAACGGTTTACGACATCATCTAACGTTTCAAGGAACTAAATACGACCAGTGACCGTCCCAGATAAGGAAGACTCGTCTCGGTAACCACTCCTCAGAAGTTCAACGCCGTTAAATCGAAGATCAGGCGAAACCCACACAGGAGCATGAGAAAGATGGCGTCAGACGTGGGAATGAGCATTTTCGCTTTGGAACAAATCGTCAAAACGAAGCTTGGACTGACCCCATATCGTGTCCAAAAAGCGGCAATTCTATCGGCCGCCAACAAGTAGAGACGCTTCGAAAAAGCAAAACGACTTCTTGCTCGCACGCGGTCTGGAGAACACCTCGTCACTATCTTCTCCAATGAGAAGCTGTTCACTGTGGAGGCGGCATTCAACTCACAAAACCATCGAGTACTTGCCCAGACATCCCAGCAAGCTTCTGAGAAAGGAAGAACATATCATCCAGCCTCACATCCTGCCAGTGTGATGGTTTTCGGTGCCATCTGCTCAACCGGGAAGTGCTCCCTGGTTTTCGCGGATCAGGGGGTGAAAGTGAACAAAGAAGTCTACGTTCGGGACATTTTGGAGAAGCATGTGATACCCTGGGCCAAAACGCATTTCGGTGGGCAGAAATGGGTCTTTCAACAGGACAGAGCACCCGCCCACTGTCTTTCAACAGGACAGAGCACCCGACCACTGCCAAAACTACTCAGGAGTGGTGCCAGACCCATTTTCCCGACTTCATCAAGTCATCCGAATGGCCTGATTTCTCCCCAGACCTGAACCCGCTTGACTTTTCCGTGATGGGCTCTTGCAGGAGAAGGTCAACGCAAAACCCCACTCAAGTATAGAGGCTCTGAAGAAGACATTACTGGTGGAATGGGACAATCTTTCCATCGAATACCTGCGTACCACAGTCACATCCTACCCGAAGCGTCTCCGTGAAGTCATAGCTGCGAAAGGAGACCGAATCAAAAAGAGTTAATAGATAATTATTTGTTATACTATAGATAAAAAATATTTCGAGTCTCGTTTGATTTGGACTTTTAGTTTCAGAAATATATGCCTTCAAAGTTGTGCGGGAACTTAAATGACACCCTGTAGAACAACAATTTTACGATTGTGAATACAATAATGACGTTTCGCAGCTGACTTTGTGCACATCAACAACAAATTATGTGAGTTTGCTCTACAAATGGATAATGTTTTGCCAATTGTGGTGTGGCACCTGGGCGTCGTCACCTGGGCGAGGACACGCGCCAATTATCACCTCATCATCGAGCGTGTCATCGAACGAATGACTTCCCCGGATTGAGGCTTCTCCAATTAACAAGATTGAGGAAGTCGCCTCATTAGTCATAGTTGCTTATTAAAACTCAAAACCAATACCACGACTGCAACGAATAATGAGAGCAAATTCTGATTGCGGTCTTAGTCAGCAAATCCGAAAACAAAAGACAATGCATGCTTGCACAAAAGTTGTTTGAATTGCAAATTTTAGAAAAACAAGTGCTAAATCTTCTTTTGGTGTTAGGCATTCAACTGAAACTATTAAATATAAAATATGTTTATACTACAAGTCAATCGAAATGTTCAGATTGGAATTCACCAACAAAAAGTGTTTCATGTCCATCAACGCGATATTTCGACCCAATCAAATACTGCCAAATTCCAGTATATCAACTCGCAAAACCCGTTGCTCACATTTCTTAATATCCATGCCCCGAAGTGTTAATAACAATCTGCCTCAAGGCATATTGAAAAAATTAATTGAAAATAGGCACATAAATACGTTTTCAAATCCTTCTTAGACATTCATAATTAGGCTGGAGATGTCGAATGTGGAGATTAGGAATAATTGCGATATGAGCGAATTGTGAGCAGGCTGCTAAACACTACGAAAGGTAATCATGAAGCAAATTATATTCTCGCACATTGTTTTCGATCGCATTTACAAAATGTAATGAGGTCCAACCAAGCGCAATTGCAAACTGAGCAAAACTGCAAACTGAGGAAATCATTTGCAAGCTTCTCAGGTGACTATCATTCAATCCAACTCTACAATTCAATTCGAATTTGCCCAAACGAGAATAAACTAAAGAGTATTACAGTACGAATATGACCGATAAGCCCTAGATAAATGCGGTCAAAACATCGCGATACATGCGTCAAAAAATTGAACAAAAAAAAATGCATTTATTTTATTCTTTTTCCAAAATCATTTCTTTTTAAAAAAATGTATTTCTCAATTGTTTTTAACTTTTATATTAGCACTCTGAATGAGATAGTTTTGTCTAATACAGAGCGTCGCTCGGATTTCAATCAGGCAAATTTTCAACGGATTCAGTTTCTTTACACAAAAAACTTGTACAGTACTTGGATAACTTCCATATGAATTTACATATTTTTGAAGCAAGAGTTCAGTTTTTCCAAGCACAAAATAGCCAAAGGCCGTCAAACAGACATTTCCAGCATATTTTTCGTTTAATTGGTGCCTTTCTAAAGAACTTTTAAAGGTTTTCTATTCCCAGACATTCGAGTTTTTGCCACCTTTTATTCGAAACCTAATTCAATAAACCCGTCATCAATAAAAAAAAGACAGACTACAATAATATTGTTTGAAAAGTGAAAACAACTTACTGCTCGGGGTGCTGAGCTGGGAGATCATGACGTAGTAGCTGGTTGATTATGACGAAGAATATGGAGAAGACGATGATGATGATGATGATGAAGACGAAGAAGCAAAAAGCGAGTCAACTCGTCGATTCGTCTTGCAGTCATCCCCGAAAAATGGGCGGGGCCTCTGCTGCGCAATGGCTGGCGCTCACCAAATACGGTAGTTGGTCGGCTGCCAGATGAGAGCGCTCCACAACACGCCACGCCCATCGAGTTGATGCGAATATTTTGAACGCTTCCTATACAAAAAATGACGTTTTTAAATCACGCGCATAAATTTAAAACAAATGGAAATTTGAATTCGAATCCAATATTTGAATGGAGGGGGGGGGGTATTCTGACTCAATTGATTAATGATTAGCTGATAAGTATTCACAATAACCACTGAAATATAATTCCTCAATAAATTTTAGTAGAAATCTCTACCTGCATTTATTTAATCCGAAAAAAAACGAACATAATAAAACATTCACATGAGAAATTGAGTGAATTTACAAACATTTTGCGCTTTTATATATTGATACCCATCAAATTTCTATATCGCTAGAAAAAATGTATAAATGATTCAAATATATTCTTTATTTTATTTTAGTACGATTCCCAAATGTTTCTTATTGTCTTTCTGTGTATACTGTCACTAATAATGTGACAAAAAGTTTAGACGAGCCACCTCAACCAACCTCAATTCATACGCATTCATTAGGACAATGGAGCAACGAGTTGCCATTGTGTTCCAAGAGAGACATTCTCTTCTCTGTCAAGAGCTTCTTCCACAATCAAAAGACGAAGAGCAATAAGTGATTGTCGTCGTCGTCGTTGTCTTTTATGCAATTTTTTGTGCTCATCAAAACTTCATCAAAATGCTCGCCGAGTGCACGCCATAGGGATTCAGCGGCTACGTCTCAAAACGCTTCGGCTCAAAACAAAACAAACGGAAGCGGGCTGGTGTGGTGTCGATTGCTTGCCGGCACATAATTGACGTATTCGCACACGCACCAATGATTCCCGATTGCCGCCTTTCGTTTACCGTAGCCGGAGACTTTAGGCTATCAAATTGGGCACCAAATTGCGCGATTTAGTCATATGAGTTTCAAGTGAGCAAAACAATTCGACGTTGCGGATCTATCGGAAAACTCAGAATTCTGTTTTAAAGGGAAAATCTCACATCATTTTAATTTCTTTTTGTATCAAACTTCCTACGCTAATTAGGTTCTTCAGATTCTTATTTTTCGGATTGGCCATTTTAATTGAGTCTACTTTTTTGCACAATTCAAAAAAATAAAATCATCAATTAAAGTTGGTATTTTTCTCTCAAAAAATGCATAAAAGATATGCCGACTTTTTGACAAAATAATGGATTTTCATGAGTAATCGATCAATTTGTGACTTTGTTCTCAAAAAATCTGTGCACTTCTCAAGTTTTAGTTGTCGTAATCCGTAACCTCATACCTTTTGTCGGCACCTCCTCGAGAACAAGTGTTTTCAATCAAGCGCATGTCGTCCCCCTCCAACATGGCCACTAATCCGGTACCAGGCGACGTAACTTTTTTGTCACAAGTCTTGCTCATCCTTTTGTCGGCCGGTACCTCTTGCGCCATTCGCGGCATACTGTAACACGTTTATATGGTGTGCTACAATAATAGGCAAACATTGAGGCGAGGCCGAATTAGGACACTGTCTGGATTTGAAATCAATCGCAAGTCTACTTGATCCAAATATAGAAAATCCGAACGAAGCTAGAAAATGCTATTAGCGGATTCTTGTTAGTTCAGAGAACCGTGTTAGTCGTTGGATTGATACAAATAACAAAAAAAATTTGCAGTCTCGAGAAAATCGTGCAGACTGTTTTGTTCAAGCACACTACGTAATTTCTAATAAGGATCGGCTGGAAGTCTGCGCAAACTCTGCGAGTGGGTCTAGAAATGTCTCGGGGATTGTTTGAGAAGAAGTCACGCCAAAAATACTTGAAAGCGTGAATCAAATTACTGTAGGGTTACTGTATTCGGTGGGTGTTTTTTGAAGAGGTCTGGCTCTTCGTCATTCAAGGTCGATATCAAGACAAACACGATTTTCAGTCGTGTGTCAAGAAGCAATCCGAAGAAGGTCGAGTGTCGACACGAATCGGAAACGATCGAGGAAGGTGGACCAAAAAATTGCGTAACTCGGGGTGTGCTGCAAGCAATTTGCCGTTTACGCAACACCAACTATGGTGCAGGTGTTCGCCAAGAACTTGACCATTGTTTTCGACGCATTGAAACTGTTGTCGACGAACAATAGCCGAGAATTTTCCGCCGATGAAAAACTTTTTTTCCCCCCAAATCTTTGCAAAAATACGTAACACAGATCGCATTATGATGAAGCCTATGCAATTGAACGCAATTCAATGGAGAAAAAAGGAACCTTTTGTTCCATTTGGAAATTTTATTGCGAGCTGATAAAAGCAACAATGAGAAACCGAGCCCCCTTGAATCTCGTCTGGGATCACGAAATGCAGGGATTGCTATCAAAATAAAATTGGAGGACGAACGGATTTGAATCGAATTGTTAATACTATGAAAATACGAGATTAATCAAATTTTGATGATGGCAATGAATTGAGACCATTTTTATTTTCAGTTTGCTTTTTAGAGACGCTTTGAAATGGGAAAGCTTTTTAGACGAACGTTTTCAAAAATTTTGTTCAATACAATCTGGTTAAAAAAGAACTGAAAATTTCTCTTATTTTTCTCTAATTTATTGTGCCGACAATTTCTGCACAAAGTTTTCCGGGATCGATGTCTCGAAATATGTTCTAGTACCCACTTGAGCAAACAATGGATATGATGATCCTGAATGTTGGCGCACCTGAGAATAGTACTTCATTATTGGTTGAGGTTCAAGGCCGAATGCCGACATCGCGTCCGGAAATCTTCAACTGGTGTGTTGTCTGGTGTGCATGCAACACGATAGGTGCCAGCTGATGTAACCGAATCGGCGCCTACTTGATCAGAGGGATGAGCATCATCACAAAACATCTGCAGCTTCGCGTTTGATCGTTTCTCGAGATAACTTGATATTAATTACAGAGCTGTTCGAAATTGTGCAACAACGATACGCGTGCCGACAAAGGTGCATCACTAATCCGCAAGAATGACCCGTCCGGAAACATATGCCTGTTATGATAGGGTATGAGCAAAAAATTCTTTATGGGACCCGTGGACGAAGAAAAAAATAACAAAAAAAAAAATAACAATAACAACAAAGTCTAAACTATATGTAACTGCCTAAAATTTTCATTTTTTCACTTGATTCAGCTCCTCTCGAAGTTGTTTCAAATCTTCTTCGCTCAAATCAGCGTGTTGCAGTAATGATTGTAAAATTGACCTAAAATTTCAAAATGTAAAGTTATTATTCAGTTTTTTTTCAGCCAATAGCTCCTCACTACCGATTATTCTCTACCACTTCTTTTTGATCCATACTTTTCTGGCAAAAAAAACTAACCTTGGGATTGAATTGGCGAGGTCAAGTTTTTTGGTTGTTTTCGTAGCAAAAACAGATTTGAATTGATATTCTTGTTCAGATATATAGTCGGCGTCTGGCGAATGCTGTACGCGGGTAGATTTATGCGCATGCGCCTTGAAAAGGTCTCCCTACGCGTGAATGCTTATTTCCCAGTTTTCACGTGAATGATTTATTTTTACTTGATGAATTTGGCATTTCTTGGAATTTTTAACGTCGTTCAATTTAAAAATTATCGAACCGACCGATAAAATACAAAATAACCGGTTAGTCCGTGCGAGACCAAGAGAAAGAAGCATCCCCGTAAATCTACCCGCGTACAGAAGTCGCCGGATGCCAACTATATTTGTTTTTAATTTTAAGCGGAATATCAAAATTTGGCTACATTTTACAAAAAAAAACTTGTGTAAGAATTTGGCTCCCGCGAAAATTTGAGGCGGTTTTTAAAAAATACTCTGTCGGACCCGGGAAATTTACGCTCGAGAAATTAGGGTAGGGTTTTTGCGTAAAGTCGCTAATAGGATGGTTTTAATGGTTACAGAAGAAAATGCTTAGACGGTCAATACGATTTTATGCAGTTTCTAAAGGGTCTGCTGAAAGTCTCTGCAAAACAATGCATAACTTTCCCGAGTGTGTATGCGAAAATATAATTACTAGCATAGAATAGTACATAATGAATATCTTATTAGGGCTGATTACTTGGAGCGTTTCCGATATGGAAAAATAAACCGACGAGAAAAAACGACTACCTCGACTCTCTCGAGGAAACTTCTCTCATAATTCATAGTACGCGTCTAAATATTGTAGCTTCAGACGCACCCTAAACATGTGTGTGGGATATTGTCGGCGAATCGTATCAAAACGAACGCTCATTGCTCAATTTTTTATTTTTCCCTTTCTTATGAATCTGTCGTTTTTCACTACTGAATTTTCCCGATATAAAAATATAATATTATCAATATACATACATATGTATTATGTATATTATAGATCTTCCCCATTTCCCTCGCATCCGAATTTCAAAAATTGAGTAAAACATACCTTTTGCCGCTAGTTTGTTCTGATATATTTTTATTTCTTCTGTATTTTTGTTCTGCTTCCCGGTTGCTGCTCAATAAGTTCATGAAACCTTCAACTCCTTCCTTAAATCAGATGTCGCAATTTGTTTAAATTGATGACAATCGACATACTTGAATCATCTTATCCAGTTCTCTGCTAGCTTGCCGTACACTCGGTTCATCGGGCAACATATCAGGGAATCGCATTGACAGCCACATGTATTGATCAAGAATCTCATATGTCTGCTCAAGAATCACGAGCTCCGCAAGTGTTGTTGCCGGTTTCGGCGGCCATTCGAGCATATCCATGAGCCATTCATAAGTGAGTGCTTGTCCTGTCGAAAACCTTCGCGCCATTTTTACGAACGCAGCCGCTGTTCGTTTATCATTAGTGTTGAGCGGAGATGTGCAGAATGTGTAGCGAACTTTCAGCGGAAGCGGAATTTGATCGATGAGAATTGCCAATTCGCGCATATCGTCAACCGTACAAATGAAGAAATGATCCGATACAGAGCAAACTGACGAGATAATATGTATTAATTAAGAGAAATAAGAATTGAAAATTGCATGCATACCTGATACAAATAAATCGAGGAGTCTGACAAACGAAGCTTGAGGAAGATGGAAGGAAAATGTCTCGATTTGATCGTAAGTAGGAGCAATTCCAACAGTAGAAATTGGTTCAATCTTTAAAATCAAATAATTCGAAAATTTTAAAATTCAGAGCAACCTTTTGCGATAAAATAGCTTTCAAAGTGCTCAAATCCTGTGTCTTCATTGTGGTAACAACTCCATTCGCATATGATGTTCCAAATCTAAGCAATGACATTAAAAATATTAACATTTTTGAAAATTCCAATACCTTCCTGCTCTTCCAGCAATCTGAAGTGCTGAATATGTTGGTAAAAGCTCGGAGTTTCTCGTGCAGCTATTAAAAATTACTCTCCGAATGTTTAAATTAAGGCCCATTCCGATCGCATCGGTAGCGACAAGAACATTGCACGGATCATCAGGATCATTGAATTTTGCGGCTTGAGCCAATTTAGTTCCTGGTGGCAAATCGCCGTAAATAACGGCAGGTTTAATGCCATTCTCTTCTAACTTCTTCGAATTGTAAAAAATACTTTTCTTCGAAAAACACACGATACAATCGCCTGGCTCAATCTGAATTTGGACGTTTCCTCATCAAGAAAACCTAATAATTCGTACATTGTCATATGATTCAATACCGCGATCAGCAATTGTCAATGGTGTTTTTCTTTCATAATACCGAACTTCGACAGTTTCTCCAATCGGTTCAAGAAGCTTCTTGACAATTTCGATAGCAGCAACTTCTCCGCACAAATGAACCTATACTCGGTTTTTTTTTAAATTGCATTTTCCTTTTTCGAAAATCACCTCATCAGCAGCAACTCCAAGCAATGCTCTTGTCCAAGCCCATCCCCTTTGCTCATCGCGAAGCATTTGAATTTCATCAATAACAGCAACCTCAATATTTAAAGATTTGCTCAATTTCGAAATGAATCATACTCACATCAACGCGCATTTGTGTTGACAACATTTCGACGGTCGAAGATAAATGTTGGGATGGATGATGATTATCTTTGGCAAACCTAAAAATACAGCAGTGATTTGAAAATAGTCGAATGAGCGTCATTAGAAAATTAAAAAAAAAAACGATTTATTCGTAACAATGTTGAATCCTTTGGTCATACCTTCTTTCCTCACCAGTAACTAAATCACACGGAATTCCAAGCTCGTTTGATTTTGTAAAAACTTCTGAAGCTAAAAGTTTCAACGGTCCGCAGAAGACGGCACTTTTCGCTTCACCAAATCTTTAAAAAAAAGACAAAATTTATTATTATACATAAATATTATAAAATAAAATAAAGGAGAACCTTTTGAGCGCGTGATACGTTTTTCCAGAATTTGTTGGTCCAGCATGAAAGAAGATTTTTCTCGTCAATGCTCTTGCTTCAGGATACCAGTTATGTGGTTGAGTGAGATCAGAAATGATCCTCAGGTCATCCATCGCTTCCAAATGAGGGAATACCTATTTTCGAAATGTTACATTCAGTAGAACTATATATATACCTGTTTGGCATGGTCAAGGAAGAATGGATAAAGCATGTCAACATCTTTTTCTCCTTTATTGATATCACTGAGAAGAATTAAAAGAGCTGGATCCACAGATGACTGAAAATGTGTATTTTTTACAAAATAGAAAATATGTACAGGCTTACTAAATTATTAGGGGTGACGTATTCACGAAAACTTTTGAAAGCTCTCATAAATAATTTTTCGTTGATTCCACTTTCCCGTGCCTGCTGCCTAACCATAGGTCTTCGCATAAATTCGTCAAGTGCCAAATCGATCGAAATCTATAATAGCCTTTCTTGGAATATTACTAGCGGATAATAACCTTGTCTAATCCTTCAATCCATTCTTCCATTCCAGCTGCGTGTTGGCTAACATGAGCAACTTTTCTTGGCTCAACAATGTCATCAATTGAAGCTAATCGACGAACTAAAAATTAATATTTGAAAACAAAAATTCTTAAAATGTTTTCGAAAAGTTTGAGTTGTTGTTGAGCTATGGCTCAAATATATATTTTAAAAAAACATTTTCGTGTATGACACAATACAAGTACAAACAATAATTTCTTCACAGCTGAATCGTTGCATATTTAAAACAAAATCGATGATTACGTTCACAAATTTCTAAAAATGTAAATAGAACACTTCCAACACGATTCGCCAGTTTTATTAAACCCAGAAAAATTATCTCATATGGAATATTTTTTAATGTTCTCGACAATTTTTGATCAAAATTTAATTTCATTCGGTTTTTTCAGTTTAAGAGGAATGCGTACCTGCCCCTCTCCGTTTCCTAGATCCACCATGACTTTGCGGAAATCTTCCAATTGCCTCATTTGTGCTTCCGATATGAATATACCCTACTGAACTTCTTCTAGTTAAACACCGAACTCCGCACAATAATGCGCGAGTGCACGACATATTCTAAAACTAGCAATCTTTTTTCCTTATTTGTTTTTTCGCCAAATATTTTGAGAGTAGATTGAAATACCTCAATAATAATTATTTAGATTTTAATGCACTTTTTAAATTTTATTGTATATTTGCAAGAATAAGCCATAGACAATCAACAAATACCGTCGTATTCGCATGCTGCAGTTAAAGAAGATCATTTGAAAATTGAAAACAATAACAAATTAGAGAAAATATGAAAATGGGTACTTATTACGATCTTCGGCTCTGGATGAGTTCACGAAGATTGGATTCCGCTTCACTGAGTCCCTTTTCAAGGTATTCGCGCTGTTTGTCGATTCCTTCAATTTTTGATCTGAAATTAAAGCAAACAATGAACAATTATGACAAATTTCTTAAATTATTTCTGAAATAGCAACAACAAAAACATTTCCATGTTGTTGTTTCTGGTTTTTTCAGATTAACTTTTTCGCCGTTATTTTCGTTTTTCTGTTGTACAACCAAATATTTTCTCTCTCTCTCTCTCTATTTGAATTTACATTAAAATAAGTAATTATTGTTCAGATACTAAAACTTACTTGAACTCCAATGCTTCTTGCTCATGACGAGATAATTCTGAAGGTTTGTCCGTTAACAAGAACATTCGTCCAATACTGCGATACACTGGAATGTCATCGGCAACAGCCACGAGATTTTTATGGGTTGCTTCCGACACTTTTTGTTTCTTTGAATAATATTTTCACATATGCTTTGAATCAGATATACCTGAATATTAATTCGCTTTATGGTTTCACCTTGAGCTATTCTTGTTCGTGTTTCATTTGTTTTGAATTGAAGATCTTGGAATGCCTGAAGTAATATTAGAATGAAGTAATTTGTAATTGAAAAAATTTTATTTTTAAAAATGTAAAAATTACGTTTAATACGTTTTTTACAACGCTGCATGGGTAAAACACGTAATAAAAATTGCATTGCATGAATATGTGCATTAGATTAAAAATTGTAAAAAGTACCTTTTTTAGTTCTTCGTCTGCCATAGTGAAGAATTACCTAAAACAAAATTATCAAGGTTTTAATTAAACAATGGTGAAAAATTTTTTGCCAGACAAAAATCGAAGGAGAGAGACGGGAACATTCTAAGTTTCCAGTATATTTTTGTGAGAGAATGTTATATAAAAATATTATAAATGTAATATGTATGTGTGCATATTTCATTCGAATTAAAAAATAACTATTTAAAAAATAGAAATTGAATTTTAGTGAAAATCCTTTCATTTGATATTAAAATAAATTCTTTGTTCGAATAAGAAAGATAATAGGAAAAGAGAGACGACAAAGAATTAGACAGTTGGCTATTAGCCAACGCGGAGTTTGATGTGCAGGTTCTTTTCGAGAACCAACTGTTTACTGTAGACCGACCGTGGCTCAAAGAACGAACAACCCTCTCTACTTACCCCGCTGATGTTAAGAAGTTCAACAAGAATAAATTATTAGATTTTCCCATCGATCTAACAAGATCTTTTCTTCAGATCGTTCATTAATTTTTATAGAAAATATTCTTATCAGTTTGATCATATACTATAAATACAGTATTTTGAAATTAATTAGTTCAGGTAACAACATGGGCGCCTTCAGCCAACTCACCGAAACCGCTAAGACCAATCCCTTCAGCCTGCCGGTCAGGACCGCTAGCTGTGCCAGCCCTTCTTCTGGTAAGTTGTTTATTGAAATTTTAATATAGTTAAAAAAAGAAATTTAAAAAATTGAATTCTTCAGTTATAACACTCGGCAAACTCGCCGTACACGTAAAAAATTTGTGCTTCACCCCATGAGCTGAAAATTACCTTTTTCTATTTAAATATATGATTTTTTAAAAGTTTGCTCATCCGGAAGTTCACGTGCTGTAATACCACTGTTGTTTTCGTCGGAATGTTTTTTCATCCCATTTATCTTTAAAACATGAGAAATCACGTAAGAATGTTTCTAAAGGACTAAACACAGAGAGTACTGCAATATACATTGGTAATGTCACGAAGCAACGTATTACCATCGCAAAAAAGAGCACCTTGTATTATTGTGGGTCATCGCACTTTTCGAGGCAGTACTTAAAATATGAATTTAAACAGTGGAAATTCGGGTGCCCTACTATGGATAACCTGCGAATCAAACATCGTATACTGGTACACGACGCTCATTTTTTGCGAATGTAATAAAAAAAGTTTTTGGTTGTAGGGTTTTTGCAGAACTTCTAGTTTTCAAGTAGTATTGATAGTCGGGAGTTATGAGCTAACGTTACCATTTTGTAAATTCCTGAAATTGTTCACCCGTCTCAACTATAGGAAGCATACGCGCTCCGCCAGCAAGAGTGCAGAGGCAAATAGAGGGGGTGAGATAGCATCGGCAATGTCGTGGAGGCGACACACGTGGCAACGTTGTGGCCTGGTTTTAAATGAATGTAAATCCATCTTTAGCTTTTTTGAGTGTTAGCAATATTATTCAGCATTATTTGAAATCGCGGTATATATATCCTTATCAACGGCTCGACGGTATGACGTCGGAGACTCAAGAGAAGGAGCTCCCTTATATTACTAGGGCAAAACAACCCAATTACTATGGACCATACGGGATCATTTTCATAATAATTACGTGGATATTTCTATATTTTTGGGTTGTCGTTCAATTAGTTGACGGGTTGATTGAGTGGCTTTCCTACGATTCCAGTGATTATGTAGTTCGTTTAGCCGTAGGTGTTACCACAACAGCAGTGTCTGTAATGCGAGGTGGCTGTATTTCCAAAATATTATTTTGATGTTTTTTTTTCAGCTGAGCAGGTTGAATTCGGAAGTCTCAAGTACTACATATACTGTGCTTTTGGAGGAGTCGTGTCCTGCGGAATCACCCACACCGCCATTGTTCCACTCGATCTCGTGAAATGCAGAATTCAGGTGTGTTCAAATGACATATATTTAAAAACCCTTGAATGTTTAGGTTAATCCAGAAAAGTACTCCGGTATTCTTACTGGTTTCCGAACCACTGTTTCGGAGGAGGGATTCAGAGCGCTCGCCAAAGGATGGGCTCCAACTTTCGTTGGATATTCCATGCAAGGACTTGGAAAGTTCGGATTCTACGAAGTTTTCAAGAACGTCTACTCCGAGATGCTTGGAGAGGTAATTAACAATACCTGTGCCAGTATTACGACTTCAACCAAATTTTATAGGAGAACGCCTATCTCTACAGAACTTCTTTGTACTTGGCCGCTTCTGCTTCTGCTGAGTTTATTGCTGATATTCTTCTTGCACCAATGGAGGCTACCAAGGTCCGTATTCAAACTGCTCCAGGAGCTCCACCAACTCTTCGCGGCTGCGCCCCACTTATCTACAAGACTGAAGGACTTACTGGATTCTACAAGGGACTTCCACCACTCTGGTTGAGACAAATTCCATACACCATGATGAAGTTTGCATGCTTCGAGAGGACTGTTGAGCTTCTCTACCGTCATGTTGTTCCAAAGCCACGTGCCGAGTGCTCTAAGGGTGAACAACTTATTGTTACATTCATTGCTGGATACATTGCTGGTAAGACTGAGATCAAAAAACTCAATTCCAACTTTTTTTCAGGTGTTTTCTGTGCCGTTGTTTCTCACCCAGCTGATACCATTGTATCGAAATTGAACCAAGATGCTTCGGCTACTGCTGGAGGAATCCTTAAGAAGCTCGGATTCGCTGGAGTCTGGAAGGGACTTGTTCCACGTATTATCATGATTGGTACCCTTACCGCTCTTCAATGGTTCATATATGATTCTGTGAAAGTAAACAATTTTCTTTATATTTTAATTAAATCAATTTTTAAAGGTTGCCCTTAACCTTCCACGCCCACCACCACCAGAGATGCCAGCGTCGTTGAAGGCTAAGCTTGCTGCTCAAGGAAAATAAGCAAATTCAATCCTTGCAAATTTAGTTTTTCCATTTTTCTGTCGTATTGAACTAATTCCACAGTTTAGCAAATGGCTCGGTACTAGTTTGATTGTTACAATTTCAATAGTTTGTGAATCAATTATCCAAAGTTTATAAATTTTCTCGAACTTAATTGCAGAATTTGTTGGGTTGTAACGCTAACAGTTCCCGTTTTATCACTACCGTTGAATAAATGAAGAGTGCGAACATTCATTGTTTTATAGTGTGAAAACTCATAAATGGGCTTTCTGAGATATTCTGTCGTATACACTTCGACTCAAGAAAAAATCAAGAACATTCGGTATTGGAATATAAGAACATCAGATACAACCTGAAATAATTTAGAAAACCATGGGTAAAAGCGATAATTGGGATTGATTTGATGATTGGTTGGATCTTGTTTTACAATATAGGAAATATCGAACGAATACACAATTATTTCTGGTCTCACACCGGCGGCATTGCGCGATACCTAGATGCGGTAAATGCGATTCTAAAATTCCATATTATTTGTTTTAAAGATAATTTCTTGGATCGTCAGTAATCCTGGAGGTTTGAAGTTGAATGGGCCTGTGAATACGACCCTTTCCACGTTTTTCGGTTATCATATTTATCTCTGGACAGGTTTTCCATGAACTTTCATTCAAATGCTTAATTTATTTATAATGTTTCAGCTTTTGTCAATTTACTTCAATCAGAGATGTTCACAAGACTAATCATTTGCTCATTTTCTTTCGGTCTTTCTTATATGTCTGCTGTCGTTTGCGATTTCGCCAAAATCATCACACTCCATTTTTATTGTTTCGATTCATACGCATCTAGGTGAAGATAGAGTTTTGTTTTGAATTGTTTATCAAAATACGATTCTTTCAGACTTTGGAACTTGTCTTATATTGTAATTCAAGATTTGTGGGCATTGACGCGAGGAAAAAAGTGGAATCCGCTGAGAAAAAGGATCGATAATGTACGTCCGTTATGGAACTCAAAAATTCAATTTCATTCTGATTGTGGGTTTTCGTTGAGTATCGATAAATCGTCACAATGCAGCCATCTGACGTCACTCGTCAGTTTTCGCACGTGAATTTCACGGCTGTTGCAACATTAGAAATAAAAAAAATGAATGAGTTGATTTTCAATAAATATTATAATTTAAAATTTTTCAAAATAGTTCAATAACCTACAGTAAACGCATAAGTATATTTTCGCACACTTTTAAAGTCTAGAAAATCTTTAAATAAATTCTCGTGTTTTGAATAACTTCATGTCAAAACGGTTTTCTGTTCTTTTAAAAAATTGCCCCCCCCCCGATGAAACTGGTTTTTTCATTTACCAACACTGTTCTTTAATATTTCGAAATTGAACTTCGATTTGTGACTATTTGGGGGCTGTTTGTTAATTCGCTGCAAACGCGATGTTTGATTTCCATTCAAGGACAAAGTCCTAATATGAAATGACATACTCATATGGTATTGCAAAAATAATGAAATAATGTTTGATATAATTGAGGGGTTAATTTCCTTAGGTTTTTAATGTTGCATTAAGAAATTATAAATGTATAGTTTCAGGTAACACTCGATTCCCGCGAGCAATTTCTTTCAACCTCACTATTCGTCATTCTTTTATTCATTCTTCCAACGGTTCTCGTCTATTTTGTGGTTTTTCGAACGGTTCGTTTATGTTACACCATTGTACCCTTTCAAATTCCTTATTTTAGCTCCGATACTGCGTTTCGGTGATTGACATCTCACTGAGCTTACTTGCTCGTTGGCCTCTTGTGTTCACCAAATTGGTTATCAAGCGTGATTAATAATAACGGGTTCATCTTTTGTATCTAATAACAGTTTTAGTGAGAGAATGTAAATTCACATAATAAATTTAAACGAAACAAAAACATAACTAGATTTTTCACAAATTAACTAAACAGTAGAAACTTAGGCGGGCATGCGAAGCGCGCCGTCGAACCGGATGGTCTCACCATTCATGTACTGATTCTCGATGATATGTTGAACAAGAGCACCATATTCTTGCGGAGATCCAAGACGAGATGGATTTGGGATAAGGGTCGCCAAGAATGTACGAACCTAAATAATAGAAATAAGAAAGTATTATAAACAAATAATGTGATTAACCTTATCGGGAAGAGAAGAAAGCAATGGAGTGTCCATGAGTCCAGGAGCAATAGTATTGAAACGAATTCCATCTCCAGCAAAATCGCGAGCAAGTGGCAAAGTCATCGAAACGATAGCTCCTTTGGATGCAGAATAAGCCGACTAGAAAATCATGAAAAATTAAGATAAAATTGAATCGCAAATTCACTTGTCCGGTTTGTCCATCGAATGCAGCAACCGACGCCGTGTTGATGACAACTCCGCGCTGGCCGTTCTCGTCCTTCTCATGTTCTCCCATAAGAGCAACTCCGTGACGAATAACGTTGAAGGTTCCAATAACATTAACCTGCAAATTATTTCATTTGATAACTTTTGTTTATTTTACTAAACGAACGTCAAGAGTATGTTGGATCTTGGCTAAATCAATATGCTTCTTCTTGTTGATCGAATACAGTTTGAAAGCGTAGGCAATTCCGGCGCAGTTAACCAGAGCGTCCAATCGGCCATATTCAGCTTTAACCTTGTCGAAAGCAGCTTTCACTTCCTCCTCCGATGTGACTGAAGCCGGAGTGAAGATTGCTCCCATCTCTTTCGCAACATCAGCTCCTTTCGATTGCGGCAAATCAAGGATGGCGACACGGGCGCCAGCGCGAGTCAAAACTTCCGCGGTTCCCTTTCCGAGACCCGATGCTCCACCGGTAACGAGCGCGACAAGTCCCTGAAAGAAAAATGATGGTACGAAATGCAGAATTCTTGTATTCTTCTAATAATAGTATTCTTATGACAGACGTGCTGTTTTGCAATCAGCCGCAGCCAGAATAAAAATATTCGTTGAGAACAAAACGTTCATGGCAATCATTTAATATGTGATTCGACTTGATCATTTCGGATTTCTCGACCGAATATGACAAATATATCATGGCTCGGCTTCGGCCCGCCGAAATAACAAGCCTATTAAATATTTTGTTGGAATTATTACCTTGGTGCTTCGGAGAGCAGACATAATTATACCCGGATAGCTGAAAATTATAGCTGAATTCGTGTTTTTCAGAGAATAAAAGTAAAAACGGAATCAAAACGATTGGATCACAAAATGAGTTATAAATGCTATGTATTATGTGATACTTTATTTACACATTATGTTAAAACGAAATAATTTAATATAAATGCGGTATTAAATAAGAAAAAGAAGTCAATAATAGAAAATAATGATTACTGGATTGATTTTTATAGGAAACGCAATCAAGATACGAGAAAAAAACATAGGTCAATGATAAAATAATGAACAATAATGAGTGTTAAGGGGTGAGAGAGAAGGGGGCGATTGATAGAGAAAAGCGATCAGTACACAACAAGAAAAGAGCAGAAGAGGATAGACACAGGGGGCCATACATAAGAAGATCAGAAATGAAATGGTACAAGGAATAAATATAAGACAGAAGCATTGAACAAGAAACTCAATCAAACACGATTCAATCCTCCATATCATCGTCTCCGTCGTCACTGTGCCGCTTCGATGGTTTCGATTTCCGTCTTCCTACAACTGGCTCCTGGGACTGAAAGAGCGAAATATAAAAAATCAAATAAGGTTTATTTTTGTAATTTTGAAAAAATTTACATATTCACCCTTTTAAAATTTTACGTACCTTTTTCTTCTCGGATCTTTCCTCTTCTTTGTCCTCAGATTTTACCTTCTTTCCAGTTTCCTCCTCCTTCTTCACCACCGACGTCGATGTCGACGCGCTTTCTCCATCCACTTGCCGTTTTACGCTTCCCATTGCAGGAATCGTTGCTGCTAATGTCTTTCGTGCAATATTCGCCGCTTCCCCGTCAATTCCGTATTTCGTAAAAATCGTCAATTGCTTTTTTAAAGCGGCATCCATTGTGATCGCACCAGTCAACAATTCCTTTTGAAGGGCCTGCATGGCAAGCTGAGCTGCGCACTAAAAAATGACAGAATAGAGAGCTCGATTAATTCCAAAGTATTCGTACCATTCCGTAAACCTTCTCCCACAGCGCTTGGAGCACTTTTGAGTCATTATAAATATCACTGGCTTCCTCGTTATAAGTTTGCGCATTTTGGCAAAGAAGAAGAACATCATTGTTCATTTCTTCAAGATTTGCGTATCTGAAAATTAAATTATTATAATCGTGTTTGCGGACTATTTTCACATTTTTAACGGGTTAATTCAAGTTTTAATCTCAATTAAACTTATGCACTGCTATAAATTACAGGAATAGAGGGTTTTCCTTTTTTCTTTCATTGTAATGTATTAGTGAACGCGATTTAGAATTACAAACCTTCCACTGTCAATCTTTTTTCTAATACGATTGAAGTCCATTGGCTTTGCAATGATCTGGTAGTAATCCGGAAGCTCCTTTCTCGTCGGAAGCTCAACAAACGGATCCGCAAGAATATTTCCTTCGGATGTTTTGTATTCGAGTAATATTTTCAGCAAATTGTTCATGGTTTGCTCGAGTTCTGGTGTCGATTTCTTCTTCTTTGCTGCCAAAACATCATCCATCGAATCATCATTTTCATCCAATCCGGCAAGTTTTCTCTTACGCTGCTTCTTTCGCTCACTCACAGCTCTTTCATTTTCGTCTTCGACTTCTTCTACTTGTTTCATGAACTGCTCATCTGACATCAAATCTCCAGAATAGTCAACTTCCTTTCTTTTTCGTCTTTTGTCGGAAGAATGCTCAACTATCTCGCGTCCTTCTTCGCGCGCCTTCTCCATTTCTTCAAAATCGAATGAAGCCTTAACGATATCATCCGGAATTTCTTGTTCTTCAAGAAGACGCGGTCGTCTGTGAAGTTGATTTGCCTCTTCTCTTCGTCGGTCAATATCCATCGATTGGAATGTGTTGAATTCTTCCTCAGATCTCGCCACCATTTGGTTAATTGTTTCATCATCTGGAACCTCTTCCTCCTCATCATCTTCAGCCTCAGCCCTAAAATTTTCATAAGTTATCACAATTCAACAGCAAAAATGATGAATATACTTGATTATTTGCTCGAGAATTTGTTTCCGTTCAGCTCCAGTCGAACGTTGATCGAATTTACCCGCTTGGATAACTTTTTCGTCCACGTTTAGCTTGTAACGAGCAGCAGCCAAGATTTTCTCTTCAACAGAGTTAGCAGTAATCAGACGAAGCACACGAACTTCCTTCTTCTGACCGATACGATGGGCGCGATCTTGAGCTTGCATATCCTATAAAAAGAAATCTTTTTCAGATATAGTCAAATGGCAAACCTGATGAGGATTCCAATCGGAATCGAAAATGATGACGGTGTCAGCTGTCTGCAAATTGAGACCAAGACCTCCGGCACGTGTCGATAACATGAACAAGAAGTATTCAGAGTCAGGTTTGTTGAACTGATCAAGCAAAACTCCACGATCATCAGTTTTCGTGCTACCATCAAGTCGCAAATATTTGTAGTCTAAAATTTTGAATTGTTTTTTCTCAACATGATAAAAGAAATATCTCACTTCTAAATGTCAAAAAGTCTTCAAGAATTGTCATCATTGTGGTCATCTGGAAGAACATCAGAACACGATGTCCCGTTGCCCTCAACTTCGGAAGAATTCTATCAAGAAGCTCCAATTTTCCGGCTACGCGCATCAAGTCTTGACCAGAAACTTCGTCAACCTATTACAAGTATTAATAGTTTCACATTTCCGATATAGATAATTATATCATTACTTTCCAATGGGCTCTGCAGGAATCCTCAATGTTGGGGAAAAGGAATGGATGGTTGCAAAGCTTTCTCAAATGTATTACGGTGTTCATCAAACTTCTGGCACCAGATTGCATCTTGGTATCGAGAAGAAGACCTTTCTGCATGTGTCGATAAAGCACTTTCTGAAGTGCTGACATGTCGCATTTGATGACATATTCCGTCTTGTCGGGAAGTTGAGATTCGACCTACAAAATTATTTTAAATAAGAATTGGCATGAATAAAACAAACCTCTTTCTTCAAACGCCGCAATAAGAAGGGTCGAAGAACTTTGTGAAGACGTCGAATAATAAGCATTGTCTCTTCTTGACTCAATTCCACCTTTTCTCCAGTTGTGGCGAATGGTGCATTGAACCATTGCTCGAAAGTACCGCACGATGAGAAAATCGACGGCAGAAGGAAATTGAGAAGTGCCCACAATTCGGGAAGTTTATTTTGAAGTGGAGTACCAGTCAGAAGAAGACGATGTTGCGCATGGAAATATCCGTTGAGCATAAGAGTCAGCTTACAATTGTGATTCTTTAAACGATGTCCTAAATGTTAAAATTACATATATACGAAATGTAAATATTGAAATGAAAAAAGAAACCTTCATCAATAATCATGTACTTCCACCGAATCTTTCCAAGTAATCCCTTTTCCTTGATGACATATTCGTAGGTCGTTAAAAGGACATTGAAAGCTCCCTTTCTGATCAATCCTTCGCTTCGCCTACGCGCATCTTTTGTTCCTTTGTAGACAATCTTTAAAAAAAGTAATAAAATGATTCAAAGCTTAATGAATTGGCTTTACCGTCTGAACCGAAGGAGCCCATTTGCCGAACTCATTAACCCAATTGGAAATGGTCGAAAGCGGCACAATAACCAAATATGGGCCATTATTTTGTTTTACTTCCATCAAATATGTAATCAAAGAAATGGTTTGAATTGTCTTTCCGAGACCCATTTCATCGGCTAAGATTCCATTCAAATTGTTGTTGTACAACGAAACCATCCATTCCAGACCCTTGATTTGGTACGGTTTAAGAAGTAGATTAGGGTTTCCACCACCCATCGTTGAATGCTGTTGTACAATCTTTTCCTTAACTTTGTGAGCGGTCGCATAATAATCAGCCATTTGTTTTTTGGTTTTTTGATCATACTCATCCTCCTCATTTCTTGCTTTCTCAATGATCATTTTCGCCTGGAACCAAAATAAATTATTTGAAAGAAATTTGACAATTTTCGACCTTGGTTTCTTCATCGAGTCCAGCATACTGATCGTCTTTTTCTTCTTTGAGTTGCTCAACCGGAACATCTTCATCATCATCTTCGTCGTCATCAGAAAGTTGGTCACGAGGAACGACCTCAAAACCAGGATGAGTTTCCAACCAAACATCAAGTTCCTCCGGTTTCGGAGCGTCTTCACCAGTAAGAATTTTACCGGTAGAAACGTCTCGTACGTGGCATCGGGCTTCCCCATCTAAAAATAAATATAGTTCGATTTTTAAACATTTTCTCTTACCATCCATATTTCCAGCCTTCTCTGCTTTCTTGTCCATTCTCTTTTTCTTCTTTTCCGTAACTTGATGTTGTCTGACAAGATTACACAAGCTGTCGATATACTCATCAGTTTGTTGCAAAAGGTACACAAGACGTTGATCCTAAATATGATAACTCCGGAACGTTACTATGTGATCTAGTTTACCTTCTTTTCATCAAGGAGTGCACGATATCCTTCTTCGTCTTCCTGCATGAGCTTCTGCATACGAAGCTTCTCATTTCTGATTTCGTCCTTCTTTCGTTCCTTTTCGTTATTTTGATGATACGTCATCACTGCCTTACGAGCTTTAGCAATCTTAAGGAGGTTGTTCCTATGGAATTCTTTAAACTCTTTTCCGTGCTGAATAATGGCATGCATAAGATCGGTGTGCTTCTGACGCCGCTTGCGCTCCTGCTCCATTTTTTGTTGTTTCTCAAGCTTTTCGGTGACACGTGCTTCGCGCAAAGATTGCCGCTTGGTTCGACGATATGCGTATGGATTGAGAGCAGTTTCTAGCGTCGTATCTCTCTTCATCGTACTCATAACTTCACTTCTGACCTTAAATAAGTTGGCATTTAATTTGGATCTTTTTGAGTTTTAGTTACCTGAGTTTGCAAATTGGTCAGACGTAAAGCACGTAATTCAATTTCAGCCTTCATTCGCAGATTTGCTGGAATGTCTGCAGGTAGATTCGACAGCTGGCGAATTCGCAGCCCAATCCTATTCTGAATCACATTTTCACGCTTTTTCTGCATTGCAACGGGATCGATTCCTGGCGGAATTGGAAGCAGCGTGGGCCGATTTGATCGCACTTGGTGAAGATTGAAAATCTTAAAATAAAAAATAATCACACCGATGTTGGCAATCATGTTACCTTCAATAGATCATAGGGAAGTTTTTCTCCATTTTCAGCCTCGCCAGGAAATTCATAGGGTTCCGGAAGAATGCTTGTTGGTTTCGGTTTAAGAACAACCGCATCTTTCAACAGAGACTCTGGAACCGGCTCATTTCGCGCAAGCATCTTGTAGGCGGTCACCTGAAGCATTTAAGAATAATATAAAAATATATAATTAAACAAATATATAATTACCTGCGCCCTAAGCTGCTGGATTTGACTGGCCGTAATTTGCGACGACAGAGAGTCAGCAGGTAATGGATATGGAACTGGATCAATAGGTCCAGCTGCTAGTTTCTGTTTCAGAAGTTGAGCTTTAGCATGCCGAGGGTCATTTTGAAGATGCTGATCTTCCATAGCAGTAATGGCATTTTCCAGTTTAGAAATTGTCAGCTCTTGGGCCTGCATTCGTATATAATAATTTAGCAAAATAAATATTAAACTACCTGAACACCATCTCCCGACGCTTGAGTTGCTAGATCTCCGGCAGGTTGCGGAGGTTGAGCAGTGAATTGCTCAAAGGCAGGCCGTCCGCTCATCCCAGATGATGAAATTGGGTTAAGTACGAACAACGGATAGGCACTGTCTACAATGAAATATAAAATAAGTTATTTTACATGTTCTAAGATTAAAAAAACAACTTTAGAAATCGCGAAAAAGAAAGTATTTGCGACAAACAGCAAGAGTTGTTCAGACGCCTCGCAAAAAAGGGACGACTTGGTGAGAACGCGGCTGCCCAGCGTATCTCTGTTTCTCTAACACTAGACTCTCTACCGTGATGCCCGCGAACATCTGCAGCGTTGAGCGTCTAGAGCGCAATACTGGTCAGCACGTACGGGCGGGATTGGATGAATGTGCTGCCTATACTAGGCGTAGAAAAGTAATACCAACCGACGTGAATTTATACATCAGTGATAACTATAATTAAACAAGAAAGAATATCCAAAAAATGTCCATATTAAATGTGAAAAATTTCTTTTTATCGCCAAAATATTCAGAGAAACGTAAAATTGTCACTTCTTAAATTTAAAATGAGATTGTGCAATAGACTATACGCGTAAATGCACCGTTATCACAATACAGTAATGCATATGTAATTACCACTGTCATTTCTCACTTTTGCACCAATTATCGATGGAATCGACTTTTGAAGAGGATACTTTTTGTGAGCAGTTTCTATCACCAAAAGATGTGGTTCTTCGCAAAATCGAGTTTATTTTTGCGGATGTTGGAGAGCAAATTGAGCGAGGTGATAAAACAATAATAATCCGGACGTTTGTGGCATTCGTTTTGACATAAATAATTGCATTTTTTTAAAATTTAGATCGTTTGAAAACTCGCATTATCATTTGAAATATAGTTCTCAAAGAAAAAAGAAGTTGAAACGAGATTTATGCTGCATTCAACAAATTCGGGAAATGCTTAAAAGCAACAAGAAATCGACGAAAAGGTGTGAAGTTAGATTTACTCACGAAATTATTTATTTTGCAGGGAAATGTATTATCAATTTAAAGAATTGTACGAGACTCAAAGGAATATAGACAGAAGTATTCAACAAATATGTGAACTTCTCGGCGAAACAAGATATAATTTGAACATTGTAAATTTGGGAATTATTTTCAAAATACGAGCAGGAGATAATTTCAGCTGTCATGCGGTAAAGGAATTATGCGAGGAACTATCTCGTTTGTCACAAATGATGCGAGTTTCATTGACGCCAGGACACAAACGGTTTTGATTGAAGGTATTTTATTAGTATAGTGAAGAAAATACTCAGACAAATGATATGAGAAAGCGGTGTAGAAAATAGGAATTTTTAAAAAACTGCTGCCAAAATTTTACGTGTCCCTAATATTTGTGAATATACCTCGGTTGATTCTGGCATTCTCTTTACTTCAGAATCAAGCTATTATGCATGGCTACTAAAATCGCGATTAAATTGAGCTTGTCACAAACTTCTTAATTTGTGAAAACTAGTAATCGTAAAATATAGGCAAGCGATATAAATGGATTGTGACAATAACTTCTAATGTCCATGCATACCTTTTAGTAAAATTTAATTCGTCGAAAAATCTTTAAAAAAAACAATAAATATTTCAAATATATATGTTTTGTTTGAAATGTTTTGACTGAAATGAAAAGGTAAAAGGATTTTATGCATTTCACGACACTATAATCAAGCCTAAATTGCATTTGTATCATACTTGCGACGGGGTGTGTCCGTCTGAAAATTTAACCGAACCGTCCCCTTCTCCCCCTCGCCCCTTTTTATCAGGACACAAGAATCAAGAATTCAGTTATTCTAAAACAATTTGACGATGATCTTATTAATTCGAAAATATTTTTGAACATGGTAATCTCCTTCCAGTGGCTAGTGGTCATTTTGTTTTAGCAGACTACTTATTGTATATTTAGTTCGCAAAAAACGAACACCCTCGGTAGTTTTACAGTAATTTCGATTCGCAGGTTATCCATAGGTCACCCAAAAACCAACTGTTTAAATTCAAATTTGAATTGCCACATCTTAAAAGTTCGATGGTCCACAATGATTCAAGATGCTCTTTTTTGCGATGGTAATAATTCCTCACTGTATCTTCATCTTTTCTGCTTCGTGAATATTAACAAATGAAGAACGCAAAAATTTCCGTATTTTTTTAGAGAGCTTGTTAAACATGCGAACAATCAGCGAGGCAGAATTCATCCTAGTCGTCGAAAAAGAAGCTGCTTTTCAAAAGTTGCTAGACGAAAATTTCTTTATATTTTTCCCCCGTAGCATACTTTTGACGGTAAGTTGAACTGTTTTTTTTTAATAACAAACATCATTAAAGGCTAAAGGATATCCGGACATTTGTTCGAGAAATGTTCTTCGCCATCTTGTAGATACGATAAAAATACCAGTTTTTGGACTTTTTGATGCCGATGCCTATGGTACGATTTTTTATGGACTTATAGTTTTGAAATTTTAGGTATCGAAATATATTTGACTTACAAATATGGTAGTATTCTCGAAAGCTCGGAATGTCGGGACGCTTTTATTCCTCAAATTCAGTGGGTCGGGTATGTGCATCGAAATTCAAAAATTTATCAGAAATATAAAAAATCTATTAGTCAAAGGTGAAATCGAAGAGTCTGGTACATCTTGTGGAATTCGTTGTTTCCGATCATATCTGGATTTTAGTTGTTCGATGGTCTATCGTTGACATACATGTTGTCATGATTAGTCCCATTACCAACAGAACCCGCCGAATTAATTTTGTCTACAAGCGTTTTCCAGTCAAAAATAAAAAAAACTGAATTCCTGAAATATCCAGGCGACAGACTCAATGATTTCATTCTTGACTATCTTTCATTTTTCATACATTCATTTCTCGGATAAAATTTTGTTCGTTTCAGGGTGTTTCCAAGCGATTGCAACAAATTCCCAATAAATCAAAATCAATTTTCAAATCTTAGCCATTCGGATAGCAAGAAATTGTTTAAACTCTTGAATAGATCGATTCAACTGAATGAGCAGGTTGTTCGTCAGGAAGTTAGACAGTTCTAAAAATGCTTTCAATTTGAGATCTGTTCTTCCAGATAGATTACATGCTCCAACTTAAGACGAAGTTCGAAATAGAAGCGGTTAGTTCGATTGGCGAGGAATATCTCTCAAGAGCGCTTCTTTACAATAGAATTCGTCATCTGCTGGACGCTTCAAAGATTCGACATTCTTGAAAAATTTCAGTTCTGAATTTGGAAAGTTTTTGTTTTATTGCACGACAACCTTTTTCATAATAACTTTATTCGAAAAAAATAAACATTGGAAATCATTAAAGAACCGTAGTAATTCGAGAAGTACTCTGAGTAGGGGACCGCAGTGAATAGTGATTTTTCAATCAACCAAATTGCTTAAATAAATTATTTAAATAAAATAGGTATCACAAATTTTGGGAAGTTGTGGTTGTGGTGAAAACACCAAATGCTCACATAAAAACAAGTAGATTAGGAACACGAATAGATATGAAAGAATTTAGAATGTCCTAAACACTAGAGCAGAACTTAAAGCTGTCTGCGGGATGGTATGGACTGGTTATTGGAAATACTGATTTAGAGTTCAGAGTGTTCTTCCTCAATGGTGGCTTCTTCGGTAGATGGGTTCTCCTCAGCAGCTTCTTCCTCGAACACTGGCTCAGCTTCGACTTGAGCATCAGCAGACACATCGAGAGATTGACGAAGAACATTTTCAATACGTTCAGCAAATCCAACCTAAATGATTCGATATGATCGATATACAGCCTTTATCATTATACCTGATCTTGAAGGCTAAATCCGGATCGGAGAGTAGCAGTCTCGAAAAGAAGTTTGGCAGTGCTGATGGCGGTTTGGTCATCAGAGTCTGCGCTTACTCTCTTGAGCAACTCCTTGACGACTGGATGACGTGGGTTGATCTCGAAGGTCTTCTTCTGGGAAGCATAGAAATCTTGAGTTGGGTCCTTAGCCTTGGCATACGCCTGGCTTTTCATGATTCTCTCCATGTTTCCAGACCATCCATAGCTAGAAGCAACCAAAGCCGATGGGGATTTGACAAGTCTTTGAGAGACAACAGCCTTCTCAATTTGATCCTTAAGGGCGGTCTCCTTGAGCCAGTCAGTCAATGGCTTGAATTCTTCCTCGAGAGCCTTGTGAGCTTCTTTGGCCTTCTCACCATCGTCAATGTTGACTCCTTCCTGAATCAATTAATATAAATTAAGAATTTTCCTTTGTTCGTCAAACCTTAGCAACGTTCTGGAACTTCTTTCCCTCAAACTCTGGCATTGCCTGGATGCAGTACTCATCGACAGCCTCGGTCAAGTAGAGAACTTCGTATCCCTTGGCGATGAGACGCTCGACGAATGGCGAGCCCTCAACCTCCTTTCTTGACGATCCAGCCATATAATAGATTGCATCCTGTTTCTCCTTCATGCGTTCAACGTAAGCGGCCAGAGAAGTGAGCTGCTCAGCATCGTTGGAGGATTGGAATCGCAAAAGTTTGGCAAGACGCATGCGGTTGCTTGGGTCTTCCATAACTCCGAGCTTGATATTGGTACTGAACTCCTTCCAGAATTCTTCGAATTGGGCGCCATCTAGTTTCTTGAGCATATCAAGAACTTTACGGACGAGCTTCTTCTTGATAACCTTCAAAATCAATAAATAAGAAGCATTCACAAATTGAAAATGACACCTTAAGAAGTTTGTGCTGTTGAAGGTTTTCACGGGAAACATTTAGTGGAAGATCGTCAGAATCCACAATACCACGGATGAAAGACAAATACTTCGGCATCATATCGGCGAAATCATCAGTGATGAAGACACGGCGAACGTAAAGTTTGATATTTTCAACAACCTTTCCGTAATTCTGAAAAAAATGTTATAGAAATTTGTTCGTATTTTTCAAAATTTCGTACCTGGAACATGTCGTTAGGTGATTTCTTCGGAACATAGAGAATCGATCGGAATGAAACTTCTCCTTCGGCGTTGAAATGCACATGGGAAAGTGGCTCTTCGGTGTCCTTGGTGACCGACTTGTAAAATTGTTTGTATTCATCCTCCTCAACTTGGCTTGGCTTTCTCATCCAGATTGGCTTAACATTGTTGACTTTCTCCCAATCCCATGTGGTCTTCTCGACCTTCTTGGTTTTCTTCTCTTCCTTCTCTTCCTCGACAGCTCCGTCCTCCTTTGGCGCTTCCTCTTCAACTGTTTCCTCAACCATTTCAGTCTTCGATTGCCACAAGTAGATGTCGAAGTTGATAAATTGCGAGTATTTGTGGACAAGGTTCTTAAGGGTATCTGGCTCCAAGAAATCGGCGGCCTCTTCCTTCAAGTACAATGTGATCTGGGTTCCGCGTTTGAGGGTTGGTCCTCTTGGATCCTTGGTGATCGAGAAACTAGCCGAGTCAGACTCCCAAATGTATTGATCATCATCATTGTGCTTCGTGGTAACAACAACACGATCAGCAACCAAGAAAGCCGCGTAGAATCCAACTCCGAATTGTCCAATAAGATCTTGTTGTTGATCAGCGGAAGTAGATGAGTCCATGAGCTTCGAAAGAAATTCGGAAGTTCCCGATCGGGCGATTGTTCCAAGGTTGTTAATAAGATCCTGGCGAGTCATACCAACTCCGGTATCGGTAATATGCAACAATCTATTCTCGCGATCAGCCTTGATGCGAATGCTGAGTTCGTCGGTCTCTCTAAGTTGATCAGGGTCAGTAAGAGAGAGGAGTCGAATCTTGTCAAGAGCATCGGAAGCATTAGAAATCAATTCACGAAGGAAAATTTCCTTGTTGCGATACAACGAATTGATAATCAATTTCATCATACGGTTAACCTAAAAAAAAAATTGGAATTTCGATAAGGAAAAATTTTCTGCGCGAACCTCAGCCTGGAATTCATGTTTCTCCGCTTTCGATCTCAGTTCCTTGATTTGTGCAACAGAAAGACCGTCAAGTTTGATTGTGTCCTCATTTCTAAATTAAAAAATAATAAAACAAATTATTTAAATATGTATATTCATGTAAGTCCCATCAATAATATTAAATCGGCTTAAATATATGTAATCCGGAAGCATCCGCCATAGCATTAGAATCCTTTCATTTCTACTAACGAAACCTTTCATCGTAATTCGTCCTTGACCAGCAAGAAAATGTGTACGCGCAATATCTCAAATGGGTCAAAATTCTCACGAACGTTATCAAAATCAAAATGTTTCGAGAAGCTTCGATGGCGAATAGTCCACTAACTCAACTCTGTTACAAAAACGGAAACCGACACGAGCGGCGACCTTTCGAAGGTATTTGCCAGGTCTATCTATCCATCTACTGTTGTGTGCACAAGTAGGAAATATAGTAACGCGTAATGAGAAAGAAAAGTGAGAGAACAGTTTCGTGACGCGAGAGGAAGGTCAACCCAAGTTTAGCGGCCAAATAAATGGACCGCACCGACTGGTACTGCAAACATTCTCGAGTTAATAGAGCAAACTTATCAGCGCAACTAGTTGAGTTCGCGAAAAAATATCCTGAGTTTTTTTTTTGAAAACAAACATACCCTGAGTCTTCGGACTTCTTCGTTTCCTCAATGACGTCTTCTGCGTACACTTGGGATACTGAAACGATGAAAAATTGGACGTAAAAACGATATCTTTTACTGAAAAACTTGTGTAATTTCGAATCTCATTTAGGCAGTTCGACAAATTTGATACTTAAGGACATTCACTTCGAGAAATAGGTCCTCAATTTGGTGAAAACGACTCATGTTACACACATGAGAACAGTTTGACGAACAAAAATGAATTTGTATATAACATAAGATATAAAACCGATCACTCGTATTTTAAAATCGTTTTAAACATATAATCGAATTTCATTGGTTTTTCTTTTCAATATCTTGACACGAGTTAATTTAACCATGGTCTCTAAATAATTTCTACTAAAATCATTTAACGATCTAAAAAATAAACTTTTTCTATAAAAGGACACTTTTTGACCGTAACAAGAGAGAACCCGTTCCTTTATCAGCAGGAAAATTTCACTTACCGGCGAGAAGGGCGATGAAGCCCAGTGCGTAAGCGTGGCACCTCATATCGCGCAGATGAAGGTCGAATGCGACTGACTGTGTTCAATTAATGGCCTTCTACACAAGGATTTGTTTGCACTCCGACCGAGCCTTGACGTGTCATAAGAGACTCCGCCCACTAATGGAAACACGAACGCAACTGCCGCACGTAGTCTGCATCTCTTCAACATCACACTCCTTTAGAGAAATGTGCAATCCTGGCGCGGTTTTCGACACGTTGGGGTGGAGCGAAATGGTCGCTCAGCCAATCAGCGTGCAGAACGTCGTGTTGGCTCGCAATTTATTTTTTTTTTCGCGAATGATTGGAATACCAAAAGAACACGTGGACATTTCTTGAAGATGGAATGATTTCTCTCAATGTTTTCTTTTTCTTTTTTCTTCGCATTAACATATTTTTTTTTCATGCTAACATTTTGTTTATAGGTTGGGATTAAACCATGGCTGACGCTACGACAACTCAAGCTCCGGCAACAACTCCAAATGCTACGGTTTTCACGTTCGAAGAGCAGGCGACCGCCTCTGTTGCTCTCTATTCAATGTCGATATTCTGTATTGTTGTTGGTGGAATTCGATCGGCGCAATATATCTCGACACAGATCAAAAAGCGACGATTGATAGAGGTTTCCCAAAATTATTGTGGCAATGGTTATTGAGGATAAAAGTTTTCAGGGATCTGTTACACTTCGCGAAGCCAAGAAATTCCCAATCTCAGCTTCTTTTGTGCTTTTTTCTCTCTACATCTTTTTCAAGTATGTCATAATGCTGGAACATGGTTGAATTTTTGCGTAATAGGCCGGCTCACGAACGTTTCAACTGGGTTGCTGCAGTTCTTCAAAAGATCCGCGTTCCAGACGAGTATGTTCAGAAGGTTAACGCTACAATCATTGCCTACACGGCAAATTCAACCTCAACTGATCCGGCTGTCCCATTTTATGAAAGGTAAAACAAGATTAATTGTGCGATAAAGCCACTTTTACGTGTGAACGGGCTTAGAATGACCTTTAATTTATTGAATCATTGTTTATCTTGGTAACGTTAGACTCGTTGATTCGAGTTTGTCCAAATCCATTATGTAACGAAGTATCATTGAAAAAAAATAAACAAACTGGTGACCTATTTCTAAATTCAACAAAAAAGAGGTTGTTAAACTATCAAATAAGCTAATTAAATCAACCTTAATGTTTTGATTTTTATTTCTTAATTCATTTAACCCAATTTAATTTATTTCAGATTGATCGCTAAATTGCCGTTTAGTGTGCAAGAGTATGCTGTCATTCCCGAATGTCTTCTGGGCTACGTCAACTGGGTTTCTGAGAAAATTCCAGATCTTGGGAAAGATGAGGCTATGATTGTAATTACGTTCTTGATCTGCTTTGAAGGTAATATTATTTTTCTAGAGAACATATATATTGAATTCTTATTAGGTCTGACTGCTCTCGCCAACCTCGTGAAACCATTTGTCACTTGCTTCTTGAAGAAATTTCCACTCATTCCATCATTCTTTCGCTTCAATACTCCCTATTTGTTTTCTCTCAAGAAAGGTCTCAAAGAAATGGAAGAAGGAGATATTTCGGAAGCATCAAAGAAGGATGTCGATTACCTTTTCAAAATGGAGATTGATTGCCATGATATCATTGCTCTGATCATCTGCTCGCCAGTTCTCATTTCTCATCTTACTAAGCGCCACTGGATAACCAACAACTTGATCGGAATTGCTTTCTCAATTTTGGGAATTGAACGTCTTCATCTCTCAAGCTTCAAGGTACTTAGAAAATAAGTCGCACAATAAATTATTATTATTATTATTTCTAGGCTGGGGCACTTCTTCTCGCCGGCCTTTTCATTTATGACGTCTTCTGGGTTTTCGCTACTGATGTTATGACTTCAGTTGCCAAAGGAATCGACGCTCCAATCCTCCTTCAGTTCCCACAGGATATTTATAGAAAGGGTCCATGGGAAGCTAACAAGTACAGTATGCTCGGTTAGTTTTTTTTTCTGTTAAACTGTATTGTTCATATTTCATTAGAATATTTTTATTTCATGAATTATTATGACTTTACAGGTCTTGGTGATATCGTTATTCCGGGAATATTCTTAGCTCTATTGAAAAGGTTTGATCAACGAATTGTTGAAACAACTGTAGAAGCTAAGAGCCAAAAGAAGCCAGCAAGGTATATATATATATATCATTTAAAAATTCTGAATTCGATGGTTTGTTTCAGATTTTACTTCAGTATCACATGCGTCGCGTATGCTCTAGGATTGTTTATTACCATGCTTGTTATGCACCATTTCAAGGTTTTTCTCGATCTCAATTGTTTCAAATCTAAAATTGTTTTTTTTTCAGGCTGCTCAACCAGCTTTGCTATACCTTGTTCCATGCTGTCTTATCGTTCCGCTTATTGTCGCAACATTTAGAGGAGAACTCTCATACTTATGGAACTACGATGAAGGAATGTATGTGAAAGACGAGACTAAAAAAGTTGATTCAGCTAAGAAAAATAATTAGATTCTGAATACGTTTATCATGTGAATTAGCATAATAATATATATGTATGTTGTTTTAACTATTGTCTAGTCGACAAGAATGGTGACACTCGATTGATATTTATTTTATATTTGTCTGTTTATTTTTGCATTTCCTACCTTTTCTATCCAAATTTCAATCTAGACGTCGTTCTGGTTGTTAGTATAAGTATTTCTTGCTGTTATCTATCGGGTTTCAAGCTTTTCCCTCTAATTTTTCCCCTTCTTTCTCCTTTCTGTTAATGTTGAAATTCAAAAAAGTTGAATGTTTATTTATAAATTTATTCATACATGGAAAGTGTTTTTTAACACCCGATAAATACAAAGAAGAAAGCTATGGAAATTGCAAGAAGTGTGAAGTTTACAAATATTGACGGAATAGCGAACATTGTGCGGTTATTTTCCAAATATTACATAATATTGCAAACGCAAAAAAAAACGAACACCCTCTATAGTTTTACGGTGGTTTTGATTCGCAGGTTATGCGTAGTACGGTATACGAATTCCCACTGAATAAATTCAAATTTGAATTACCGCTCCGGAATTGTGTGGTAGTCCACAAATACCCAGCGTGCTCGTTTTTTTTTGCTGTGACTATATATCGATGTATTAAAATTTACAAGGAAGTGCTTTGCACTTTCGACTGTCTTTTCTTATTTTTGTGAACAAGAACCATTGCCGATCCGAACAAGCTGCAGCCAACTGCCACGAATTGCAAAAATCCGGCAAATCCAAAAATATAATATGCCCAACCGTAGTGAAGCTGAAAATTTGGTAGAAAATGAGCGACGTTTGCTGGACTTTTATCGGAAAAATGAAATAATGAATTAGTTAAGGACGAAAATGCAGTGTCTATTGAATTGGCATTTCTGGGATTCGTTGTTTCCGTTCTTGACCGAGTCATATTTGTAGATTGAAACGATTTTGCCGGTTCTATCCGTAGTGGATCTATTCATGAGACACAAGTTGAAGAGTAAGCACATTCTCAGTGACTGCTTAGGAAACAAATGCAACGCGTATACCGGCGATGGACCATCGGACAACTATCTTCGCTCCCTAATCGAACAGAAACGTGCATGTGGGTGTCTTGAACTGTCTCACTACCGACGGAACAGGCAGAATCGTTCCAGTCGACAAGTGTTTCTAGCCAAAAACGGAATTCCGAACAAACTCTAAGATTTTTTTGGCGCGTACAGTACCTACAGAAATGCCCAATGGATGCCTGAATCCCCTTGGGTAGTACCCTTTTTTTTTCAAAAGACCCTACATTCTAACTCGGCCTCTCAAAACGGAAACGATTCATAAAACACAAAAAAATGCTACTTAAAAAAATTTTTCGTAAATTTTTGTTCGGTGTCAATTTTTAAGATGCCTACCTGAAACTGATATCCTTTGATAGTTTCGTATTGATTTTCCTTGAGTTCGTAGAAAAATGTGTAGGCAAAAAATCCGGAAACCGAGCAAATAGCTGAAAATTGAAATTGATTTTTTCGTTCCTCTCGTCAGAATATTTATTACTTGCAGCAATAAGAATGACACTGTGAGCAAGAGCTCCGAATGAGGTGAAAATCGTGCAAATCGAGAAGAAAAATGCTAGAAGACAACAGGCCATCGAAGCTGACATTAGAATGATTGTGGCGAGTTCGAACTCGCCGAAACAGTTTCTCGTCGATTTATGAGACGACGATATGTCTGAGACACAGTACGCCGAGTTGATATAAGTTCGCAGATGGCATATTTTCGAGTTGCTATCGTCTGAAACTAGTTAGACATGCACTTCTGTCTATTCGCGATTCTTCAAACCCTCCACGGCTCTTTCATTCGACGGTGGCGAATAACAAAACCGTATGAGACCATAACTACGACGAGCACCGCTCTCATCAAAATATCGAAAAGAGGCGGAGAGCAAACTGACGAGAAGAAGCGCGCACGAGAGAAGAGCGAGTGCTGTCGAGAGACTCAGACAGCAGACACGGCCGCGAGCGACCATCTGAACGAATACATTGAATTAGTGCTGATTGGCTCATTAACGCAACAATATGTACAGTAGGAAAATGGAAATGAATAATGCAGAAAAGAAACGTTAGAAAGAAGAAGAAGAAGTTGGCCTTTTCCTCGAGAGACTTTTTCAACCAATTGAAAAAACAATCGATCCGGAATTCTTTTGACTTCCAATTTTAAACATTTTTAGATTTATTATTACTTATAATTTTTTTTTGATATCTGATAATTTGTATTTTATGTTTCAATTGAATGAGGAAGATCATAATGGCTTAAATATTGACTTAAAAAAAAAAACATATATAGTCGGCGTCCGGCGACTGTTGGACGCGGGTAGATTTACGCGCATGCGCCTTGAAAAGGTCTCGCCATGCGTGAATGCTTATTTTGTTGTTTTCACGTGAACTGCTTCATTTTTCTTGATGAGTTTCGCATTTCTTGAAATTTCTAACGTCGTTCGTTTTAAAAGTTATCAAACTGACCCATAAAATGCGAAATAACCAGTTCGTCCGTGTGAGACCAAGAGAAAGACGCATTCCCGTAAATCTACCCGCGTATAGCAGTCGCCGGACGCCGACTATATTACATTCGCAAAAAAACGAACACTGTGCCGATTTATGGTGATTCAGAATACGGTAGCTAAATTCACACTGCTTAAATCGAAGTTTGAGATACTGTATCGAAAAAGTGCGATGTTAATATATTGTCAAGGACGACAGATTTGTGGGCGATTACTGTAGAATTTGAATTGCCACCTTGGGAATCGTATGGAAGAGTTTTGATGAATTTTTCGAAATTGTGAGAAGGAGCAACATTTTTAACGAATTTCTAGATATTTTGGTAATATTTAAAAGTGTCAAATGAAGTATGAGTATAGTTTGTTTTACGGGACCAATTAATTGGCAGACCGCGAAATTCAAATTTGGCAAATTCGTCCGTCTATGACAATAGTATGAATGAATTTGAAACCGAGCTCGCAAAATATGAAAATGTGTGACATCAGACTCGAACAATTCACAATATTGACACCTAGACGAAGCAAATCGGGCGAGTTTATGATCAAATGAGTCATGATTACATACATATTTTGATTCCGATCAGAGCCGGAATCTATTTGTCTGCTTCGCAACAATACACCATCAATATTTGGCGTGTTTTGACTCATCTCATGCATTTTACCGCCAATTTTACGTCATGTGAAAGTACTTCGAAAATTTCCAGCGGAATTTTTAAATGATGGTAAAAGGTGAGTGACTTTCACATAGAAAATTGGATTCAGATTTTAAAAAATAATTTTTGTAAGAAAAATTGAATTCCAGTCATTTTTCACAAGAAATTATTTTAACTTTTCTTACTGAGTTTTCCATTTCTTTGAATTTCTAACGTGATCGAAGTTGTATATTTACTAATCATATATAATGCTAGTTGCCAATGTAATTTATACCTCTCTCGTCGGACGAACTAATTCTTACATAAAATAAGCGGCTAATTTGATGTTTTGTATCGTGGGACCCCTCAATCACAGGTTTAATGACAAATCGGACCAAGAGTGGGCTAAATGCCAAAAAGGGTCTCTTTAAATATAATATAATGCAAAATGAGCCATGAGGGTTGAAATGTGAGCCCGAAAAAATTCCTTTCAAACAATTCGATTTTCTCGGAGCAAAAAATCGTTTGTCTGATTCGATATTAGTAAAGTTCACAATTTTTCACTTAGAAATTGCTTCGGCATCATTTGTTTCACATTTTAATCCCAGCTCTTCTCAATTGGCAAAATTTGGTCATTATGTTTTTAGTGGTCTCTTCTTGTCCCTATTAGGCAAGTCACATTAGCTATTGGCCTAAAGACTAAACAAATCGTAGATGACTGGATGAAGAAGATGAGCACTCAAACTGAAGAAGGGAGTGTCTTGAAAGAAACAATCCCTTCAATAATATCTTAAAGAACAAAACATAACTAAATCAGGGAATTGAGTAGCCAACATCAGATTTGTTTTTCTATTTCAATTCTTGTCACCCATTCAATCCCTCTGTACCGTGTACTTCCTATTCCATTGCAAATAACTCTGACTTGCGTCTAATCAATTCGTCCACGATTCGCAGCTTCTCACACATTTATTCCTTTTTTAGTAATAATTCAAAAACGACTTACTCCGCGGCAAAATTTCTTAATAAACTCGAACGCTTTGAGAGGAATCGAAGAGAGATGCATTAGAAGAAAAACCGTAGCACGATTTTCCAATTGTGAGCAGAAGCACACTTTGCGATGTGTATTATAAAAACAGGTGTGGTTCTCAAAACATTTTGCAAAAAAGAAGATACATGAATGAAAATATTTGAGAAGAACATTCAAGTGTATGAAAACAACAACCCAACAAAATTGTTCGAAAGAAAACACACACAAATTTGTATAATTTCCCATGAATTCCGAAAAAGGAATCGCCACATCAAAACAAACCGAATTGTTCTTCTTTCTCGAAGCATATCGAGCCGTTCGCGGCATTGATATATCGTGCATCTCAAAGCTTTCCACCATACCGATCAACAATTTCGGAAGCAACAGCGAATCGCGTGCGACCGCACCAGCAAAATTCAATTTTTATGGCTGGGAAAGTTTCGATGTGAATCACGTTTTGGGAAAAAATAATTATTATTGGCAACACGGTAGATGAATGTTTTCTTGTTGCAGCAGAAATGCAAATGTGAGATTGAATGAATTACGATGATGATGCTTAATAAAAATTGAACCAACATGATTACGGTAGCGAATTGAAGCAATCTCATCGAGAAATTTTCCAAAAACATATGTATTTGATTTAATATTATTGGGAGGAAATTTTGTGAAAAAAATGATGCGCAAAGCTTCTAAAAAATCGACGGTGGTCTGCAATGCGGTATTTGGAGTACCACTCACAAAGCGTTTTTCCTAATGAACATGTTAGACATGACTATATGCATTTGCAACAACTTATTACTAGGTTATTATTTTCACAACGAGACCCTTTACAAATGCTACCATTATATTGTTGGCGTCAAACGACTGAAGGGAGGCGGGACCTTCAAATTCGCGAAATTAGTGTACATTTAAATTTTTTGTTGACTGAATATTAAATGCGCGTACGCTATAATGCAATGTACGCAGTCTTGTGTACTTCTCGCTGTCTCGAGACGCATTGGCACATTGCCAATCATTTGTTTTAATTTCGTCCAGTCGTTTGACGCCAACAATACTTTCAAACTTCGAATGTCTGCGTAACTTCATCATTGTTTAAGAGCATATGTGAATGATGATTTTTTATTTCTAAATTCTATTTATTGAGTAATGGTGCAGGCTTTGGAAAAATCTCAAAAAATCGGTTATAACTAGTTCTTTACACATTCTGCTTATAGGGACTTTATATGGTTGGTCACCGTTTTTTGGGTTTCTTTCCAAATTCGCACATAAATGATATGATTATTAAAGTGGTTCCAATTTGATCATAAATTTCGCAAATAACCTAATAAAGTTAAAAAAAGATTAAAAAGAATATCAATTGAGATGATCCGATTTTAAAAAAATATTTGCCTATCAGATTTACTATCAAAAAATGACACGTTCTTTTTTGAGTTGAAAATCGTGATTTTCAAGTTTTCTTCGACCACACATGGCGAAAAATAAAACGAAAGGAGTGGTTTGAATAAACATGATTCCCAAAAAGGCAACACTTTATATGGTGGGGCTTGGATTGAGCATCGGGTCAAAATAAACTAAGGGACCCCAGTGAAAATGAATCAAACACAGAAGACGACACCTTGTCGGCGTCTCATCAATCGACCCACTATTTTCGCAGTTTTTTTGACGACGACTCGAACAGCAGCTGACGAGATCCACGAGCACACGAGCGAAGAGCCAAAATGCGTACGTCTCAGGGCGTTTTTTCCCATGACTTGCGCAGCACGGGAAGGGGGTGGCATGTAAACGGCAGGCTGCGCAAAGACGTGGCAAGCTGCGGAAGAAATGCGCGAGGTGCCATAATCGCGGGATTGTTACGGGTATGCTGCCCGTGGATATCGCATGTTGCCCGCAGGAAGCGCATTAGGTGGGCAGGTTGGAGACGCAGACAGTGAGGGGATATCCGCGATATATAAACGTTTAAATTTTAATTGAATTAATTTTTTTATCGATTTTTTATAAATTTTCAAATGAATATAATCTTCGTGATTTTTACAATTGTTCTAATGCATCTATCCATTCAGTGTGTGTAAATTTTTTTTCGAATTTGGCGAGAAAACATAAATTGAAATCGAGAACTAAGTAAAATTATACGACGCAGAGTTAAACAAAATTTTTACGGACCTTTTAATAATTTCTCTATTTTCATCGTTGCATTAAGATTACATTTACTTCCAGGTCCAGGTCCAGGTTCCAGGTACTTCCAGGACCGTGACCAAAGTGGATCGACGAACCAAAACTCTAGGTAAGATCTAAACAATTTCTGGATATCTATATTTGTGATACTTAAAAAAGGCTACGCATATATATATATATATATATATATATATATATATATATATATATATATATATGATAATTATAATTATTTAAATGTTTTGTATTGTTATATTTTGAGCTTTCTTTTTTTAAATAAATGATGTTTTTACGCTTAAAACTGATGATATATGTATTAATACAATGAATATTATGTTGAAATCTGTTAAAAGTGAAGCGATATATGCTGCGAATTGGTTATAGCCTTTGAATATCCCGTAACAATCCCGTGAATCTCCCGCGTCAATCGCAGGCCTGCGCGTGTTTTGGGGCAGGCCTGCCACATGCCCGGCACACGCCTGCCCAAAATGACGAGCAGGCGTGCCCCAAAACACGCGCAGGCCTGCGCAAAATCTCCCTGAGGGGATATTCAAAGGCTATAACCAATTCGCAGCATATATCGCTTCACTTTTAACAGATTTCAACATAATATTCATTGTATTAATACATATATCATCAGTTTTAAGCGTAAAAACATCATTTATTTAAAAAAGAAAGCTCAAAATATAACAATACAAAACATTTAAATAATTATAATTATCATAGAAAAAAATCGGTACCAATTCATTGAATCAAGCGCCGTCCACTTTGGAATGCCTCTAAAAGAAAAAAAAAGAGTTATATATATATATATATATAAAACATATATATATATGCGTAGCCTTTTTTAAGTATCACAAATATAGATATCCAGAAATTGTTTAGATCTTACCTAGAGTTTTGGTTCGTCGATCCACTTTGGTCACGGTCCTGGAAGTACCTGGAACCTGGACCTGGACCTGGAAGTAAATGTAATCTTAATGCAACGATGAAAATAGAGAAATTATTAAAAGGTCCGTAAAAATTTTGTTTAACTCTGCGTCGTATAATTTTACTTAGTTCTCGATTTCAATTTATGTTTTCTCGCCAAATTCGAAAAAAAATTTACACACACTGAATGGATAGATGCATTAGAACAATTGTAAAAATCACGAAGATTATATTCATTTGAAAATTTATAAAAAATCGATAAAAAAATTAATTCAATTAAAATTTAAACGTTTAACTTGCGTTAAAAAGCGCGTGGAATTTAAAAATCGTTTAAACGATTAGAGCGGATATCCCCTCACTGTCTGCGTCTCCAACCTGCCCACCTAATGCGCTTCCTGCGGGCAACATGCGATATCCACGGGCAGCATACCCGTAACAATCCCGCGATTATGGCACCTCGCGCATTTCTTCCGCAGCTTGCCACGTCTTTGCGCAGCCTGCCGTTTACATGCCACCCCCTTCCCGTGCTGCGCAAGTCATGGGAAAAAACGCCCTGAGCCGTAACAATCCCGTGAATCTCCCGCGTCAATCGCAGGCCTGCGCGTGTTTTGGGGCAGGCCTGCCACATGCCCGGCACACGCCTGCCCAAAATGACGAGCAGGCGTGCCCCAAAACACGCGCAGGCCTGCGCAAAATCTCCCTGAGTACATACAACAAATTAGCACACCAACACGGAACAATGCGGATTTAAAAGGACAACAAGTTATTATTATTATTACTGAGAGAAAAATAATCGAATGCTATTCACTTCTTATTCGTCCCAGTTGACTTCTCGTCTTCGAGTTTTTTCTCGGCTTTATCAAATGCTTTCACAATGGGAACTTCTTTCTAAACTATAAGATTGTTCGAGTGAATCATTGGAAACATCAACCAGTTGATTATTCAATTTCGACATTGAAGATTCACTCGGAACTGCCCTTGGTGGTGGCGGTGGATCGCCGTCTTCTGTTGATTCACATGACACCAATCGATTCGCTTTTGCCGTTGCCATTTCTTCTAATTCTTTCGCTGTTTTCTGAATATGCAGACATTTATACAATGATTCAGAAGAGTTTCGCTTGAACCTTTTTCAATGCCACCCGCTTCTCCGGTGCCTTTTTTGAAGCCTTCTTGTTCTCGTTGTTTGAAGTCGACATTATCGGATTTAGTTAAAAACTCGCGATGTCAGAAATGAAATAAATAGCCCCGAAGAGAGACGCATCGCTATTCCAAATGTCAGACAACACGTCTTCATTTATTTTTTTTTGTTATTTCGCGACTAAAGTTCCAGACTTATTACACCGTTTGTCTTCAAAATTGAGTCATAAAATCTGTGGACGTCATGAAATTATGCTTTTTTACACTTGGTTCTGAGCATTTTTCAATTAAAAACGCATTTTTTGCGGCACAAATCGATTATGTGAGACATTTAACGACTTTTAGAAATCGAAATAATTTGGTCATATTGAATTCTTAGCGCTGGTATAACTAATTTTTGGTCTGCATGTATATTTTGTAGATTTGTATATGTTTGAAGGGTAGCCAAAGCTTTAATTATTGCGAGACTGAATTTCTTCAGTTCAAGGTTGCCGTTATAGGACTCTGGGCTGGGTTCCCATTTTGACACCTCTGCTTCTTATGGTCTTGTGAAAATTTCTGATGTGATCTATTTCAAAAACGGAAATGCGATTGATCCGTGCTTCTCCACCACATGCTTGGATGATTTTGATTTTTTATTGAATAAATTACATTGAACAATGATTTTATTCGCGAAATACGGATAATGAGTATTGTTGAAAAATGACAAATGTATTCAGGTGTCGTAGGTTTCTGCGTTTTGTACGCAATGCCAAGAGACAGTTACCGTAATCCTCGCAGCGATTTACGGGGAATTTTTTTTTTAATTTCGCACATTCATTTTTTTTTATTTTTCGTTCATTTTTTTAAATTTTCTTTCGAAATTTTTTAATTTAAATTTTTAAATTTTGCAGAAACCGAGTTTAATAATGTATTTAGCAGAATAAGCACTTTTAAATGATATTTTTTGGTAAAAGCGTCAAAATCTTCACAATAATTCCCAACTCAACTGGACAAATGGAAAAGTGCATATTCTGAAAATTAAGTAATTAAACTCGGTTTCTACAGGTTTTAAATAAAATATTTCTAAAGAAAATAAGAAAATTCAGCAAAAAATTTAAAGAAAATTAAAAAAAAAACTCCGTAAATCGCTGAGAGGATTACGGTAACTGTCTCTTAGCATTGCGTACAAAACGCAGGATCCCACGACACCTGAATACATTTGTCATTTCTCAACAATATATCTAACGTCGGCGAGTTCCGTCCTCGAAGAAGACTCCACCGTCGATGGCGCAATACTTTGGACAGATTCCCTTCTCTCCTTCGCCTCCAGCCTTTCCTGGCTGTCCAGGAGTTCCTGGGTTTCCGTCTGGTCCTGGATTTCCGGGTGGTCCTGGTGGTCCTTTGGGTCCCGGAGCTCCTGGAGATCCCGATCCTGGGGCTCCATCTGGTCCTGGTGGTCCCGGTGGTCCTGGTGGACCGGCAGGTCCTGGAGCTCCTGGTCCTGCCACGTCGGAAGCTCCCGGCTCTCCTGGGGCACCTGGAGCACCAGGGGCTCCATCGTTTCCGTTTGGTCCTGGTGGTCCTGGCGGTCCTGGTGGTCCTGGGCTTGATGGTCCAGCTGGAGATCCTGGTGGTCCATCAGTTCCTGGAGGTCCGGGTGGTCCCGCTGGTCCTGGTGGTCCTGGTGGTCCACCTGGGCATGGCTGACATGGTGGCATTGTGACTGGCTCGCATGGAGCGGCAGCAGCTTTTCCGGGATTTCCTGGAGCTCCCGGCTTTCCTGGTCTTCCCGGCTTTCCTGGATTTCCTCCAGGTCCTGGTGGTCCCGGATTACAGCAGCCGTCACAACCACTTCCTCCGCCACCAGAAGCAGCCGCGGCTCCTCCAGAGTAATCTGTATGCATTTGATGAGACCAAATTAAATTGACGTGAATATCTACCGGCTCCTCCGCTTCCAGCAACAGCTCCCGAAGAGTAAGCCTGTCGGCGATACGAGTGTTGTTCGACGGAGCATCTTTGATCAAATGTACCTCCGACCAGATGTCCTTTGCAGAAGCTAATTACACACACACAATGAATCGCGTTTTGATCGATTATAAAATATCTTACATTTGCAAAAGTTGACGTCGGTGTGAATTTGTCGCTTCACACTGTGCACATAATTATAGACCATTGGCAAGGTGACAAAAATCGAAACGACGGCGACGACGGAAAACGTGACCGCCGAATAGGCGACAAACTTGTACGCCTTGATCCGGGCGTCGATGTCCATAATTGGATGCTGGTTTTCGGATGTTGCGCGACTTCTATTTATACGAAACCGCGACGCATAACTAGTTGGTCGTGATAACGAATGATAGGAAGTAACAACAGTTTGATTGGCAGCTACCAGTTTTTGGTGGATTAACACAACAACGAGGAAAATTGAAGAATGGTGAAAACTTGTCAGCTGAAAATTGAATGATTGAGAAAGAAATGGGACAAACCATTGATGAGAATTGATGTGATGAATCCATCGCAAAAAAAGAATACGAGCGTCTTGCATAATTGTGGACCATCGCACTTCTTCGAGGCGGCAATTCAAATTGACACAGTGGGAAGAACTCGGCTACCGTATTCTGGATGACCTGCGAAGCTAACTCGCCGTAAATCGACGCAGAGGGGTCTTTTTTCTTCAGTTTCATTTTCCTTCTGGAAAATATTATCATTAGTTCGCAAATTCGTGAATCTACAGTGCTCCACAAAACTATATACCCACCCTAATTTTGTCGAATAACTCGAAAACGCGAATAGCTCCAGAAATGGTTTCAATTAGAAAAATATGCGCATTTATTATTAGTTTCATGTTACATTCACAAAATTCAACAAAAAATAACAATTTAAAAAATTTCGTCGTTTTCACGAAAAAGTGGAAAAAATTTTTCCACAAAATTATATACCCACTCCATTTTTTGGCGTTTTTTAGTTATTTTTTTTCGTATAATTTCGTATTTTCGAACGTATATAGTTTTGTGGAAAAATTTTTTCCACTTTTTCGTGAAAATGACGAAATTTTTAAAATTGTTATTTTTTGTTGAATTTTGTGAATGTAACATGAAACTAATAATGAATGCGCATATTTTTTTCTAATTGAAACCATTTCCGGAGGTATTCGCGTTTTCGAGTTATTCGACAAAATTCGGGTGGGTATATACATAGTTTTGTGGAGCACTGTATTGCAATCTCAGAAAGACGAGCATCTTGCGAGCATTTACTATTTAATTGATTCGCAGATTATCAGTTGGACACTTCCCGAATTCGTATTCAACAAATTACCGCCTCATTCTGTCTTCCTGGATGTTTTTCGAATCTTCGTTTTTTTTTCATTTCAAAACAGCGGGAATTGGAGTACGATAATCAACACGTCAATTTTACCGTAATTTATAAATTACAGTAGCGTTTTTTTGCGACGCATTACTCTGTCTTGAAAAAGATACGATTGATTCCTTTTTTAGTCTGATATTTCCGTTCCACTTAATTTCCCTTTAAAATTTTAATGTTTTTTTTTGTTTTTTCCCTAAATGAATATTTTTTTAATTTACCAGAACAAACCATGTTGTATTTTGTAGCAAAATGTGGCCGCAAATTTTGATTTTTGATTTTTTAATCCTGAAATGCAATGATATTCCAACAAAAACTGAAAGCGTTATTAATGACGTTCGACATTTCAAATAAATTCAAACAAAAATGTAAAAATTCAATTACAGCGAGTTTATGAAAAATATGGAAGTGTTAGAACCGACATGAAATCATTAGAAGCACTGATGATCTTCCTTGTATTTGACACCAATTTCCATATTAAGTGCACCAAATTCAAACCATTTAGTAACCTACAATGTTGGTGTATAACAAAGGAGATTTCAACTGTTGATTGTCTTACCTGATTTCCGCTGCTGATGTAATTATCGGGAATATTGAATGTCACTCGACGCTTGCATCCCTACGATTCTATGTATTTTTGATTTTACAATAAACCAATATACTCACTGATTTTTTGTTTCGACAGTTATGATAAATGCGGATTTGGGGATCAATCGACGTTGTCTGAAATAAATTGTAAGCTAGCTGAAAATTGGATGAAGCACCGAATACCGATACGGTTAGACCAGCGACTTGGAAACTTCCATCGGGTTTCGTTTGAGCTTCAGCCATCAAATCATCAGGATCAACTGAATAATATTTATTGGAATATTGCCAATCATTTGACCTACATAAATCATTATCCCAAAGTTTGACAGTGGCATTCGAAATTGGCTGATTACCACATAGAAGTTTTCCACGGACACCCACCGATTGTTTTCGTCCAATTATGGATTGAACCTTCAGAAAATCGAATTGAAAAAGAATTTTTTGTTGTTTTTAATCAAACCTTTTGATAAATCGATTTTTTGTTGACAACATTTTGCACTTGGGTGATATTGGCCAAAGTGAAAATAGGCGAAAAAACGAGAAAAATGAGGAAAACGAGTTTCATTTCAGCAACACAAAAACGCAATGTTTTGGCACATTCTGGAGCCCTTCTAATCCTTGAGTATTACCAAATGTCATCATCGTCTTCGTGTCGTTTTTTTTGCCAGAGTCCATTGTTTCTGCGAAGTTGAAATATTTTGAATGGCAGGAAAAAAAGGGTGTCGAATTTGCATAATCGATGTCATTCGAAAGGGTACAACACTTCCTGAAAATTCATTTTCCAGTCTGCATTTTTTTGCGTCTGACAATGAACGGAAAAACCATTTCAACGAAAGAGTGAGATCGCTTCTTAATTTGATTTTCAATATTGGATTTCAGACTTGAATTAGCGCAAAGACGAACTGAATGGAAATCCGTATATACCGTCGGAATTCTTCTTTTATTTCTCGGAATGCAGCTCAGCATTTATTTCACATCCACGTGGCAATATTTGTCAGAGGTTTTCCTTCGAAAATCGAAATTTCAAACATTTTTTTTGAAATTCAGAGTGACGAAACAGCTACGGTGGACTTTTTTGGTTATATACTAGCGCTGATGGCCTTATCAACGGCTCTTGTATGCACTCTGAATATCGTCAAAATCCAAGAAATCCTTGAATTTCAGGCGAATCCCGTATTAGGATATTGGAATCAAGTAAGCGAATCAACGAGGAACCCATTATTTTTCGCATATGGCGTTGCTGCTTTAGGTGATTTTCTCTTGATTCCAAATTTTGAATCGATCGATTTTGTTCAGGAAACTTCATTTATGCGCTCTCCTATCTAGCAAACCCTTATGCAAAATGGGCCATGCTGTTTTCTCGTATTCTCTGCGGAATTGGTCCGGGAGCTTTAGGTGTGCTTCGCTCATTTGTTGCCAATGCAAGCACAAAGGAAGATCGAATGCGAGCTGTATCTCTGACAAACTCCGGATTCACTTGCGGATTCTTTCTCGGCCCAACCATTCAAATCGGTTTCATTCCGCTTGGAAAAGAAGGAATCAACGTCGGCTTCATGAATTTCAACATGTACACCTCGTGCGCTATTTTCATGTAAAAAATCGATATTTTGAATTACCCAAAAGCCCTTATATTCAGGGGAGTCGTCAGCCTTTTAGCAATCGTTCTCACCTATTTTTTCCTCGAAGAGAATTATATTGGAATAGTGAGCAGCAAAGAGAAGACGAGTGATCCATACTTTGTTCTTCCCAAATATGACCGTCTGCCGGCTGTCTTCCTTTTCTACGTTTGGTGGTTGATGTGTGGCGTCGTTTGCGTCGAAAGGTACCAATTCATTATATTTCGATGAGATATTCGATCGATTTCAAGCATGGCTGCTCCATTGACAATCGCAATGTTCAATTGGAGCCATGAAACTGCCGTGTTTTACAATGGACTCATTCAAACAGTATCGTGCACCTTCACATTTCTCATCAATTTTTTGATTGCTTCCACAAGACTGAAGAATGTGTAATGGAAAATATGAGAATTACATTGAATATGTTGAATATCTAGAGATCAGCGTGTCATTACGATGGCCGGCCTATTGTTCTTCCTCGCATTTTTCACAATCCATATGCCATGGCCATTTTATCCGGGACCATTGGATCGTCCTAATAAGAAATTGAATATGACTGCAGGCGAAGAGGTTATCATCGATGGATTGTGCGATTTTGATTGGTGTGATTATACACCAAGGTTTCAAAGCATTTTTTGGTATTTTCAAAGCGATTTTCTAAATTTCAGAGTACCTATAGGAATCTATTTGTTTATCACCTCAGTTGTCATTGGATGCGGATTTCCATTGATCGGATCAGGATCAAGTGCGCTTCTCAGTCAGATTCTTGGACCTCGAAAACAGGGAGTTGTACAAGGATTATTCGCTTCAACAGGATCATTCTCGCAATTTTTCGTCTCATTATTTTCAACGTGCGATCATTCAACACGAACACACATATTGTCGGCGTTCGGCGACTGTTGGACGCGGGTAGATTTACGCATTATTAATTATCGAACCGACCCATCTCTGGTAACTCAAAACCAATCGGAATTCGACAAAATTCGGCTCCGGAATCAACCTTATCCGACTGGTAATTCTACGGATTAGATTGGAAAATTTTTGTATCCGATTGGTAATTTGTCGAATCCGATTCGAATTAAAATATTAAAACAAAACGGATTCGAATAATTACCAATCGGATTCGAAGAGAATCTAATCGGATCCGAAAATACCCGAAAAACCAATCGGATCCGACAATTTTCCAATCTTATCCGTAGAATTACCAATCGGATAAGGTTGATTCCGGAGTTGAATTTTGTCGAATTCCAATTGGTTTTGAGTACCAGAGACAAAATGTGAAATAATCAGTTAGTCCGTGTGAGACCACGAGAAAGAAGCATCCCGTAAATCTACCCGCGGCCAGCAGTCGCCGGACTCCGACTATACGCAAAAATAAACAATCTCTAATTTCAGGCGACTTTTCGAAATGAGCGGCTATAAATGGATAATGTTTTATCATTTCTCTGTTGTCTCACTGGCGATTCTCGGTGTTGCTCTGCTGTGGAAACGATTGGTCCCTCTCAAAATGACTCCGAAACAAGGGCAGGCAACCAAATACAAACTTGGAACATTCTACAGAATGTAGAAAATTATCAGAGTTTAATTTTTTGTTTATTTATTATATTTATATGTATGTATATAAATCTAGGAATTTTGTTAATAATAATTAAAATTATATTAAATGTTCAAACAAAAAATGAAGAAAAAAGGAATGTCGGTAAAAATTTGAATGGATGAGAGGATTGTGTGTGTGTGTGTGTGGTTATTCTGAGCAATTACAATGGCTAAGACGATGGCAACTAATAGAAGAATAATGCGAAATATTAAAGCTGAAATTTATACAGAAATGAATTTGCGACTCCTGAGAGAATGTGTGTTGGCTCGGTCCCACTTGGCTCACTTGCAAATATCGACCTGTGTGACGTTGTTGCAAGTCTGGCACACTACTTTGCAGCACCATTCGAACTTGCAGTTACATTTTGTCTTCACTTCTTGTGTGTAGGTGTTGTAGCCTCGACCGCAGCAGAGGCTGTCACATCCGTCAGCACCAGGGGATCCTCTTCTGAAAATGGGGGGTAGTTGAGCAACTAGTTGATGAGATGCCACATCATACTTGCATATCCTTCCTTCAGTTCCCAGTGTTCCAGCGGCTCTGTCATTTCTACAGTAATCCGGTGAATCATCCATGTATACCAAATCGGTTGGCAATGCTCGCGTCTTCCTTTCTTTTGTTGAATCGTCAGGCATCAATTGAAGATTTCCGCGATCATTGATCTACAATAGAACGCTATTGATTTTTTATTCTCGTGAAATCAAATATTAGATCTACCTGCACTCGAATCGCTTTCTCATACTTATTGCGAAGAATCTTTCCGACCTGATCCATCGATGGCAATTGCATCCAACAAGTTTTCATATTGCATGCTCCGGACACACCATGACATTTACATTTCGGTTTTCGATGTCTAAATATCCATATATGTCAGCGTTTTCAATCAACCCAAAATTTAAAAAAAAAAACACAAAATTCTAACCGCTTGAGCAGCTTCCTTCCGGCTTCATTGTTCCTTCGATTCATCAAGCTCCGTCCATGATCATTGCTTCTTTTCGGGTCATGCTCCTTCTCGCGAATATCAATAAAATCCCTACAAACTCAATCATCAATTTTATGTTTTTTCCCCCGCAATGTTTACTTTGAAAACTTGCATCCATACTCGACATTATCTCCGCATCCACCCCAACTCCAATCATTCGGCACATTCTTTGGTTTCAATTCGTCGGAACAACCGCATGAATTAATGAGACCTTGTCGACATCTTCTACCGACTTCGTGTGTGACTCCAGCAGAGAGAATCGCATACGTGAATGCGGCTTCTTTTGTTCCAAACTTGTGAATCGGACCCAGATGGCCGCTTCCGTATTGCGTTGAGCAGTTCCAGCGATGTCCAGCGAATTGACGTTGGCACTCCTGAAAATTGATCATGAAACGAGTATTGAGCTATTCGGACGCACTTTAATGGCATTATGGGCTCCTACGCTTACTGCAGGCATATGGTCTTTAAACAGCTCGCAGACTTGTGCCTGGCCTGGTGACAGACCCTGTAGCTGTTTGCAGACAGGCCTGGGAGCATTGTGGCCGGCCAATGATGTCGAGAGTTGAGCGACAGATGACCTAACAAAAATTGGAATGTGCGAAATTGCGAAAACCGTAAAACGAACCACCATGCAGCATCAAGAACACTTTGAATCGGCGTCACCAATTGCACCAACACCAACAACACTGTTGTGAGAACGGATGTTTCTGCATTCATCTACAATCAACGTCGACGACGCCTTGCTCTTCTCGAATTTTGTTGTGTGTGTGGCGCTAAACAAAACAAAAATCGAATAAATAAACGAGTTGCGTCGCCAAAAAAAAGAAGGGAGAAGAAGAAAAGAAGAGAGGAGAGTTCGGAACAAGTGAACAATTAAATTGGATTCGAGAGGCTCACCCGATGAGCAAAGCCAAGAGCATTTCAAATAAGTTACATGCACAATTTCGTATTAATTATCGAATATGTCGATTATTGAAAATGCATATTTCAATCGATATTTCATACGTTCGATTTACTTGATCCAACTGAACTGATCTCGTCTAATGATACAAATCAAGAGATGTACGCAATTTCAAAAAAACTTTTTTGATTTTCAGACATTTATTATATTTGATTTCCAGATTATTAAACAGAAAAATCTAAAATAAGAAATTTCAGTAAAAAAAAGTAAAAAATACAATTATAAGTATTCCACTGACAAGATGTATATAAGAAGTAATTAAGCTTCAAATTTTTTTTTGAGTTGGCGAGAATGCAATTTTGTAAATGACCGGGAATTATCAATACGTTTTTTCTATTTTTGTGTATGAAAAAAATATAGTTTTAAGCAAAATTCAAACTTCAATAGTCGATTAGACGAATATCGCCACCCAAACGAGGAAAAGTATAATAAATGCAAATAAATGTGGTCGGCGATTAGTAATAATACGGGGGTTTGCAGTGCTCTAATGCTCAGATAGCAATCAACAAAGATAGCAATCTCGTATACGAACGAGGAATGCATTATATACACATAGGTGTGAATTTGACAAGATTTGGGAAATAATTGAAATGGTCCAACGAATTGTGTATTGGTTTGTTGATAAGCAAAATGAGCAGAAGAAAGAAGAAGAAGAAGAAGAGACAAATTGTGATTTTGAGAGCAAACAAAATGCGCAAATTTGACCTATAGATTATGCACAATGAGCACTTCGGTACACATTGCACATGCGAAACTTTGCAATCGTCCTTCTCATCATTTGCCTATATTTGGCGTTCGATTAGGCTAATAGTTGAATTTGGTTGGAAATTTGTGAAAAAATTGTGAATTTCTGGAAGCTTCTGGGACCTGGCGAGTCATGTGATCGATATAAATCAAATTGTTTTCAATGGGTATCAAAACCAATCGAAATTGATGACCGGTGGAGCATCAAAAATAGAAGTGTTGCCGGCTAAAAATAGCAAATCAAATATCCAATTGTTTCAATGAAACGAAAAACCAATCGGACACATTCTATGACTTGCCAACTATTATACTACATACTTGTCAAATACCGTATATTTTGGTTTTTCGGTACGTGTGTGTATTTATGTCTGTTGAAAAAGAAGCCGGTCGGTTTTGTTTGACCTTCCGAAGATGATACTAAGCAAATATGAAGATGAGTAAGAAAAAAATGATCATTCAGTGATCGGCACAATGAAAAATCCGATTATAATTGGACATCGAACATCTTTGATTAGAAGAAGTGGGCGGAAGGGAGAAACATCAAAAATTGAGAAAAAATAATTAAATTAAAACGGTGTTTCAAATAATAATAATAATAATTCATTAGAAGCTTCTGTTATACGACTAATAACTAGCTATACATAATGCAATGAAAGAGTGACCACATGTAATGTGAGACTTCGCGCAGGAAACCAATCCAAAAAAAATGTTGGGCACCGAATGAGAGAAAGATGATCTTCATCTCTCTTGAGGGGTCGAAACAACAATATTGTGACTATTAAGATGAATGTTTGGGATACGACAAGTGGAGGAGGGGAGGGCTGCTAGGCTGGACCCGAATCGACAGAAGGCGCCTTCGCGGTAATCAGTCAAATCCCGAGTCCGCTTTGAGAGATGTGCACAATCTCAGAGGACCTAGACATGGGCAAAAGATGACAACACTAGCTCAACTCATTTCTATCATCATCATCATCATCAGCGCTGTCGTCGTCATCATTATTGTCATGGAATGGATACCAAAATTATGATCGATTTGATGTTATAATTAGTTTTGAAAAGAAGAACGCAATATAAACAAACGAGAAACCAATGAAGAAATGAACGGAAAACGAATGATGATGGGGGGAAGAGAGGGTGGGACCCTTTGGGAAAGTGCGAAAACGGTCGGCAGCTCAAGTGGACTATGATTGACAATCAAATGATATTAGTCGTCGCAGAGGTGTGAACCATTTAAGCCGACAAAGGGCTATTGCAATTGTATTAATTATACTTATATGACAGTTAAATGGTTTCCGCCGAATGAAAAAATGTAAGGCGGATTAAAGATTGATAGCTGATAATGATGATGATAATCTAGGTAGGAATACAACTTTTGATATTGTTAAGATAGTATATGTGATTTTTATATCGAATAATACTAATAATTAAATTAATCATTATCACATTTAGAGGTTTTTGTTGAAATGCAAAGTGTTTTTAAATAAATGAGTTGAAAGAATCTACACATTTTGCAACTTGTTCCGCATTGATTCTCGTGATTTGTGGAAGCCGAGCGAAGACGATTTACACCTTCCGGAATCAAAAGAAGAATTAAATTTTTAATAAATTTAAGGTTAATTTTATTACTTCGTATTTAGAATTCTCTTTTAAGCTGAGTGGATGCCTAATTGATAAAGGTCTTGGCGCGAAGAGAAATGATCTCCAACCTATTAGTAAAAATTTCAAAAAATCCCATGAATTTTATTTTCATATTTCTAATTGTACTATGCAGATTTCTAAAAAAAACCGGTAAAAAGAATCGAAACTATGGAGATTGCGCAAAAAACTAGTTTTTTTAAGGTTTCTTTCCAAAATCTGCATGGTCCCATAAAATAGGAAAATCGAGCCATGCTTCTCATCAGACGAATTCCACACAGTCCGGATCGCAAAAAATATTCAGAAGGATCTGTTTATGATCTACAATCGCCTACAATAAAATTAAAAATAAAATCTAATTTATTAATTAAATAAATCATGAAACTATTATTGTTATTATTATTATTATTATTACAGAAATAATTAGTATTTTATAATGGACCTATTCATACTATGGGAAATGTAATCGATTGCATATTTTCCGATGCAGGGTTGTAAAAGAAATAAAATTCACGAATAAATGAAATAAATCAGTAAACATGGCCATCTTCATCGATATGCTTTTCCATTGAAGCCTTGACCAACGAAACCCGATGTGGTCCGACGCGCAGATTATATTTTGCGCCCAGCTGAAAGAAGAAAAGATTAAAATTAAACTGTAATTGGATACTTAAATATTTGCAGAAATTGTTGTTGAGATTAAAGAACTTGATGTGTTGATTCAATGGCTTAAATCGACAATTCGCGTCAAGTGGAGTAAAAAAAGTTTGAGTTTCTTTCAGAAAATTCGTTGATTTTTCAAAATTGTTCCTTATTTTTAAACATTAAAAATTGCATTCCGTTGATTTCGAGCAAGCATTTTCTGTGAATGACGAACCTTTTCGAATGCAGTCACCTCATCTGTTCTGCGAATGAATGCGAAATTAATGCAGAATGTGAGCAACGTGAGAATGATGAAGAATGCGGCTCCGACGAGAAGTGGTCCGCAATAATCGAGAACTTGAAATTGTTGCTTCGACATTCCACCCTTTTTTGGCTGATAGAATGTGCTCGTCGCAAATAAATCAATGCGACAAGCCGCCAAATTGTTGCTATAGCAATATAAAACTAAGAAAACGAGGCTAGAGACACGAAGAAGGAGTTTGAGAATTTTACGAGTCATATTAGATTAGAAAGTTTTAGTTATTATGACAAACGGTATGCGAATTCTAAATATTGAAACCAATTTTCTAAGCAGATAAACTGGTACCATCGCAACCTGGAAATTTCAGAGTTGCCAAAAAGGCTCGTATTGCTCTTGTTTGAATTGTCGCCAACTAATTTTACGAAACAATAAACACGTTATTATCCGAAGGTTTCTATGAAATCAAAAATGAATATTATTGCGGACGAATGAGTTTGAAGATTTAAAATGCGCGGACTGCTATTTAATAGGTCGCAATTGGCTCATACTCCGCTATGGCTCTTTCGTTCACAACCAGGGCACTCGCTCTAAAAATTTTTGTTCGCATGAATGCCCTATTGGAATTCAAAAGGCAAAATAATTCAGTTTGAAAAATTGTGGTTGGCACGAAAAGTGTGGTGCATGCGGAACGCTGTGATCGGTGTTTGCGGACATGTGCAATTCGACGCAACTTTTTTTTTGTCGGAGTCAAATGATTGATCGAAGGCGGGAAATTCAATTCTGCAAAATCCGTGTAAATCTAGGAAATATAGGCTAAATATTAAATGTGCGTACGTTAAAATGCAAAGTACGCAAACACGCACAGTACGCACCGTTCTCTTTGCCTCGAGACATCTGGCAAATAGCCACTTAGAAATTCGATCGGGGATACATTTTGGTTTGGGAGAAAACGCGGAACATTTCGGGACAAACATTAGAAAATGTTTATACCAAAAACCAATCGCGGTTCGTCTTTTTCGAATCGCACAACAACTTTTTTTAAAATTTCCATCAGTCATTTGACACCGACAATTCAAATATATTTGAACATTTGAGGTTTAAAAAGAAAAATTGGGCTTTGAAAAAACTCAATAGTCATCTACAATTTGAATGTAATTTGAATGTTTTTATTGTTTTTTTTATTTGAGTTTTTGTCATTTTATTTTTTTTTCATATAGTCGGCGCCCGGCGGCAGCTGAAAAGGTCTCGCAACGTGTATTTTGCTGTTTCCACATGAACCATTTATTTTTCTTGATGAGTTTCATACTACTATTCGAAATATAAAGCAGCTTTTTGGGAGAGGGATTAATCAAAATTTTCAACTCTGAATTTTCTATTTCCTCAAAAACCCTTCCATTCAAATCAATCCTTAAGTTCGTTTTTTTATGATTCTGAAGTCAATAGTTGAATATTTCTAAATTGTTGCTATATGTGAGAGAAAACTTTGCATTTGCATGCCGGAAGACGACATTCTCACATCTCCCCATTCGAATTTTGCACGTCTTCGCTATCTCATTTTTCAAGTTATTTTCTGCTATCGAATTAGTGAGTAAATGGACATTTTTATCCGGAAAAGCCTTCAAATCGTTTCTTAAAATTATGTTTTTTTTTCTTTTCGTTTTTTTTTTTCACGTGAAATTCATTCAACACCATCCACGTGCACACGACCTCATGCTCATTCTCAATGTCCTCCGGTCCGTCTCTCGTCTCGTCCGTCTTTCCTGTCTGCACCCTCCTCATTTGCCGCGCTCTCTCGCTGCGAACACAACATTTTTCAACGAAAAACGGACCGTTTTCCGCGCTGTTTTCGCCTGTTTTCGAGCCCAACCCCATATATTTTTGTTATTTCCTTGCTCGATCCACCCCTCTCTATCGCCATTTTATCACAGAACCACTACGTTTGGCGTTTCGTTTTTGATAACGACGAGTTTCTTGATAACCCATTTTTTCGCTTTTAACCTATTTCGATTGATTCGATTTTTTTTCATTTTCTCGTTTTATAGATTCTCAAATAATGGGTCGATTTCGCCTAGAAGACACCGCAATTACAATATTCTTCTCATCTATCGCACTCGTCACTCTATTATGGCTCGTGTATCCATTGGCTCTTCTTCTTATACCAATCACTATTTCGGTATTTCTGTACGCCACAAAGAATGAAAAATGTTCAAGTGAAAATGTAAGAATTTTGATTTGTTTAATTATTGGAAATAAATCGGAAAATATTAAGGTTAACACGTTTTTCAAAGGATTCAAAATTGGTGGCCACCGCGGGGCTCCTCATAGCTTCCCGGAAAACAGTTTGGCCGGATTTGAGCAGGTTTGATTTTCTGTTATTTTTTATTAGTGTTTGGATAAGTTCCGCCCACTGAACACATTGAATAGAGTGTGGCGAAACCCGCCAAGTGTCGGGGACACCGAGTGGACATAGTGCGAAAGAGATAGGCGTTGGTCAACTCTGGTTCCTTTGCATTTGACCGTGAAAATCTTTCGCCTTTTACTAAAGATTTCCGTGCAAAGGGACACATAATGAGTATACATCTAATTTTTGGAATCCCCTCGAAAGAGCGGGATAATAAAACGAATCGAACGGACCTTGTTGCCAACAGAAAATGATCGGATGGTGAGAGTCCGTTGACAATTGTCGCAATTATTGCCATCGAAAGAACTAATATTCCGGTTGGTTTTCTGCCAATCGAATCAGATATAATTAAATATCCCAAATGTTCTTCAATCGATTGTTGTCACCATTTTCAAACTTCAGAAACAGCATTGTTTTATAATTTCTCAAGAGTAATTGTCAATGACAGAAAACGATAATCATCTCACAAAAAAAGTGAAAAACCAAAGACATTTTGAGAAAAAAACTAAAATTGATTGATTACATCTATTTTGTTTATAGGCAAAAAACGATGGTGCCGATCTGATCGAATTCGATGTCGCACTAACGCAAGACGGTAAAGCGGTGCTGATGCATGATGATGATCTTGACAGAACCACAAACTCGTCGGGACCAATTCGCGACAAAACGCGAGCGCAATTAAACGACGTGAACATTTCTGCAAAGTTTGTGAGAAGCGCGCCAGGGTATTGCGATTCATAACACAAATGCATCGAATTAATTGAATTAGGGACCAAGGCCGTTTGACACCGGTGAAAACGGAAAGGGTTCCCGACATGGAAGACGTCGTGAAATGGGCCATCGAGAACAATATGCGAATGCTTTTTGACGTCAAAGATTCAGACACGGAGCTCGTCGATCAGATTTCGCATCTCTTCAAGAAATACAATCTGTATGATAAGGCGATTGTGTGCAGTTTTTTGCCATGGGTTGTCTATCTCATTAAACGCGGAGATCAAAAGATTCTGACAGGTTTGTTCGATGGAACACACTATCAATTAATTTAATTTGACTATTTTCTAGGGCTCACGTGGCGTCTCAAATTCTGGTCCTACCACGATATCGAGAACACGAAACCGCGATATACGGGATTCAAGCAATGGTTGTTCGAAATGATCGATGTTCTTCATGTTTTCCTTTTGCAACGAATTACTCCGTGGTATCTTGGAGCAGATTTGCTGCTCACTAACAATTTGGATATTTCACAGTAAGAAATAAAAAAAATGGAAGAAATGAATTGAAAAAAAATAAATAAAACTGATAATATTGTAGAGCATTGATTCTCGATCAACGTCGCCGTGGCATGCGTGTTGCCGTCTGGACAGTCAACGACATGGCCGAAATGCACTGGATGCTTCAGACGCTCAAAATTCCGATTCTCACCGATTTTCCCGAGCTCACCAAAAACGCGGCGCACATGGAAAATGTTCAGAAACACGGCTATCTGCCAATGTAAATTACGAGTTTTGTGCGTTGATTTGTTTCATTTTAATTGGAATGTCTCATTTCGAATTCTTTGCGACCCACCCACCCAAACCTTCTTCTTCTTCTCTCTCTCTCTCTCTCTCTCTCTCTCTTCCTTTTTTGTCGCAATCATGCCTCTTATCATTTATCATGGGTTTTCCCTTTTTCGGTATAAATCGATTTCATATTTGCGCATTATTAACATGGCAGATTGCCATTTTCTTTGCCGGACAAAATGTTTTCGGCATATTCGCCAATTATTCACCACGTTGGAGTTGTGGTAGGAAATTTTTATTTTTATCATAAAGATCTGCTCATTTTCATTTAGGAAATTCGACTTTTGGAAAAAATTGTGCCATTCTTGAGAAATGTCCAAAAGAACAACTGAAATATGCCGAAAATGAATTTCAATCTGCTGCCATGGATTTTGAATGGATATGCGGTTCAAAATCTTTTTATGGAAGGCTTTTCACACAAATTCAATTCGTTGGAGTTCTTTTAGGTTTTGCACCAAATAAAATTGCGCCCTCACGCAAAAAATAATCTAGGAACTGTTACGTTTGGTTTTATATCTGATTCGATTGGCAGAAAACCAACCGGAATATTAGTTCTTTCGATGGCAATAATTGCGACAATTGTCAACGGACTCTCACCATCCGATCATTTTCTGTTGGCAACAAGGTCCGTTCGATTCGTTTTATTATCCCGCTCTTTCGAGGGGATTCCAAAAATTAGATGTATACTCATTATGTGTCCCTTTGCACGGAAATCTTTAGTAAAAGGCGAAAGATTTTCACGGTCAAATGCAAAGGAACCAGAGTTGACCAACGCCTATCTCTTTCGCACTATGTCCGCTCGGTGTCCCCGACACTTGGCGGGTTTCGCCACACTCCATTCAATGTGTTCAGTGGGCGGAGTTTTCACTTGATGAACTAACCGGAACATTTTATAGGTTTTTCGTCGGATTAGCAACGGGTGGAATTCTAGTGGTAATTTGTACATGGTGTATGGAAGTAATCGAACCTAATCAGAGAATGGTTTTGCGAGGAGTTTTCAACTGGGTAAAGTTTGCTAAAAAATTATTTATTTGTGTAAACAACCAAAATGAAGGGCTGGACGCGAATTGCTCTCACAATAATCGCTTATTTCTGTCGGGAATGGAGATTGTCGTTGTTGGTTTGCGCAGGATGCGTGGTACCGGGTGCGTTGAACTTTAGAATATCGAAAGCAGACCGTATTTAGCTCTTCTTTTGGTGATCTTCGTTATTCCCGAATCGCCAACATGGCTGCACAGCAAGGCAAATCCAATTCCAGTGGCTTTTTTGTTTTAAACCAATTTGCAGAATAAAAAACAAGAAATGATTGAAAGCGAGCAAAAAATAGCAAAAGTCGCTGGAATTGAGTATATTCCACTAGTTCACAAACAAACTGAGCCAAAATCGATTCTGGAGACAATTCGAGCCGAAGGAAATTTGAAAAAACTCATTGTCCTTTGGATAATGTGGTTTATCGCCTCAATTTGTGGATTTGCCAACGATTTGAATTCGAATAATTTATCCGGCGATTTTTATCTTAATCAGATTTTATTCGGAATTCTTCTAGTTGTTTCCAAATGGGTAAAATTCGAAATATTGATTAAAAAAACAGAATGAAACGATTGATTGAAGGTTCTTCTCGCTGTTGATCAAACTTTCGACAATTTCAAAAGACGAACTCTTCATCAAGGAGCGCAAGCGATTTCGATTCTTATCTTCATCGTTCTCACTATTTTCACATTCATCGATTATGGTGTAGGTCATTTGAAATACATCTCCTCAGCGATTCGATCGGGTCGAAAAGGGGACACTTTTTGGACACTCACGGGTTGGCTCGACACGCTAAATTGAGGGCGATGTGTAATCGGAGTGTCGTACTCGTAGGGTAAATAAGTTTTGGGACAAACCGCGGAAGAATTTGGGACCTCCCGTGTAACCCTGTGTTTAAACCAAAACCAACCACTTCTTCCTATTCGAATCGCTGAGATCGCAAAAAAAAACGAGCGCCTTGCACAATTGTGGACCATCGCACTTTTTCGAAGCGGTAATTCAAATTCCAATTTTAAGCAGTGAATACCGTACTCTGCGAAGCTAACTCACTGTAAATGAGCACAGAGTGCTCGTTTTTTGCGAATGAAATATTTTTCGAAATCAATATATTCAGACCAATTTCAAATTAGAATCTCAAATGTTATTTATAAAAAAATAGACAATCTCGATGACAATTAATACAATGCGCGCATGGCTATATTTTTGAAAATTTTTTTTTGCATAATTAAAATTTTTGGGTGGGGATGCTTCTTTCTCTTGGTCTCGCACGGACTAACTGGTTATTTCAAATTTTGTGGGTCAGTTCGATAAATTTTAAATGGAACGACATTAGAAATTTCAAGAAATGCCAAACTCATCAAGAAAAATGAAGCAGTTAACGTGAAAACAGCAAAATAAGCATTCACGCGTGGCGAGACCTTTTCAAGGCGCATGCGCGTAAATCTACCCGCGTACAGCAGTCGCCGGACGCCAACAATACAAGAAATCGAAATCTACATGAATAAACTTTGGAAAAAATTATGGTAAAAAATGTTATAATTATCGTCAAAAAATGAACACCTTGAACAATTGTGTTTCATTGCCCTTTTAAAGGGAATTTCAATTAAAACAGTGGTATAGTCGGCGTCCGTCGACTGCTGTACGCAGGTAGATTTACGCGTATGCGCCTTGAAAAGGTCTCGCCACGCGTGAATGCTTATTTTGCTGTTTTCACATGAGCGATTTATTTTTTCTTAATAAGTTTGGCATTTCTTGAAATTTCTAACGTCGCTCGATTTAAAAGTTATCGAACTGACCCATAAAATTTGAAATAACCAGTTAGCCTTTGAGACTAATTTGAAAGAAGCATCCCCGTAAATCTATCCGCGTACAGCTGTCGCTGGACGCCGACTATAATTCGAATACAAAAATAATTGTTATTTTGAATAAAAAATCGATTTCAGGGTATTGCCTTCCTGATTCTTTACCTTTTGGGAACGGTATTCATCGAATATACATGGGACGCGTGCTATCTGTGCGCGATCGAATCGATGGAAACTCCTTGTAGATCGAGTGCTGCTGGAACATGCAGTTTTGTCGCCAGAATTGGTGGAATTTGTGCGCCATTTGTAATACAAAAATTATAATTCAGATATTTCAAAATTGAAATTCAGTTGAACCATTTGAACACATTATGGCCTGGAGCGGTGTTCATCACCGTCGTCGTTCTTGGCACATTCAACCTCATCATCTCCTATCTATTTCTGGTATTACCGTTCTTCTCATTACAATATTCCCCAAAATACTTCTATTAAGGAAGAAACAAAAAACAAAAAGCTGGACGAGATCGATGACGAGCAAGATGAAACAATTGTAGTAGTTCGAGAACCGCCGAAGTGCTCAAATTAAATTGGCTTAAATAAAATTATTTTTGATGCATACATATGTGCTCTGATCGAATTTCTCCAATAAAACATATGGAATATTGTGATTGTTTGAAAGAGTGCGACTCGCGCAATAAATCATCAATTGTATTAAATGTCATTCCTCAATCAACTCTCTCGATTCCTCTCTATTTCCCTCAACATTCTTTCATTGTTCCCAAACCCCCAAAATCAGTCATATGATAAAAAATTTGAATATTTCTTTTTGAGTTGCATTGTGGAAATTGAAATATTGCCGAAGACGAACGAATTTGAATAATCAACCGCGTTTTTTATTTCATTTTTGATCTTCGCACGAAATTAATATTGCTTTGTGTGCGCCTTTAATCGTTACTGTAGTATTCAATGCAGTTCAAACAATATCAAATAGCGCCAAAATCTGACTAATAATCAACGAGCCTCCTAAATTCGCCTTTTTCCACAATCCAATCGATTGTTTTGGCTATCAATATCATTTTCAATATCAATATATTCATTCCAATTCCATATTTGAACCTCCTTACTAGTTGTCCGTCATAAATGGTGGGGAAAGCACTATCGAAATGAAAAGAAAAAAGAGGAATGATTCGTATGGTAAACGACGCTCCGAAAAAAACGTGCGGCACTTTTGTGTCGAAAACAATATGCGTTCGAATTGGCGCGCGCGCGACACGCGACTAAAACGACGCGGCTACGATTGCTCTCGCTCGTCTCGAAACTATCATAGCTTGATCATATGTCTTCAGGGGCGACTACGCAAGCGCATTCTGCGTTTCTTATTCTCTGCATTGTTCCTCGTCGGGGCTCCCATGCACGGCTTCGAATTCGCGTCGAGACCCTGGCCACGCCCCGCAACCATTTGTCATCATTTTTTAGGACTCATCAATAGTTTCGAATCGCTTCTTAATTTTACTTTTCATCTCTAAATTTCAATTTCAATAAATAGAAATCCGAAAAATCAAATTTTGTGCTTCAAGGGTTAATGGCGCCAAGATACGGGTTTCATGCGGTGTTCTTCCGCGGATTTGCTCCGGTTCGGTCTGTTCATCTCGAGGTATTTTTAGCCCCGATTTTCAGAAATTTGTATCAATTCAGATAAACACGAACAATTGTGTGGAAAAGCTTCTCGCCGCTGCAAGGGCTTGCGATCATCACGACGTTTTTACGCTGCGATTCACCAACGAGAAATTGATCGAATTCATGTCTACCGGAGAACACTTCATCGAATATTTTGTGAAACCCTACTGCATCGATCATCCTTATAGCGCCTCGAAACCGATCAATATCATAATGTATTCCGAGGATGAGTATAACGCATACATTCAAGCCGTCAATGAGCAAGGTCAAACGGTAAGTCCATTTTCTGCTACTGTACTTTGTAGTTTTGTGTATTAGGGGACTAAAGAAAAAGAGTGCATCTTGATATGCGACCGTTGCAACAAACCAATCACTGGCCACAGATTCCGTTGTGTGATTTGTCCGAAATTCGAGCTCTGTCAAGACTGTGAAGCCGAAGGAGCCCACGCGGAACATGGAATGATTCGAATGGTGTATAAGGGCAGATTGGAAGTGGACATTCCGCAGGACACGAAAGTCGACGATGATGGTAGGCTTGAGTTGTGCGGTGTAATTTAGATAGTCGTTTGAGAAGTCTTCAAAAAACCAGAGCCGATCAAGCGAAGGACGAACGAAATGGAAAAAATTGCTGAAAATGGTGACGAAGCGATCGAAACGAGTGAAGCTGGCTGCACAGCTGGTCCGAATTCAAATCTTAACGGGAGAATTTTGGGAAATTTTTAGACACTTGGGGTTTTTTTCAATTGTTTTTGCATCCATAGTGAATTCGATTAGTATTGTATGGGTGGCCTAAAAGCTTCTGCATCAAATATGGATTGTTGAAGGCAAAACTAGAAGCACCACCCAAATTTCAGTTCAACTGATTTGGTCACGCAGCACTACACACCTTGTCTGGTTATTTGTCGTTTTTCCACAAATTCGACAACTTTGAATTTGGCGCGAAACTTCTGCATTTAAATTTTTTTAAGAAAAAAATTTTCTGTTTTTTTTTATCAAGAATGGGACCACGATATCAAATTTTCTTCTTTTCTTTTGCAGGAAAACGATGAAACCAGATTTGCAAAATCCGTACTAATTTAAAGGCGCATGCGATTGTTGCTTATTTTCGCCCCAAATCACTCCAAGAGTATTATTGTATATAAACATTTGCGAAATTTCCTAAGGGTTCATACATTCTTGCGGGTTCAAATAAGAAAATGACTTGTTCAAATAAATTATTGAAATTAGGAGCACCTCTCAATTGGTTAAACTGTAATTTTAAGTCATCAACCCGCCAAAAGACGCTGATATTCTCGCAATCACACTCAATTGCGAAAAGGAGATCAAAGACGCGTTTTTTGTGAAACGAATATTCGAGAATAGTGACCAACAACAATGTATTTCTTTTTCGAAATCTTATTTCAAAACTTTATTTTAGTCATGCACTCGATTTCGCAGTTTCACGATATATTTTTGGATGGTATGGACTCATATAAGATCAATATGTCCATTCCACGTAATTAAGGGTAATTAAGCAATTCGAATGACATAAATCATTTGCAGAAACCGCCGTGAAACCAAAGTTGGCAACTCTTGATGATATTAAAAACGCATTGGATATAAAGCACGAGCAACAATTGCAAATTAACAAAGGTAAGCATTTTCATTAAACCGTTATTTTTCGCGTCGTTTCAATTTTTAAGAGCTCTATGAAGGATTTGAGATGATCATTCTGAATAATTATACAATGATGGTGAACGCCTTGTCGCAACCAAAAGTCGATAAGGACATTCTTGAGCTCGGTAATTTCTTTTTATTTCAAACACGGGTTGTCAAACTGAAAGGTCGGAATTCTTGTTTGAATTGCCGCCAATTCCATGAAACAACAAACACATGGTCGTGACGTGTACCGGAAAATGTCCGCAGATAGTTACAATCCCCCCTCCCCGGTTTTAATTTTTTAATTTGTGGCCTGGAGCCTCCCATATAGGGTTCTTGCGAGGGAAGTCATTTAGGGGTTTTTTAATGTTGCGATTCTCCTCTTATTTTTTTCATATAATCTCTTAAAATTGATTTTCTGCAGGGTTGGTAAATTGAAGTCGGCCGGCCCGGCTTTCGGCTTTTTTTTGAATTCCCGCTTCGGCCGTGCGGCCGTAAACAACGGAGTCGGGGGCCGAAAATTTGACAGCGAAAAAAGCCGACCGGGCCCAAAATTTAACAACCCTGATTTTCTGTATAAATATCGCTCAGGAGCCAATTTTGCCATTCAATAAATCAAATGGAATTCACTATATTTCTAATATGTTTTCTGGAATATCAATTTATACCAAAGGACATTTTCCGTGTGTTGTTTCTGATAATTTTTGGAAAAACTGAATTTCAGTGAAATTGTACATAAAAGATGCGAAAAACTTCTGCCTTCAATCGACGCAATTCGCAAAGATGTTCGAGCAAAAGAAGGATTATTCCCGTAAGACATTTTTTTTTCCGCAAAAAAAACCATTTGAGCAAAATTCGAATTTTAGGAAAACGTTTGAGCGAAGTATGCACAACATATCTCGCAGAGAAGAATGAGAATATCTCGGTTAATATTTCGAAATCCCATTGATTATATATCGCATAATAAACCAATTCCTAATAGTAAGTCGACATTCAATTTTATCCAAATTTATCACAATTAACACGTTTCGTTTCGTATCGAATTAAGTCTCATCAAACAACAAACTTTTTGGTGTAGTAAATAAAAACAAATAGAATAGATTTATAGAAATATTATATGAGGGTGCTCTGTTTGAGATCAATTAGTGAAAAAAAGAAGACAACGAAACAAATGCAACAAAGAAATAAAATAGAAAACAAAAATTGGGAAATCACAGCTGATTCGTGCGTTGAATTGTAGGTGTTAGGAATTTGCCGCGATTAACTTCTGATTTAAACGAAGGAGGAAATGTTTGGCCGCAAACTGCATTGGGCAAACTGACCGTGTTTAACTTATACGCCGCTTCTGATATGAGCCGGTCCAACGTCTTTTGACCAATTTCCGAATTGTCCACTTTTCGTCCATAAACTGCCGCGGCAGCTTGATCCGAATTGCGATTGAGGTATTTTCGAAGTAATTCACTAGGATCCTTTGAGATCAATGAGAGAGCCTGCAATTTTTATGCATATTATGGGCATTTTGAAACATTGAGCTACAATCGCTTAAAAAAGGATGGAAAAAATATTTTACATTTAGTTTTTATTACCTTTCTTTCTTTATACACTAGATGATGAAAGCGAGAATTTACGATTTCATTAGCGGGTAGATTTTAAACAGGCAAACTGGCCCCTTTTGCCGTCTGCATAGGATTTTAGAATTTTTAAATGATTTGTCGCTGGGTTTTGCGATATTTGCATTATAGTATAAAACATAATCAATTCAAAATAGAAAAAATGTTTTCAATGGGTGCGCTCCGTCAAATTCATCTAATAAATTATATTTTCATACAAAATAAATGTTCTAGAAGTTTTTTTTAATAAGTGAAAACCTGGATGCCCCAAGTATTAACACTTTCCAATTTCTCGATATATCAAAATATGACAAACATAATATTTATGATAAAGCCGAATACACATACGAACCTGATCATCAACAGAAATAGCTGATCGGCTTGTTCTTACACCCGCGGCAGCGATATTTCCAGGAATCGGGGCCGCTCGATTTTCAACGATTTTCCCAAGCCCTCGTCGTATCGTTGGCGCTGTCGGCATCGAAATCGGCTCAAGCGGTCGAAAATAGGCAATTTTTCGTTCGGCATTTTTCCGTACAATCACAAGTCGGGCTCGTCCGAAGAAATTGCTCGAGCATTCTGATTTCTCCTCCTCATTATTCAAATCAACACGTTTCGACACTTCGACCCAAGGCCGATTCGAATCATCAAGTAGATCATCAAGCATATCCTCGTCGATTTGTGATTTGCGTTGAGGTTCCTGTATATATTAAACTGTATTAAGCAAATCTTGAAAATGAGAGTTACCGTATAATTTGAAGATTTGTAAGGGACGGGGATTCTTGCATCTGTTTGATAGGTCGATTTGCGCTGAGGAAGCTTCAAAATCGATTCTCGATTCGCCGATATTCGTCCTATCTCATCGATTTTTCCCGTTTCAATTAGATACCTTAAACCAAAAAAAACATTTGAAATATAAAATTCCATAGAAAACATCAAACCTAAAAAACATTGTGCCAAATTCTGCATAAGAATCGACGAAACTCTGCTCACTGATAACTTTTCGTTCACTCACACTGCTCGTTTCGAACTCGTAGAGAATTTTCTGAAAAATAACATTTTCCTTTACAAAAATAATTGAAAATTTTCTCTAACCATAACTAGTTCGACAATTCGATTTTTGCACCATTCCAGCCGTTTTGATTCAAATTCAACGGCGATTTTCTTTAATTTTGTAGGAGCTGTTTTGACCGCTTGAACATCATCGACGGTAAATGAATGAATGGCACAAAAAATTTCATGAAGTCTTGGAATTAAAACCGAATAAATTGTCAAATATCCTAATGCGAAATATGTGCACAATGCGCCATATATCGAAGCGAGATCCACACATCCGGTCAGAACTTTTCGCAATATTTGCACTAATCGAGCATTCACATGCTGCGTCGGATATTTTCTGAATAATGAAAATTTAATTCGAATCGGTTGGTTCGGAAAAACTCACTCGCAAATCTGTGCTAACAATCGTCCGCTGGTTTCTCGAATTCGAAATTCGAGTTCTAAATCTTGTTGTAATTTCAATTCTTCTTCTTTGCTGATAACTATATCGGTTGGACCGATTCCAATAACAGATGTTCGAGATTTCGATGATGACTTAAAAAATGTGAATTAAAATATATGAGAATGAATTAGGATTCTAAGATTCTCACCGGACCAGCCCTTCCAACATCAACGAGCGGAATTATAGATTTTGCAACTACACATGATAGCAAAGCAGGTACAAGAACATGTAGCTGGAATTCATTAAAATTTCGCAGTTTTAATTTTAAAATCGCCCTACGTAACGTTCCAAACATATTCGGGGATTCTTCATTAAACTCCATGTTAATTTGAGGAGATTTGAAACACCGCGTACATTTCGAGATCCAATATTAACACGGACACCTTAAAATAAAAAATTGACATAATTGGATAATGCGTTGAAATTAACACTAGCCTTCAGCGATTAAAATAACAAATCGACCAGCGAGAAATTGTAAACCGCTGTCTGTTTCTACTGTCTGCAACGCTTTCTGAAAAGAAAAACAAGCATTAGAAAACAATAAAAAAACATCACAAGAAACCTGTCGTTCAATCGGTGTTCCAGAAGCTATCATGTTCACAATATCATTAAATAACACTTGATGTTCCTTTAATTATTAATTTGAGTTCAACACCATTCAAAACGTTCAATTACCAGTGAAAATTGTTGCTTCGAAAGGCGCTTTTCTAAGTTTTTCTCTTTTCTTACTCCCAATGCGCCGTAACCATAATTCCGTTGCATGTTTTCCATTTCATCTTTGATTTTTTTCTTCACTTCACTTGATATTGCGTTCTCAGGAACACTCGGTTGAACTCCTTCGATACATAACCAATGTTCTGAATCAATTAAAAATGTATTTATAATTTAATTTAAGAGTAGAAATATATGCAATACCTCGAATGATGGGCACATCGTAGAATTTTTCATTTGAAACAATTTCAGCTGACTGAGCCGCTGAAGAATGAAACTAATAGTAGATATGGGAAAAAAAAACTACTCACAAATCGTATGCGGTGGCCTTCTCATTATTCTTCTTCCCCAATATGTTCTTTCAGTATTTGCTGATGATTTTGCAACAGGAAATAGTAAATCCGGCTAAAATTTGACAATCAAAAAACGGTTTGCGATTAAAAAGAAAATCTTACATTCAACCGAAGCACTGTTACAGCTAAATCAATGTCTTCGGTCATTAGTCGTTTACGATTTCCGTGATTTGCGAGTTTTCTGTACGCAAATCATTTAATACTGTACAGCAACAAAACTTACTTTGCTTCTTTAACAATATTTCGTAGAACTTGTCTAACCGCATTGCCTACGCTTTCTGCTCCTATAAAGTAATAAATGTCTAATATTCAATATTTAAAAAACTGTTTACCTTTTCCCGTCAGACAATTAGCTAAGTTTGACGACATTGGATCTCTTGAAAGATTCCTAAGAACTTCTCCTAATGCTGCAGGCATGCTTGAAGTGTCAACATGAATATCCTCAATATTTTTGACACGTTTCATTTTTGATTCACTTATATCATTTTTCGTTTGAACAATTCTATCTTCCTTTTCTGAAAATAAAATTGAAACAATAAAATTTTATAAAAATTTTACCGTGATATTTGCGAATGTGCTTTGCATTTTGAGCAGCACACAATGACATAAGCGATTTGAAAAAATCATCTTTCGTTTCACTAGGAACAATCTTAGCAGATTTTGCTTTGATAAGTCTAGATATACAATTTAATTTTATCTATTTTCAAAAAAAAGTTACCTTCCATCGTAGATAATATATTTCCCGATAGTATCACTGCCATCATGAATCAACGACATGACATCGTATTTATTAGAAAATTAAACCTAAAATAAATTGATTATAATGTGCAAAATAACAATTCATTAACATTAAAACCGAAATTTGGCATTTTTAAATTTAAAACCCGTGTGGACTACACGCTCATTGTCGGCCGTCCGATTTTCTAGGCCACCTCTAAAGTTCGGCCACATTTTCATTGAATATTATAAAATTTATTATGGCTTCTAAAATTTTAGAAACGGTGAAAACTGTAAGGAAATCTATGGTGGTTTTGTTGGCGTTTTATCAGATGCGATTAATGTATATAAACTTCTAAATATCGTAGTATCCGAATTCATATGCAAATTAAAGTTGCTAAGTTTCAGAAGTAGTGTCAATTTTCATGCATACTGAAAAAGGCATGGAAACGGGTTTTAGATTTCACATTTATCATTATTTTTTTTTCGTTTTGTATAAAATACATTTTACTACAGATCCATCAGTCTAGAAAAAAATTGTCCTGAAAATAAAACGACCAGTCTTATTTGACACTCTCTACAGTTATCTGCTTGCTTCTTTTCTCTTATTAAAGCTTTCCCTAATTGCAATTCGTTTTTGCTCGTTGACCTCGCTGAAAGCTTAGGATTATTGGAATCTCATTCCAGAGGGAGTCCACAGAAATGAGACCACAACTGCCCCTGAACGTGCGATTACGAAAATTGCTTCGGTTAAAAAAGAGTGCAGAGAAAGCAGCTACAAGAGATGCTCCAGCTCGTTGAGCTCGTGCGATAACAATGAATCAGTCGAGCATCATTGGCATCAGGTGACAGTTGTCATAAGATTCTCGTGTGTTCTTTAAAGAATCACTACACTCCAATTTTCAATGAATTTTCGTTTGATGTTCATGTTCATATTTTACATATTTTAGATGTCCATTTTACTCTTTTCCCTCATTTGTCTCAATTTGGCGACCTTCCTCAACAGTGCTCCAGTTGCTCAATCGCGCGTCGACTACAGTAATATGCAGAGCACGAATGTTGGCGATGAATTGCTCAAATCATTGACGAAGAAAGAGTTTGATATTCTGAGAGAAGTTGCAAAGAACTACCGTCAATTCCACGATGAAGAAGATGTCCGTCATTTTTGAGAAGCTCAAATTATCGGAAGTTTCACAATTTTCTATTTCAGTTTCTTAAAGCATTGAAACTTCGTTCCCCATCGCTTTACGAGAAGGCTCTTCAAATTCATTTGGCTGTAAATGCAAAACTTGATGGTCTCAACAAAGAAGCTCGTGCATTCGCCAAAAGATTCATCGCCGAAGGAAGAAAGGTTCGCTCGCAAATGCTCAGCGGAGAAAAGCCAAATATGGAAGCATTCAAGGAAAACACCAAAAAGTGCGAAAATCGTTGTGATGTTTTTAATTCACGATTTTCAGATTCATCAAACGTTTCAATGCGCTTTCCCCTGTTGCCAAAGGATCGTTGGCTGCGAATTTTCCAGAAATGCACACATTCTTCAGCAGTACGTCTTATCAAATAACCGATTTTTCTATTCTTCTAAATAACTTTTTTTAGGTCGCAAAATTCAAGAAATGGCTGGATTACGTATCTAATTCTAGTATAACCGTTGTTCGTTGACGAGTAAAACAAAAATGAAAATTTTCTGTTGAATATAATGAAAAACTGTACGTTGTTCAATAAAAATTTAGCCGATTGATATTGATAAGCACTCATTTATATATAACGACAAGAATTAAAAGTGCAGTTTGCATTTTTTGTATGATAAACATGCAATAAAAAGAAGAATTTTAGCGACAGAATTTCACAATTCTTTTTTTTATAAGACATGTATAAATTACGAGCTTTAAGAAAACATTTTTTTAACAAAATTCAACTGTCGAATAATTTTTCAACGTTTGGCTGATAATAAATAAATATTTTGATGATGAAAAAAATCAACAATTTCGCGAACGTCATTGATAATAAACAACAGAGAACTATTTACGATATATCGTGTCAATTTTTTTTGTAAATTTTTTAAAATATGTGCAATGGACTTCCATAAAAAGTCTTTTCATCACATGAATAGGTCCGTTAAAAATCAACAAATTCAAATACCTCTTTCCAATGGTTAAAAAAAATATACTTTAGCCCATTTTCTATAATTGACATTCTAGAATGTTACTGAAAACGAGACTCCGCATTAACAAACAAAGAGTTAGGAGTTTATCGTATTTGAAATTCAAACTTTTTTATTTTCAAAAAAAAAAATTTTTAACTGTTTTTTGTGTTTATTTTTAGAATCATGGCAAGTACTTCCGCAATTGTAACAATAGCTGATACTTATCAAATAATGGAAGCTATTGAAAAGTAAAAAGTAAAGCGTTTTATAACGTAAATAATTGAATTTTCAGTTGTCAAACCGAATCCGACGATGTAATCGTCGAAAAATATTTATTATTTTGGTCGCATGTTTGTAGGTATTTTAGAAATTTCTTTTCTTCAATGTATTGCTTTTAAGAGTTATGAGTAATTGGGGAATTGTGTTTTCTTTCGTTGTAAAAGACGTACAAATGAAGCTGGAAAAACTGCAAGAGAAATTGAAAAACGATCCCGAAAATTATAAGTGATATATAATTTTTTAAAAACCTCATTCTCTTGTATTATTTTCCAGAACTATATTGCGAATGGCGAAACATGAAGCAGAAAATGGAACAATTCGCAATTTGAAACCGAATCGAAGTGGAACCGGTCACATTCTTGTACTAAAAAGAGCTCTCGAGTTTGTAATTGATTTATTGGATGGAGTATTTTGTGCCCCAGATCCTTCGATTAGGGTAAACTGGTTTCTAGGAGGTTTAATATGCATTTGAAGGTCTCAACAATCGCCAAGGCAGCTTATGACAAGCATTTATCGCAATTTCATTCGTGGCCGATCCGAACTTGCGTTTCCGGCGCTCTTCTAAGTTTGCCGCGAAAGGATGAGGTTATTAAATTGTTTTCAAACTCCTAATTATAATCATTTTCAGTTTCTTATCCGTCTTCGTGGAGATATGCCATCTAAAGACGACAACAGGTTCCACGAGACTTTAACAGTACAAGGGCGCGAAATCATCCGACGTCAAGATGCGTTGGTCGAACGATTCAATCTCGCTGACTATAATCCATCTGCATAAATTGTTTTATAAACATTTATTCACTGATTTATAGTAACGAACTTTTAAAACAAAAGTATTGAAGTACAACCAATTGCTAAAACATTTTCAGAAAAGAGAAGGGTAAAGGAAAAAGACCTGTTTTTACTATTAAAACACCAATAATAAATTTTAAATAAATTAGATTGTTAAAAATGAAATAATAAGAAAAGTAATTAATAAAGAAAAATAGCTTATTGAGCCATCTTGCAACAGAGGCCAATATTAACGACGCGCATGTCGGACATATCTTCCTTTGAACGAATGACAGCCTCATTTCCATCCATGGATACAAGTGCTCCACAATGCCCAGCTTCACTTCCAAAGATAACACGAGTCTAAAAATTCGATTTTTGTTTACTTCAAGTAAAAATTTGTTTACGTCATCTCCTTGTTGAGGTTTTAACGGAAGAATCTGGTCATATTCAGCTTCAACGTTACACTTCAAATCCGGAACATACAAGTCCACTTTCTCATCCTGAATTTTTTAATTTTAATTCTCCATGTTTACTAAGATCTTACTAGGATTTCTCTGACGACTGCTTCTCGATCGTTGTACATCGGATCGTGATTTTTAATTGTAACATAAAGACGTGGAACTATCCAGACTCCTTGCGACAAGAAGTGTTCAGCTGCAAGAATGAATTCTTACACATATTTTATTCAGTTCGACTTACGAATAGTTTCTTCGGCAGCTCCTCCACTGTACGCATTCGACTCAAAATTACCACCACCTCCCATGTATGGTGAAGGTGCCACAAACTCTCCATAAGCCCCGCTTCCAGGAGTCATTGGAGCTGTAAAGTTGCCTGGAGTATCGACAGCATATGCGCCTGGTGTCGCAGGATTTAACATTGCTCCAGGAGTCGGTACCACATACGAAGGTGAAGATGGGGAATCATACACTGGCGATGGAGGACGTTCTTCCTCTCCGGCGTCATTATCCGGAGGAGGGGATTGCGGTGCTTCGTATGTTGGAGAAGAGTTATCATAGCCGCGAGAATCATAGGCCGGTGTTCGAGCACTATTATCATCGTATGCAGGAGTGCGACCCGATTCATAAGCAGGCGTCCGTGACGACGCCGATTCATAAGCTGGTGTTCGACCTGAAAAACGAAACATAATAATTATGAAAATTTATTTTATAGTACCTCCTCCATCGTATGCGGGTGTTCTCGCAGAACTCTCATATGCTGGGGTTCGTCCTCCAGCAGATTCGTAAGCCGGTGTACGCCCACCTTCATAGGCTGGCGTTCTTGCCGAATTCTCGTACGATGGCGTCTTTCCACCATCATACGCTGGGGTCCGAGCACCATCTTGTCCATAAGCTGGAGTCCTCGAATCGTCTCCATACGCTGGCGTACGTGATCCATCTCCATAGGCCGGCGTCATTGCACCATAATGCGGGGTTCGGCTTCCGTCGTGTGGTGTCATCGAGCCATACATTGGTGTCTGCGCACCATACATTGGCGTCTTCGCACCGCTGTACATCGGCGTCTTGCTTGAGTCGTGCATCGGCGTCTTGGAATACATTCCAGTAGCACCTCCAGCTGCGATTCCCGTGTCTCCGACCACTTTCACGCGACTGCGATCAACCGAAATTGTCTTACATTGGGTGTGCAACTCGAGACGAACAGTTTCTTCGGTCGCATCTCGAACTATTCCGAAGTATCCCTAGAAAATCATGCGAAAATTGAGAAATAAAATAAACAAAGGATATTAACCTTAAGTGGGCCCTTAATTACTCTAACATTCTTTCCAATGATCGTCATATCTCGGCGAATTCGTTGTTGAGCAGCCGTTCCATAATTATTTTCTAAAATCTTTTTTTAAACAGCAAAATATGCCAATAACTAACGTCTGTCGCCTTGTCTTGGGGTTTGTCCTCCGACACTTCTCGATCCAATCGAGGAACCATCATCTCTTTGTCTTGGAGTCATTGATCCCGAATGCCGTGGCGAAGCCATCGGATTTGGAGAAGACATTCTATTAATAATTGGAGAAGCTTCAGCTATAAATCACAATATAAATTATTCAAATTAAAGACGCATACTTTTTTTTGCTCCCTGAAGCAGCAAATGTTTCGATCTACATACGACGACTCCTCCATTTTTCGGAATTTTACGACAATAAACGAATACGTGCCCACGAAATACGTAGAGAACCTCACCAATTGGTTCGTCATCAGTATCACGTTCTCTCTAAAAAAATAACATGATTTATGGGAAATAAAGAAAACAAGAGAAAGTTACCGCGTTCGGACCATCAACAATTTTAACTAAATCTTTCGATTCAATCGAATTGTTTTGACTGTCGAGAGCACGTGAAAATCGAACATCCTTCTTTGAAATAATTGCTTGAGGTTTCAAACGATTCACCTAAAATATATCAAAAGAATATAATTTGGAATATTCCGTTTAAATTTTACCGTTCCATGCATGGAAAGAACTTCCAAGTTTTCTTTTTCCAACCGAATAATCACACCAAGTGTTCCTGTCTGATCGATTTGAACCTAAAATAATTTATGAGAATCACAATTTTATGTCTCAGTGCAGTTACCAAATCATGATATTGGAATTGCCCGAGAGAATCAACTCCGGTAGTAACATCAGCGCAAAGTTGAATGTCTCGAACGCGTACTTTCAACTCTTCCATTCCCAAATCCGAGAGAAGAATGGCTGTATTGTCTTTTACTCGGACAACCAATCCAGTATGCCCTTCATATCGACCGCCGATTACTTTAATATGATCACCTTCTTTAAAGTATTTACGCAATTCGGCTGAATTCAGTGTGATTGGTTCCTAAGACGAAAACAAAAAAGTTCATAATTGAAAATACAATAATACCGTCAGTCCTTCTTGATCAGGTAACATAATCACTTTCTGACCATCGACCGAAAGCACTTTTCCTTTTAAGTTGACCAATTCACCGTTCTTCACTTCAACCATATCGCCAGGAATAAATGGATTATCCGAATCTTTGATTGAAGTAGATTCCACTAAAAATAGATAAATTAAAAATGGAATGTTTCATAAGATGGTTTACATTCTCTTTTCAAATCATCACTACTTTCCTGGAACTTTTCAAGTTCTGCTAGTGACGGTTTTACACCATCCGCAATCTGAAAATCGTTTTTTTTCCCAAAAATCTTTAAATCTGCGAAATTTTACAATAGCATTAAGTGGAAAATATTTGTATAAGAAACCGCGTCGATAATGATTTCCTTCGAAAATGATAAAATCACCATCGGTGACAATTTCCCCTCCAACTTCTCTGAAAAAAAGAAAGAAAGACCTTATTTAAAAAAAAAAACAAAAAAATTACTTGATTGCATCCGGGTCGAATAATTTGGGCATCGGTCGACGATTGAGCTTATAATTTTTATCAGCTTCCTAAATTGAATATTTGAAAAAAAAACAGAAAATTTTCTTACCGTTCGCATCGCTCCACGTTTTCTGTTGTAGTCCACACGAGGAACTAGTTTCAAGTTCACTCGATTTTGGGCAATGTCAACCAAGTCAATCTATAATATTAAAACAGATTTATGGTTAACTAAAAAATTATTAAACCTGCGCAAGATCATCCTTATACATTGTTCTTTTAAGGCGAACATATGATCCAATTTTGAGTTGCGGAATATCCTTAACAACACGAAGAACATCAACCATGTCTTTTATGGGAACCATCTAAATTATGTGTTTTTATATATTCATTATTTCAGCCTAGAATAACCGTAATATTGAACTGATTGAGAGCTGAGATTTGATCAATAGCTGACATAACGTGAGACTGCTTGAATGCTTCCACATAAATCATTCCCTTCAATCCTTCTTTAACCACCACTGATTTTATTTGAAGAGGCTGAAATCAAAATAATTTTTAGTTTATCTATCTCTAATTTAACTTCAAACCTCCGTAGTATTTTCATAGGCAATGAATTTTCTCATAAGTTGCATTGCAACAAGTTTCTCTTCGCCCATTCGACACTTTACAATCCATAAATTCGGCTCCTTTGTAGATGGAAGAATTCCATTTCTTGAAATGTCGTCTAAATATCAATTATGATGTTTTTGTGGCTAGTATTCTTTTACCAAGAGCTGAATCATCTTCATCAACAGCCTCGGAGCTCCTTTCGGCTTTATACTTGTTCTCGAAATATCTCCCAATCTCTTCTTCGGTCATATTTCTACAAGTTTTGCATAGTTTTAAGAAAAACTTTCAAATGTTACCCAAATTTGTGTCTCTCGCTATTTCTTCTATTTGCTTCCATTTCTTTCATGTAACGTTCGGCCTCTTCTTTCTCATTCGGCTCCAAATCTCTTGCATCATCTTCATCAAAATCTTGATCTTCAAGCTCGTCATCATCCACATCGACGTCTTGAATAATAAAATCGAGAGCTGATGGTCCCTTCCTTCTTCGCTTCTTCTTTTTTCCTTTATCATTTTTTCTACGTACAGGCTGTTCGTCTTTTTCGTCATCGTCGTCTTCCTCTTCCTCTTCAGAACCCGACGACTTCTCACTTTTCTTTAAGAATTTTAATTGTTACTTTTTATGTGGAAAAATATTAAATCATACTTCGTCATCTTCTTCACTATCCGACGCAATTTTACGTTTTCGATCTTTCTTTGATTTGGTGAATTTTTGGTCATCCGAATCAGAGCCGCTGTCACTACCCTTAAGTAAAACAATTCATATATTTTATAATTAGAAGTTGCAAGCAAACCTCATCTGAGTCATGTTTCTTGACAAAATCGTTGTCGCTTTCGTCGGAAGACATAATTCCTGAAATATTGATTACAGTATACAAATAATTGGATATTTAGGCAAATTCATCGGGCGAAACAGAGTTTGTTCCGCTTCGGTGAAACAACGAAACATTTTTGGAAAAACAGTGGTGTAAATAACAGAACAAATTGCACTATTTCCGTGAATAAGCGAACAACAACGCCTTTTTCAATTTTTGCTCATTTTACCAAAACCGAGAAAAACCCATGTTTTGCCCGAGATTCGTAAAATTAGTAACAAAATCTTAAAATTTAATTTTTTCTTGAATGTTTGAACTATTTGTACATTTTAAGCAAATCGAATAGATAATTGGATTGAATATTTGGTTGGGTTCTGTATTTATAATTTTTAAAAATACTCGTGAAGAATACCTTCTTTGAAAAGTATTCATATGGATAAAAAATTCGCGTATATTTGAAAATCTAGAAAAGAACAATTTTTTCAAGTTTATTAACAATCTGAATAAATGTGAAATGAAAAATCTTTTCGTGGTTTTTGTTTTCTTTAATATGAATTGAATGCGAATATAACTGAAGATAATAATATAAGGAACAAAAGGCGAAGTTTAAAAAATAAGATACGCCGCCGCGTTTGTAAAAGATTATCGATGTCGTCAAATATAGTGCATTGCGGTCAATGCGCATGGGTTTTAGATTACCGTAGTGTTTAAGTCTTTGGCTCACTCTATATTATGATTGATTCTAATTATTCCTTTAAAACTTTTGAAAACCAGCATATGCAACAAATTTTCAAAGAATTTTTAAACATCAGCTTCCCATATAGTAAAATTGTGGATCGTAATATACGCTCTAAACATTTTTCACGTAATTCGTCAAATTATCCTTAATGGCTATTTTTAATGTTTTCGGCATAGAAAATGCGTTGTTTTCAAAGGTTATCTTTCGTTCAATATTAAATCTAAACTGATGTATTTTCAGATTTATGAGGAATGACATTATACGGTTTCTGACAAGAAGGAAATATATTTTCATAACTTTATTTTTTTTAATTTTTTATTTTCTCGGACTTTTCGATAAACTGTTTGAGGTATTTATTAATTACTAAGAACAAATATATTTAAAGAATTTCAGAAATCATTCGACGACTTCTCATGGCCTGTTGAATCACGTTCTGGTTTAATATTTCCTCGTTTCGAGAAAATTCCAAAATGTGTAGTGAATGGTGATAAAACTAAACTCCTAATCATTGTAAAATCGGCGGCAACGAATCGAGAGGTAGAATGAAAACCTGAATATTTTTCAATTCAATCAATTTTAGTCCCGAGATAATATTCGAAAAACGTGGGGTAAATGGAAAAGTCTTAACGACGTGCAAATTGCGACAATTTTCGTTATTGGATTAACCGAAGATCATGATTTTGAAGAAATTACTGATAAGGAGGCCGATACGTATCGAGATATTCTCAAAATCAATGCTCTTGACACTTATAGGAACAATACGCTAAAGGTATCATAGTTTGCAACCAATTTCAGAGGAACAGATGCACTAAACCGATTTCAGCCTTGACTAATTTATTAACTGAAATTGGCGTAATAAATTCTAAATTAATTTAAAATATTCCAGTTTTCCTCGTCTATTGAATTTGCATTCGATGCTCACAATTGTCCATCGAAATTCTATCATTTTCTTCTTCTTGTTGATGACGATTATCTAGTTCATCCAATCAATTTGATTGATTTAATCAAGACAAAATCTCCGGATGATAAGGCAATCGTTTAATTGTTTGAAAATGATATCTGAATTGTTGATTTCAGATTTACGAAGGATTTTCTTTTGACACATCACCTTTTCGGTTTTTATTCCACAAACATCACGTATGTTTTATTTTAAAAAAACCATCTTTAAGATCAGAAATATGCAACGAAAAGTGAACACTTTGCAGATATCGCTAAAAGAATATCCCTATAATCGATATCCTAAATATGTTTCTGCTGGAGCCGTGCTACTTTCTCGACAAACGGTTGAAATTTTTTATCACTCCATCCCTAAGTTTAAGGTATTTAAATCTAAATGATTCCCATTATTTGTTTTCTATTTAGAGTTTTCCATTTGACGACGTTTATACGGGTATCCTAGCAAAAGCTAATAAAATAGACGTCATTCACAATCCGAATTTCGTTTTTTGGTCGCGAGAAATCGGTCGGGATCAATGGAATGAAGGTATTGTGGCGGCGCACGGATACAATGATAATATGGTCGAACAATATAAGCTCTTATTCCAATAATACGAGTAAATTTCGGTTTTTCATAAATATAATAAATAAATACATAATTAACATGAGATCAAAAATTGAGTCTTGCAATATAACCATTTGTGTCGCTTCCCAGAAGCATTCTTCCTTTCAAATCTTCAACAACGGTACTAATGTCGTATATTCTTCCTGTCGTGTCAGACCACGAATCAATAATCTTTCCAGTTTCGATATCAACCTGTGATAATAATTTATTTTTTTTAATACGGCGGACGACTACCTTCAGGATTGTTGGCTCACCCTTGGCCATCCAAACACTGGCTGAGTTGAATAGTTGAGGGGAAATTACCTTAAATGTAATTTCGTTATTATATACTACATAACATAAGTAAGAAGTTAAATTTGACATTTCTAAAACATATATTTTTAATACAAAAATTTAAATGAAAGAGAATGGTGAATATAGAAACCTTTGTGAAGAATGAGCGAGCTGCTGCATACTTCTCAATGTATCGATCGAAACTAGTTCTCTGAACTGGCATTGGTACGAACAAATGGCCTAAAATAATCCTTTCACTAGCAAATTTTCCATAAGCTTAGCTCACCTGACTTGCTTAATCGGATATTGTCTGGATAACCCGGCAAATGATCAATAAGTACTTTTGTGCGAATCTTTTTTTTTGAATAAGGATCAGTGGGCACCCTAAAACAGTGTATATCAGACCAATTAGTGTAAATTACTAACCAGATTGTCATAATTCGTGTCATTCCCATTTCACTATAGAATACTCGAACATCATCATCTTTTCCTGCTCCTTTCTCGACGGCTACTTGTACTCCATTCGGGAAATAAATTTTATCTTTGAGAACCCGAACTGTCTTTTTTCGCGGATCGTAAATCAGAAGACGGCCGTTTGGTCTGTGCTCAAACAATTCATAGATGAAATCTCGATCGTCGAATTTTGTCGAAGATTCTGACAATATGATTCGGCCATCCGGAAGAAAGTCAAAGTCATTGATATATCTGATTGGAGCCGTCTCATCGTTAAGCGGAAGATCGCCACTTGCGAGAACTCTCATCGTTTTTTCTAAATATGTTCGATTAAAAAGAATATTAAACAGTATTCTTCGAATACCTGTTCCGAAATCGATGACATACACACCAAAATACGCGTCAAGAACTACCAATTCTCCATGATCATTGAATCTGATATGAATTTTATGAGTTTTCCATAGTAAAAAAACTTTAAAATTGCCGGTGTCAAACGACTGAACGAAATGTATGAAAAACCTATTGGCTATGTGCCAAGGTGTCTCGAGGCAGAAGAGTACGTGATTAGTATTCAGTTAACTCATTTAATATTCAGTTATATCCAAATTTACATATTCGCAAATCTTATTTCAATAAAGGCCCGCCTCCATTAACTCGTTTGATGACCACAATATGATGTTATATAAAATGCATACCGCACTCCGAGAGGTCGTCCACATCTTGGTGCAGCTTGGTATGATCCATCACAATATTCAAGTGTTATCAAACTGACTGCTTTAGTTATTTTGGGCTGTAAATATCATATTCTGCATTCAACACTTCCTATATCATACCTCTCTCAATTCCAAATCAATTTCCACAATTAGACCAGTTTTTAAACCTGTGTAGACCAATCCAGTTTCCGGGTGAACTGTGAGACATTCCGGCCCGTAAACCTTTCCATCCATCAGAATCTCGGCTTTTGCAAGACGATCGTTTTTTTCAAGCACTCCATTGCGAGGTAATGGATCGCCCAAGCTAAAATGGGTTTGACTGCATTAAACGAATTTCATAATTTGTCTTACTCATAAGAAACTGCGTCAATTATTGATTCAACAATTAAATGTGTTAAGAAAAGTGAGGCAATAAGTGAAGCAATGAACACGAAAATAAGTGAGCGTGGTGATGGATAAACATTTGCACTCTGAAAATATCGAAATTTTCTTAAACGTGCAAATGATAAATCTTACGTCTTTAGGTGTTCTATTGTTACGTTTGTGAGAATTTCCCTTTTCATTTCTTCTCGTATCCTTTGTCTCTACTAAATTTTGTGAAGATATTCTGTTTCTTTTAGGCATCTGAAGCACTTGTTTTGAAAACGAGGATAACATAAATGCATAGAAAACAATAGAAGGCTAACCTGGTCGTTGACCGCTGTCATATTTGCTTGACACAAGCAACTGGTAAGCAAGCAAGCAAAAATCGAACAGTACAAATAAAGAGATAAAGAGATGGCGAGAGAGAGTGAGAAATAAAAATTGATTGTGAGTAATACTAGCAGCAAACGCATATCGTTCGAAAATTTATGCTAATTTCGACGATCGGAATAATGGAAACCAATCGTATGAAACGTTGAGTGATGTAAGAACCACTAATTTCTCGCATATTCAATTAAACTCGAAATATTTCATTATATTCTATTTATCTTATAAAGCAGCTTTATACGTCGTCGAAAAAATTCGCTGAAAAAAATTCATCGAGACAGAAATTTGTTACTGTAATATTTAAAGGATTATTCAAATTTGTGAATAGGTCTCGTATTGTTGAGAAATGACAAATGTATCTAGGTGTCGTGGGATCCTGCGTTTTGTACGCAATGCTAAGAGACAGTTACCGTAATCCTCGCAGCGATTTACGGAGATTTTTTAAAAATTTTCTTTCAATTTTTTTTGCTGAATTTTCTAACTTTCATTAGAAATCTTATATTTAAAACCTGTAGAAACCGAGTTTAATTATTTAATTTTCAGAATATGCACTTTTTCATTTGTCTAGTTGAGTTGGGAATTATTGTGAAGATTTTGACGCTCTAAAAATTATTTTGAAAATGAAGAATACAAAAACAAGATAATAGAAACGCATAAAAAGTAAAACACGATTAAATAATTTTATTAACGACAAAAATGATTTCTTTTTAACCGCTGCTGTTTTCACCAAAAAAATATCGTTTAAAAGTGCTTATTCTGCTAAATACATTATTAAACTCGGTTTCTGCAAAATTTAAAAATTTAATTTAAAAAATTTCGAAAGAAAATTAAAAAAATGAACGAAAAACAAAAAAAATGAATATGTGAAATTTAAACAAAAAGTCGCCGTAAATCGCTGCGAGGATTACGGTAACTGTCTCTTAGCATTGCGTATAAAACGCAGGATCCTACGACACCTGGATACATTTGTCATTTTTCAACAATACTTGAAGGATTTCGGAAACAGTATTTTATAATGGTCGATTATTTCTGCATGTTTTTTTGGTTTTCTAGCTGAACACTGAACAGAAGTTGTTTTTCCGAACAGAGTTTGAACATTTTTCATACACACAATTCCCGCGTGCACGAATTTGTCCGCAGTTTTGCACAACCCTGCTGCAACGTTCTCTCCTTCCAACACTATCTCATTATACCCAATTTAGAGTTTGGTTTGAAAATTGATCAGCAAACCAATTTTGTTTCGGAAAAATTTAGTATCTTAATTTGTTTAAATTGTGCAATGTTTGTGAATACAGTTCCTAAATTCTGAAGTATTACTACGACGATTAGTTGCAAAGAGATAAATCTTTCAAAACCGGCGATGACTTCTTCACGCACCATTTTTGCACGTGATTTGAGCAGAAAAATACGACCTTACTCGTCATATGATTTTTTTATTACGAAATGCATTAGTGTCTCCAAATCCGATATCTCCGATAAAATGCTTTATAATTCATCTTCGCCAAAAATCCCTTAGTGCGTAATTTATATCTCCTTCCACGAATTTTCGCATTATTTCTTCGCTAAGTGGCATTTTTATCAGAAAAAAAACTTTCGATTTCGCGAAGATGCGTACTTTGTGATAATAGTTCATCAGACACACACGGTTCGCGGAATTTAGTATGATTTAAAAAAAGATACAATTTGAGCACAAATGTTTAATTTTCGATCTTAATCAAAGATTAAATATCGTTATTGTGTGTTGATCGCATTGAACCATTTCGTCGCAAAAAATGTGTGATCGAAGAAACAATGTGTAGTATGATAGATACGATATTATCACATTTGGCACTTTGTAAATCAACCGAATGGCTCGTAAGACTCTCAAAAATGTCTTTTTCAAATCTTTATCGACAATAGTTTGTGCATCATCAAAACCGTTTCTGACATGATTTTAAACCAAACAATTCTCAATGCTTAATGGTCTCTCAGGCAAATCAAATAAAATATTTTGAGAATCAAATATTCAATAATAATGTCCAAAATATTTTGAGAAAATCTAGTTTATTAATACTTTCTAAAACTTTTTGTGAATCGCTAAACTTAAAAATATTTTTCAAAATCTTATAAGATTTTTCAAAATTTGTTGAGCAAATTATAAATTATCTCAATAAATTCTAAAATCTTATAATAATTTCTAAAGTTGATTGAGAAAAATTCTAAAATATTATAGGGACACGTTAGTTTCTCAATGAATCTCAAAATATTTTATTCGATTTACCTGAGCTGATGAAAAGAGTTCACTAAAAATCTCAATCGAAATACATAAGCCCCACGCAATCATCCTGGGTTAAAAAGTGGATTATAAATTTATTCGAAATGTTTGTTACTTTCACCGCCATCTCTTCAAATATACGCGCTGATTTATCATTTAAGACCTCAAATTTTCCGTGTTCTGCTCAATCAACAATTTCTGAATTCTTTCGATACAAATGTTTGATATGAATGAATTGATATACTGCTATTAAATTCTATTGAATTTCTTAACGTCTTCTATGTAATTATAAGCTCAACAGGACATAGTTATTCATAAAAATGTGAAATTGATCGTTATCTAAACAGTTGATTTTATCTTTTAGCCCGCAAATTCCATTCTTTATCATTGTTTTATGCAACTCAACTATCCATACGCAAACTCTTCGGTTTGACCTGCGTCGTTGTTCGTCGTCGTTATGACGTCAACATGTGAACAGAGGGGGAAAGTGCGAGCCAGGCAATTACTAGTGTTCGTTTTTACCATCATCACTATTATGACTATTATCTCGACGGCACCAGTGTCGCCGAATGTTGCGGTCTGGGTTATTGATGTTCTTTTTGCCTGTATTCTCTTCGCGTCCGTCCTTCTTGGCTTATCAGACGCTCATCGTTGAGTGTATGTGAGAGTGTGTGTGTGCGTCTATCCGACGTTTTCAATATGATGCATTTATATCATTTACGAATCGAAACCCTTATATGTGCTACCTATCGGGCGAAATTTTTTTATTTCCGATCAGAATGTCCTTGTCCTATTAATAGAATTGGAAATATCTTTTTTTTTTTAGTTTATCATTTTTACATCGATTTCCCATTAAAAAAATTAACATAATTTTCCGTAATTTAATTTTTCCGAATATCATTTTCTACAAAAGTAGTTTTTATTATTGTGCACATTATATCATCTATTATTAATATTCATTTTGTGATGGTGAACCTACAGTAACCTCGTCAATTATTTCGCATCATTTTGAAACTGAACTTTATATAAGTAGGAAATAATTAAATATTTTCTATATATGTATATATTAATGTAAGGTGTAAAACATTTTTTTTAAATATTCTTCTCTTCGTTTTGTTATTATAGCATTTCCGAAAAAATTAAAATAAAAACGATTATAAATCAAGTCCCATGCCGTTTTGTAATTTGTAGTGTCTCAACCCGTTATTATCTACGATATATAATGAATTTAAATAAGTTAATTGTTCGCAAAAAGTTCATATTTTTTAATTTTTAATTTTCATCCTTTTTACAACAACTTCATTATTTGCAGGTAAGAATATCCGATTGCCGATCAACGCTAAAAGATCTTCGCGCTTTCTGCTCCGCGAGGACGCGCCTCCGTATCTTGGCGCCATTTTTGGTTGTTCTTCTCTTCGTCATGGCCCTTCACCACATTTGATCGAAGTTGTTCTCGAATCGAACACATTCTGTCTGGACTCTAACATCGTCTTTATTCGTGTGAAGTATTGAGAATGATCCCGAACGAGGCATTCCAGAAACTGCTCTATGATTTATTCTGCCTTTGGCATGGTGTCCAACGGCACTATGACCCGCCAATCACCGACACCGAAGAACAGAGAATGCAAAAGGTGAGAACTGTTGGGAACAATGCGGCGGCTGATGGTGACACGCAGCGATTATAAATGTGCGAAACATTTGAAGAGTTAATGAGAATGTTTAGGTGAAGAACATGATATGCAAACTCTTATCGGAAATTGATGGAAGAGTGAATCGCGTTAAGCAGAACATTGATCAGAGCCCACGCGGACAAGATTTCTATGAGGAATGGACTATGCTCACATGGAATGTGTTGTGTATCACGAGCCGCCTTCAGAATAGCCTTTCACAAGTCTTAGGATCGAATGAGGACAAGATGATTTACAGTCGTCTGAATCAAGCGCTTGTTGATCTTGTCAACTATTCGAGGTTTGTGCTCGAAATTTTATGCGAAAAATAAAACCGTAAAAAATATATATTCAAATTAATACTTACAAATACAAATAAATACTTTTGTTAGAATTATGATTTTTATAATAATTGCATTTTTCTTATATGACCATTTTTATTGCAGAGATTATTTGCCATTTCCAACATGCGGTGACGTCGATCCAGAATATTTGATGCTTAAAGAAAAAATGAATCACACAATGTTGAGTCTTCATCAGTTATATCGGTACGGTTTTTTTCCTCCTGATTGCTCGCTGTAGCGTTATCAACAACTAATTACGTAAACGTTTGATCACGACACAAAATTGGAACCAGAACATCAAGTTAATAAGGAAGTTGGGTTTTTACAGACAAATGAACTCGGCTGTCTTCCAAACACCAGCAGATGTCGAAGACTTCCACACGAATCTTCAGCAATTCGGAGAACAACTTCTCATTCCATGTCTCGAACAATATAAAACTTTCTGCAATAAGAACTGCGAGATGCTTTGGCATCAAGTAAGAAGCAATCAAGTTCGCAGGTAGATTAGTACTCCTGTACTAATTTAATAATAACTATTTTAGAATGCGCGAGCAGACAAAAGAGCCTGAGAATTCAGTGGAAACCCTAGTTACGTTCTATTCAAATATGATGTACGTGTTGGCGGTTCTCGCGGCTCGCCTACAAGGATTCCGTTATGATTTGACGATGAACAAGAAACTATTCAATTTTGACCCGGTGTTGCCGTTGTCCGAAGCGGTATTTGCTGGTTTAGAGTTACTTATGTCGAATTGTGTACTTGCAACCGAGCCGTCCACGAGCGCAATTTTAGTCACCAACAATCTTTTTTCGTATGTGAAATTTTGTTCGGTATGAATAAAAACAGCACTCTTTGCAGCATGAACTGCGGTGCTCTTGCTCGAGGTGTCGTTTTCAAAGACTTTGAAATTCAAGTCGTTTCCGAAGAAACAGCAGAGCACATTCAGGTAAAGATTATGGAATCGTTCGTGAATTCTTGAATCCTCAAATTGCAGTCGGAAATGTCGCGTCAACGTCTTCTTCAACAAGCAGCACCAATTTCACTGGCACCGTCAGCAGCTCTTCTTGCGATGAAACCGACTTCAGGAACGAAACGTAGCAACGCTGCGAGTAATTCAGGTTATTCTTAGAATTCGCATGAAGTAATTAAAGGCATGGGGAAACAGTTCACCTCATTATTCGACAATTTGCAGACTCCGCGAACAACACGGCGCACAAAAAGAGTGATGTGAACAGCAAAGAAAGTGTTGTTATCTACCCAGTTTATAATACGAAAAATCGATATTGGGCGGCGAACTATCCGCATTTGTTGTGCACGACCCGACAAAAAGGACGACACTCGATTCAGTCGTCTTTCCAGGATTTGTCGCCGTCGTCAAGTTCGAATGACAAAGGAAATTCGCATGGAAAACGCCCGATATTCTACTTTCATATTCGGGCGACACTTTTTAGTCCATCTGGCAGATTCGCCACTGCGCACACACTTTCGTTGCCGTTTACAATCGCGACTCGAAGAAATCAGGTTAGTCTGCTGAAGGCGCAATGTTTTGAATTGAATGTTTTGTAGGACTGCCAAGTTCAGCGAATGATGTCCTCTTACACGGCGACCATCTTTTGGCTGTATGGATGCGATACGCAGGATGGACTCTTGCTGCAATGGATTGACACCGGAATGCACTGGGATCATTTTAAACATCTTTTTAAGCAACACTTCAAGGTTCTTATTAAAATATCATAGTGTATAATACATAAATTGTGGTTTAGGTGAATGCTGATGTGCAGAGAAGCCTTATTGATAATGATTTCGAACTGCTCAAGTATAAGCTTCAATGTCCAGACTGTTGCTCAGGACAAGATGGAGCAAGAGTAAATGGTGCTCAACGTGAGGCTAAATATTATTATTTTTTTTTCAAACACGGTTTTTTTTTCAGAAATCGTTACATTCAAGAACGTGCTGTGTCCTCATTTGCGGTATGAATGCGGAAGTACGAATGTTCGATTTTCCGTGTGGCGCGGAATGCTTGAGCTTCTTCAAATTTTCCACGATTCGCGCAACAACGTGCGAAAATTATGGGAAATGGGGCTGTTGATGGGATTTTTGGAGTTTGAGGAAGTCGATAAATTGTTGGAAACCCACAAATCGGCATTGATCATGAGACTGTCGTTTGTAACCGGAGGTTTAATAGTTTTTCGAATAGATTGCAATGAATTGTTGATTTTTAGGTACCATTTGCTTCACAGTTAAATCAACTGCCCATACATTGGATCCAAAAGCGACAAAGCCAATTCATTTGGAGCCATTGGATTTGAAGAGACTTCAACAGAAATGTCTTAAAGACTATCTTCGTGATATTTCGGACGCGGAAAGGGTTTAATTTTGAGAGGAAAACAAATTGTATTACTTTGTACATTTTTAGGTTAAATATATATTGAATGCGAATCTTGAAGTTGTGAGGATCAGTGAGGTTCTGGCTCAGCTTGGTGAGAGTGCTTCGATTGGTGGAACTTCGGAAAGTCGCGATATTTCGAGCAATATTACCCATATGGGGGATATTGACACAATGCAACACATCAAGTTAGTTTAAATTCTATTATCGTTGAAATTTTTCGAAATATTTCAGATTTACCGCTATGAGAATAGCTGTTGTTACTTGCAAAGTCAAACCACCATCGGCGGATCAGGATCTTGAAATTGACGAGCACAGGCATGATTTGAATTTGATAAATTAATCCGAAATTTTTTTCAGAAACTTCGGCAGACTTCAGCAATCTTATCACTCGCAAGATGATGATTTTGTGCGTGAACTGATCCAATTAGCAAATTTCCATGGAAAATCGAAGCAAGAGATCTACGAAGCTCTTGACGCCATCCATGATCCATCTTATTCGTTTAATAATCCTGCCCCTATTAGAAAAGCTTCTTCTTTATATGATGCTGGATCACTTCAGTCGATGTCGTCGGGATTGTCAACTCCCAATGTTGTCTCGCCGTTGCCTCCAAAAGTATTAGAAAAACATAAATAAATTGATATACAGTTTTAATGTTTATAGGGTCAGCCATCTTCTCAACTACCTTCCCCAAATCAGTCAACGCTTCCGATGGTTTATAACAATATTTACGGGAGCACAACTACAAATCAGTTCGAATACTAAATTTTAAAAATCTTGTTGTATTGCGGGTTCACGCATTGTTTCTTGTTTTGCCAATTTATCTCAACCAGTTTTGCACAGACGAATTCATTTCGATTCGATTTTGCTCAATTCAATTCAATATAATCAATTAATCAAAGATTGTATTCGTTTGAGTTCATATTTATATTCTTTTGCATTTTAACGTGTTTCGTGTTGAAATAAAAAAATGTAGCATTTCTACTTTTGATATGGTTGAAGAAACTATTTCTGTTGTAAGAATTTTCTTAAAACCCCAATAACTCAAATTGAAGGTTTCAATTGTGATAACAGTAGCTTTAATCGTTGTGGGTCTTGTCACGATGCTACAAAACTGGCGATTGGCTCGAATTGTTTCGCGAACACGAAATCTTCCAAAAATGCAAAAAATGTTGCGTTTGCTGATGAAATCGCGAATTGTCGTCAAAAATGGAATGGTTTGGTGAATATCTGCTTTCGAGTTATTTAAAATTGAAATAGTTGACCCCAGTGGAGACTGCGTTGCTCGCCGGAGAAGCTGGAATGAATCTTTCGAGTGTTAAAATGGAATATTTAAAGGAAAGGGGACCACATCGCGATATTTTGATGTAACGACTCTCTCCTATATTCGATTGATCGACAAACACATTCAGAAACATTTTTGGACCATTGAAAGATAACTTATTCAAGCGGTTATTAGAATCTGGAAGAATTATGGAAACTGTATGATGTTCTTCGGCATCTCTAACTTGCCAAATTATAAATTCAAGGGATATGCGAATGAAAAAGTGTTTCTTTCACTTGATGGAATTGAAATGTCTCCCACGGATATTGAAATTGTAAGGAATTAGAGTAGGTTGATTCAATCAATCAATCCGCGCTTTGAATATGCATTTTACACGGCATTTTCTATAACATAATGTCGTCTGTTTCTGAAAAAAAAAAGGCTCTCATGGATGTCGTCAGTAGCGTCTCATTATTTTTTTTTTCATAAAAAAGTATCTGCAAATGTAGCGACCTCAATTTAATACAAGTTTTTTCGTAATATATATTGAAAATTGAAATCACGTTTTTAGCGTCCATTTTTGGAGCTGGTAATTAACAAGGGGGTAATACAAAATTATCATTGAAACTGGAAAAGAAATCGAAAAATAAAAGAAAAATAACACTAATTCGACGTTAATTCGCCGCCAAGAAAATCGATCACCAAATAAATAACACGTGCATTTTCGGCAAATAAAATGCACATGTCCGCAATGAACCTGAAAATGACATTGCAGACTTGTGCATTTTATTTGTCGACAATATTTTATTTGACAAGAATTTTTGTTTTTTTTTTCTGATTTTTTTCGATTTCTTATTTAGTTTCAATGATAACCACGCGATCGTTTAGATCAGAGGTTTTATCGGGTCTCTTCTGGTTGGGCTCCTCCGGTTGTAGGCGGTGTTGGGTGTGTGTGAGAGGCTGGTATTGTCTAAATCGCGCCACTGCAGAAAATAGGCAAAATACCAAAATAAACAATGGTAGTTGTCTGTCTCGGTGAGAAACTGCAATTTGAGATTTACGAACTTATGTTTAGAATTTTAAAGATGCAAACTTTTCTTTACACATTATTTTCGGTTTCAAGCAACCGAACGAAATAAAAAACAATATTGGCCATGAGGCAAGGTGTCTCGAAGAAAAGACACGTCTTTAATATATTTAGCCTCACGTAAATTAATATATTTATAATTCAACTTTGATTTTGTGACAATAAAGACTCCGCCTCCATTTATCGACCAATGAAAAAAATTAAAAAAAAAAAAAAACAATTTTTTTCATTTGAATTCCCTATGCACGCACGTTGAAAATTACAAAAAAAATGACGCGATATATCGTAATTCTCCGTTATTTATTTTCAAAGGCGCACGCGAAAAGTTGCGCGGGTCGCGTCGCGAAGTCGGTACTGTAATTTTTTATTTTTCATTCTATGTGCTATTTTTTCGTATTTATCGAAAACTTTGAAGAGAAAATGAGTAGATTTAAGAACGAGGTTAAAAAAAAACCAATTATTGGTATATTTACACCTAATTCCACAATATAAGTCCATTTTTCGTCATTTAGATACCAATTATTATGTGAAATAGTGATTTTTGTGCTGATTTGATGCAGACTTCGCATGACGCTTCTGATGAACCTTTAGTGTTGATTAAACAATATAATTTTACAGATTTCCAAATTAAAACGTTTTAAACGCTCAAAAAATAAAAAAAAAATCGTAAAAAAAACAGCCATTAAGAATCACAGTACCGACTTCGCGACGAGACCTGCGCAACTTGCGCCTTTGAAAATAAATAGCGGAGAATTACGATATATCGCGTCAATTTTTTGTAATTTTCGACGTGCCTGCATAGGGAATTCAAATGAAAAAATTGTTTTTTAAATTTTTTTCATTGCATGAATAGGTCCATTAATAATTGTCATTATTTTGATAAGATTGCGGATCGCTATCTATTGAATATATATAGATAATTATTTCGCAATTGAATTGCAATTATATACAATTTCATTAAAAATATTAAATCTCTTAATTTGTGAAAATTGACCGCGAAAAGCTCGAAATCGGTTGATCGCATTTTTCACAAACAGACTGCACTACGGATAACCTGCACAACGAGCATTCATAAATTATTTTTCCGTAAATTTATAATTTTCATGCAACCAAATGTAAATACATATACATAGTAGTTGGAATTATTTTTAATAAATTTCTCAACCGAACCTTATAAGTGCATGTACAAAGCGTTCTTCTGTGTATCCGCCGATTCATCGATAATTTCGAAATGATGTTTTTAATCATTCCAGAGTAGTCCAATGATTTGTAAGACACAGTCATTATCGTTGGAGAGAACTCGTCATAAGAGTGCTGACGTAGAAGTGGAGAGTGCGATATGTGGTTAATTATTTGATATTTATTTGAAATTATGATGATTAAATATTATGGGTTACATGAAATGTTAGTTTTGTCAAGTTGTCAATATTCAAAATTGTTGGTGTTCTGAAAATCTTAAACATCAAAAGAAAATGTTGCTACAATTCGTACCACTAGTAGTTTGGTCCGAAGCGGGCTGTTGGGTCATTCAGGTTCCTGTAATAACCGCCATAGCCCTGAGGGTAGCTTCCGTTTTCTCTGTACGGAAATCTTGGGGCAGCATACGTTCCATAACTGAAAATTATTATTATTCATTTTCGATAGCTTCTTCTAGCTTGGATTGCTGAACTCATATGATATTTCCGAGGGAATTTGCGGATATCTAGCCATTTCCCCGAATGGTCGTATAATGTGTGGCCAATAATTTTTTGCTCCCCTTTTCTTGCTCCCCCCTGATTTTTGGCACCCACTTTTGTTGCTTCCAGTTTAATAATTTTTTGCTCCCATTTTTGTTGCTCCCCTTTTTTAAATAATTTTTTGCTCCCATTTTTAACACCCTTTTTAAAAAGGGTTTTTTTCCTACTTTTAAATTTTTCCTTGAAATAGGAATTCACAATAGTCATTTTTTGTATTTTGAAGGCTTACCAACCATTATAAAATTATCACAATTTCTTAATGGAAAATGTTGAATTAGAACAAAATCGGGCAAAATGGCGAAATAGGAAATTTGCGAGTTGTAGCAATCCATCCATGGAGACCACTGTATAGTTAAACGAAAATCCGTAGTAAGTCAATTGGAATATATGATTTGACTTTGTTAGTAGTGTCCGTTAGTTTAATGAAAACAACTAAACACATTTTCTATTAGGCAACATATTTATTTAAAACATTTAATTATTGAATTATTTTTTAAACAATAAATTAATTGTTGAATTATTTCGATAGGTCATTTATACCGTAAAATCTGTATCAAAATGGTACTTCTAACAAAAAAGCCTTCAAAAAACTTCTCAAAGTATAACGGTGTTCTGTTTTTTGAATATAACGTCTTTCCTGAAATTTGATGAGGAGTTAAAAAAAGCTTCGAAAAATCGAAAATGATATAGTTTTCAAACAGGCTTAACGGTATAAACTTTAAAAAAAAAATTCCGCAATAAATAAATTAATAAAATTTCACTTATTGCGATATTCAATCACGTTCCTTTCCTTATTCGCGCCCTCTGTGGTTTTTACTTCTTATAATTTGTGACTCTCTTCCTGCAAATAATTTCAGTTTAACATAATTTTTAAATTTCAAAAGAAAAATTGCGTACGGTTAATTATTTTTTGAAAGGGTATACTCATATATTAAACTGAAATTTACCTTTGGAAACATCGAATATTTTGTTTTACAATACAGTTTTTATCCGGTAAAGTCCTCGATTTGCTCAATCTGTAAAATTTAATATGAAGAACTCGAGTAATTCCCACTAGTAATAAAAAAAGTTAAAAACGACGAAGAATGTTGCGAAAGAACGAGATGTGTATATAAATATTATTACTTATTAAATTTACTAATATTTGAAAACGTTTTGTGGGGTTAAAAACATAAAAGAATTATTTTAATAAGAAAAATAGGCCGAAAATTAAAAAAAAATGTTCGGTGAAAACACGTAGTCCGTAAACATTCTACGACTAATTGCACAGATATACCGTACGCTGAATATTTTTATTTTATTATTGGCCTATTTTTCTTTTTTTAATCTTTCCTTGCAGTTTTTAACCGCACGAAACTTATTGAAACATTATTAAATTTAATAAATAATAATTTTTATGCATAAAAAAATGTTCTTTCGCAACATTCTTCGTCGTTTTTAACGTTTTTTATTACTAGTGGGAATTACTCGAGTTCTTCATATTAAATTTTACAGATTGAGCAAATCGAGGACTTTACCGGATAAAAACTGTATTGTAAAACAAAATATTCGATGTTTCCAAAGGTAAATTTCAGTTTAATCTATGAGCATACCCTTTCAAAAAATAATTAACCGTACGCAATTTTTCTTTTGAAATTTAAAAATTATGTTAAACTGAAATTATTTGCAGGAAGAGAGTCACAAATTATAAGAAGTAAAAACCACAGAGGGCGCGAATAAGGAAAGGAACGTGATTGAATATCGCAATAAGTGAAATTTTATTAATTTATTTATTGCGGAATTTTTTTTTAAAGTTTATACCGTTAAGCCTGTTTGAAAACTATATCATTTTCGATTTTTCGAAGCTTTTTTTAACTCCTCATCAAATTTCAGGAAAGACGTTATATTCAAAAAACAGAACACCGTTATACTTTGAGAAGTTTTTTGAAGGCTTTTTTGTTAGAAGTACCATTTTGATACAGATTTTACGGTATAAATGACCTATCGAAATAATTCAACAATTAATTTATTGTTTAAAAAATAATTCAATAATTAAATGTTTTAAATAAATATGTTGCCTAATAGAAAATGTGTTTAGTTGTTTTCATTAAACTAACGGACACTACTAACAAAGTCAAATCATATATTCCAATTGACTTACTACGGATTTTCGTTTAACTTTACAGTGGTCTCCATGGATGGATTGCTACAACTCGCAAATTTCCTATTTCGCCATTTTGCCCGATTTTGTTCTAATTCAACATTTTCCATTAAGAAATTGTGATAATTTTATAATGGTTGGTAAGCCTTCAAAATACAAAAAATGACTATTGTGAATTCCTATTTCAAGGAAAAATTTAAAAGTAGGAAAAAAAACCCTTTTTAAAAAGGGTGTTAAAAATGGGAGCAAAAAATTATTTAAAAAAAGGGGAGCAACAAAAATGGGAGCAAAAAATTATTAAACTGGAAGCAACAAAAGTGGGTGCCAAAAATCAGGGGGGGGAGCAAGAAAAGGGGAGCAAAAAATTATTGGCCTATATGTGTATCGTAGCTTCTCAGTGGAACGCTTGGTTGCGATTTCATTGAAGCCTCAAGGATCATTGGAAGGAGAGAGTGGAGATGTGATTTGATGAGTGTGAACTGCTCAATGATATGTTTCGCTTGCATTTTCTTCTCACTAAAACCAACGTATACTGATCTACATAGCACGAGCCATAATTGATTTCTTACACACTGCATTCGGATGTCTGCTTGCTTCCGAGCTCTTTCTTGATATTCATCACCGAAGGAAGCATGCTGTGGAGTTCATCCTCAATCATCGAATACTGATCCATGACGTTCAAAACGTCGTTAGTTCTAAATTAAAATGAAAAATTACGGATTGCTAATTCGATCGTCATACTTGCTCATATTCTGCGCTTTAATATTTTTTATCGCTTCTCTCACTTTCTTCATAGCTAGGTGAAAAGCTTTTTTGTTCGGATCATTAGCATAAAGGGCCGACTCGTTTTGCTCTACTATAATTTCGAGCGTTTTGCGAGCATCACTAGGCACTTCGGAAAATGCACCCATTTCCATATAATCGATAAGTCGATTCAACTCCTCTTTATAGTTAATTGACTTCTGAGACATTGTATTGCTCTTCAAACCCAATGTACTCAATCTGATGTCACGGAGTTGCCTAAACCATGTACATTTACATATTAGGTATGTTCAACAGTTTTCATAAGAAATACTCTTGCAAACGAGCGCGGCTTTCCGAGCTTTTCTTCTTGTCTAATGAGCATTTCTTCACGAAATCGCTATTTTTGGAGCATCCTTCAAGTAAAATTATTGAACTTTTTCGATTTAATATATTTCTGATTACCTGGGGTTTCAGATATTGGATCTTTTGTTGGAGACTTCATCAATCCACTTGGAATGTCTGTTGATAGCTTGGCAATGCGCACCATTGCGTGCTCCGAATGCACTTCGCTCGCTTCACATTTCGAGCAAAGCTCAAAATCGTCGCAGACGAGACACGAGAAGCGATGGCCGACAATTTGCTTCTTGCACACACTGCATTCGGCATCGTGAATTGCGAATAGCTGCTAAAATTATTTCACTTTTCGTTAATATCACAGTTTTTATTTTACTCACCGCGATTTCCCGCTGCGTTTTCTTCTCATAATCCTCATGAGTATATTTTCGTCGTCGCTCTTGGGATGGATTTGAGTTCGTCTGTCTTGTGCCAAGTTTCTCGAGTTTCTCGAGCATTTCATCGAAAGATTCCGTCATGCCATGTTTTGCTTCGAAAATGGATTCATCCGACACATTCGACGGGATTTTCTCTTCATCTAGCGTTTGCTCTTGGTCACATCCCGAACCGAGTTTCATGATTTTGCCAATCAATCTGTTGAAAGACTCCATGCTGTTCGAGTGGCCTTGTTGTGGAAATGGCGCTACGAATTCATTCGCTGGCTGCCACTTATACATGTTCTGAGCAACCGGATAGTCCGGCATCAAGGGTCTTCTTGCTGCATGGTAGTTCATCTCCTGCTCCTTCTCCATCTCCTTGACTCCCAATTCGACCACACCGCTGACGTATCCGCAGGCATCCGCGCGCGGCGCGATGAACTTTTGAATGAACGCCGCACCGTCTGTAATAGGGCTTTTTGTCATGTCGTCCAACGCGAACAAGAAATTGTTGGCCATGTTTAAGCCCATATTTGTCATCACGTTGTGAAGGGCTTTAACACAGTTTTCCGAGTTAAACTGAAATCACTAACTTGTTTTTTTTTGTCATTGTCAGGAACGTACCTTAAATATTATTGAGCCTAACGGACAATAATCGCGATAGAAGAGAAAGTGAGCCAAGTAGAGTTTGTGCTTCGAATCAGCCATTTTCCAAGATTCTTGAAATGGTTTGTCTAAAAAATAGCAAAGATGAATTGCGAAAAATGGTGGGAAATGGCGAATGAAGGGTGAAATATATGTGAAATATGAGGAGGAGGAGGAGTAGGAGGATGAGAGTATGAGTTGGAATACGAGAGATGACTCAATAATTGTGTTTTAGGCCGCGCGGAGCTATGGAAACGGCGTTCCTTTTTTGATTTCGTTCCGAGACACGTATCAATACGCTGCAAAATTGAAAACACGCTGCTTCTAGGACACGCGCGATGCATATGCTGTAGTTGGAACGGACAATGGCGCAAGCGCGAAACCGAGCGTGTGCGCATATACAGTGCTCCACAAAATTATATACCCACCCTGATTTTGTCGAATAACTCGAAAACGCGAATAGCTCCAGAAATAGTTTCAATTAGAAAAATATACGCATTTATTATTAGTTTCATGTTACATTCACAAAATTCAACAAAAAATAACAATTTTAAAAATTTCGTCATTTTCACGAAAAAGTGGAAAAAATTTTTCCACAAAATGATATACCCACTTGATAAAAAACTGAGAAAAAAGTATCGAGAGTTAGAATTTGAAAGAAAATGAACATTTAGTAATTAACTGGACCTCCATTGAGTCGTGTTACATCAAAAATTCGACTGTCCATTGATAAAAGGTTGTCAAGAAGCTGTTGATCGACAAGCTTCCAGGCTTCCACGATTGCCTTTTTGAGATCCGTAGTTGAATGAAAAGACTTGTTGCCATTGTAAATCTTCTTCACCATAAATCCCCAGACATTTTCGATGGGGTTTATGTCTGGAGAACAGGCTGGCCAGTCGAGAACAGGGATTCTACGGCTGCGTATCCACTGAATGGTGCGACGAGCACGATGAAAAGGGGCTCCATCTTGCATGAAAGAGTAATTTTTGTGTCGATTTCGACGCCAAAATGGCAACAGATCACGTCTTATGACGTATCGGTAGTCAGAACCACTAATCTTCGGCGAAACGAAGCACAACTTGACTCTTCCATGCGAGCTGATTGCCTCCCACACCATGACGCATCCTCGTTTGAACTTTCTACGCGAAAACCGCAGCTTCTCTTTTCTCAAATCGTGCCAATAATCACGATAACCATCTGGCCCATCACAATTGAACATTTTTTCATCGGAAAAGACTACCCGAAAGAAGAAAACGAGTTGAATGAACGTTGCTGTTATTCTCACTTGTCTCCAGTTAGTTCGATGATTGTTTTTTGCAAACGCCAGCCGTTTTTCACGATGTCTTCGAGTCAACACTGGTGCCTTCCTCATTTTCCTGTGTTTGATGAAGTTGCTCTTCGATAAAACACGCCGGACGGTTTCATTTGACACCGTGAGATTGAATTCCCTTCGAATCGTTGAGCACGACACGACCGAATTTGACGCTCTTCGCAAAATTTTGCGCTTATCACGATCCGAAAGCAGTGAAGGACGACCTGTCGACGTTTTTTGACCATATGCGGCTGGATTCTTAGCATATCGGCTAATAACATTATGAGTGCGTCCGAGATCATTCCCAATTTGCCGATAAGAGAGACCTTGAGCCAGTTTTGCTTTTAATTTCACCTTTTTCAAAGTCGGTGAGCGGCTTTCCACGAGGCATTTCTTAAAGAACAGTAAAATTGCAAAAAAAAATTCGAAAATACGAAAATATACGAAAAAAATGGAAAAAAACGCCAAAAAAATGAAGTGGGTATATCATTTTGTGGAAAAATTTTTTCCACTTTTTCGTAAAAATGATGAAATTTTTTAAATAGCTATTTTTTGTTGAATTTTGTAGATGTAACATGAAACTAATAATAAATGCGCATATTTTTCTAATTGAAACTATTTCTGGAGGTATTCGCGTTTTCGAGTTATTCGACAAAATCAGGGTGGGTATATAATTTTGTGGAGCACTGTACATATAAAACCTATCCAAATTTCATTCTATTGTCGCGCCATCCAAAACGATCAAAAATGACTTGAGAACCTATTACAAATATATGAGGGGATAGGTTCAAGCATATTCACGGCGTTCACACTAGTGGGATTTACCTGAAATGAAAACTCAAACTGTGTCAGTGGTCGATTGTTGGCGTCTTTGACGCGCAGACGAATTTTTTAAAAATCGCCAGGTTTTGACTCTTTTTTCAAGTTTTTTGAATTTTTCTCAAATTTTAACAAAAAAGTGAAGCGACCACGTTTTTCGCAAGGCTTTTTTCTATCGAAAAAGCTTTACTATAATTCAATCGGATAAGTATTCAGAGGTCCGTAGTTTTTTAAAGATTGAACTGTAAAAATATTCACATTTATTTTCTCTGTTTTTTCACTCTCTTTTGTTAATATCATTTATTGTTATATTATATGGTTTGAGTTATACGATTATGTTTGTTAATACTTGGAAAAACATTTCATAGTTGTTTATTTTTTATTTTTTTTTGCAAATTTTAAATGTAAATAGTGTGTCATTTCGGCGGAGAAGTTGCAAGAGATTCTCTATAATTTTTTGTTGTTTTTTTTTTAAATTTCGTTAGTTCTTACGTTAATTTACCGTTTTCAGCTTCTTTTTTCGTTATTTATCTCTCTCGCGTCATTATCTACTCGCATTGAATTCATTTATTGAATTCAGATAAGCACTCCATCTCGAAAATCAAAAGCTGGCGGAATGATGAAACGATATCACGGACAATTCGCTTTTCGAGATTTTTTTTAACTTCCGAATTACTCCAAAAGACCAATGGAAAGACGTCCTCAACTCAAAAATGTATTTTTTTTAGTCATTTGTGTTGTATAACATCAAATTGTTCTTTTCAAGCTGCCTAATGAAATCGGTAAAGAGAATCTTGTTAACTGTATTTGTTGATTGTCCATTTGTTTCCAAATTGATAAGTGTATTTTTTCCCTATTAGTTTTGCAATTTTCCAAATGTCCTTATATCCTCTTTTTCCGAATTCAATCTCTCTCGCGTCTTTATCTACTCGCATTGAATTCATCTGCTACACATCATCAATTTTTATATCATAATTCAATTGTATAGTATTTCTTTCGTTTAATTGATGGTTTTATCATTTAAAAATGTTATGTATATGTTCAAAAAAAAGATCCGATATAAATTTAAATAACTTATTTAATTTATAACTAAATAGACCATAAATTGCGGTGAATCTGATCCACCCGAAGAAATATAAAAACTAATCGTTCTTATTGAAAAAACGATCCATTTTGAGAATGTTTCTAATTTATTTCACAAATTTAATTTGTTGAATTTATGCACCGGAATAGCGCTAAGCTGCAAGTGCGCTCCATTGAGAAAAATCTTTTTTCATGTAAATCCCACTAGTGTGAACGCCGTGTATTCTGAATCTTAGGGAAGCAGTCGAGATTCGTGACGGATCGAAAATAACCTATTCAAATTGTAATGAACCTCCTTTTTCGGTGCAAAATTGAAACGATGAATTACGATCAGCTTTGCGATCAATCATTAAAAATTCATCGTATCATCCAGATTTAAAAAAACTATTAAAAACCCTGTGCACTCTATACTTTATTTAGTCAGTTCGTCCAACGCCTGTTGAGAAGCGAACCACAAAATTCCACGCGTTTCGGTTTTTTTTTGGGAAAAAATTAAAGAAATCTTCAATATCTGCATAGTATTTTTTCATAATCGCATTTGTTAAGTCGTCAAAGTATCAATTTCCAACTTTTTTTTTGAGAATATACCAAAATTACATTGACAAGCGGGATTTGAAAAGAAATACATACAAAAACCCAAGAAAGTGGGGGAAAATGAGCGAAAAATCAATTTATGAGAGATTTTGTCTCAAATAAAAATAGGCAAAATGCGATTGCAATAAGAATAGGAAAAAAATAAGTGGAATCATCTTTTTCGACTTGTTTTAGATAGAAACAACTGAGCTGTAACGAAATTGTCAGCTTAGTTTCCATGGAGAAAACAGAGTTCCTTGCTCAACATATATTTATATGTACTTATTCACATTTATTAGGCCACCCCCCCCCTATAATTATGTACATATATATGTATATAAAATGTTGAAATGAGGATTTTAAAATTGAATATTATACAATTCAAATACAGAGTGCGGCAAAATTACGGGTACATCGATAATAGGCGTCAACGGTGGCACGCAGGTATTTGGCGTTCAATTTGTCCCATGCCTTCAGAAGGGCAGCTTTCAATGAGTTCATATTTTTGGGTGTGGGTAAGCTGACACCTTCTCTTGCAAGACTCCCCAGGCAGAATAGCCCATAGGAGCGATTAAGCTCATCTTTGACTATTCTTCCCATCATCTCGGACTCACATGGCCTTCTGACACCATCTTTCTGAATGCAAAATGGACTAGGAATTGAGATGGACGTGGCCGATTCAAGGAGCAACGCGACGGTTTTTTGGCGGCTGGTAACTGGTCCAACTATTCGAATTGGTTCTTCGCATTGTGAGTTGTTTGTTATGTGTATTTACCTTGTCCCTCGATTGTAACTGAGGTGGCGAATCCGGCCCATTGCCATCAACCCCCAATTTTCAACCCCTACCCCTGATTTTCCACCCCCAAAATTTAACCCCCATTTTTATTTTTCAACCACCCCCTAATTTCCACCCCCAGATTTTAACCCCCATTTTAATTTTTTTATTACCGGTCAATGTTAATTGACTCAAATTTTTGACTTGAGTACTTAATTATGTTCTTTTGGCCAATACCGTAAATTTTCCTAGAAATTGTCAGTGTTATATGGGGGGAGGGGGTCTTAAGGGGTCCGAATTCGAAAGTTTTTAAAATTCCAGAAAATGATCCTAAGTGCCCATTGTTTCAGAAAATGATGCTAAAACGTAAATCTTTTTCATCAAATTTTCTGTTCTGCTCGAAGGTCAAAATTTACAGTTTCTAACTGTAATTGGCTAACTTTGATTTTTCAAAAACTATGTAGACTATCCTTACGAAAGAAAATTTTTACAAGTAATGAACTATTCACGGAAGAGCAGGTTCAGATAGACTTCAGGTTCAGATTCGGGGTTCAGATAGACTTCGTAAGCGTGAATCTATTTCCACAATTTCCAACATTTCAAGTATCCAATTGTGCAATTCTGTATCAAGCTTCTTTGCATTCCTTCAAATACCTAAAAACAATAGTGGCAGCCAAATAGGCTTAAATTTTTTGTACAATTTAACACATTTGAGGAATATAAATTTATTTTAGGAAAACAAAATTAAATTAGAATGGAAAGGGAACAAAAAAATGGGAAAAATTTACCAAACATTACAAAAAAAACCAGCGAATCGAAGAACGGATATCGATGGCGCGGGATTAGCGTCAGACGAAGCCTGAAAGACAAATAAATCATGGAGTAATGTTGAATATACGAAAAATAAAACAATCCTAAAAATTGGGAAAATATTAGTCATTTATCAATTTCAGTCCTAAATAATCACTAGTTCAGTCCTAAATAATCAATAGTTTACAAATATATACACTTAAAATAAAACTATAACTAATTTAAATCCAATTTTAAAAGAATATATCGCAACAAATCGTTAAAAAGAGGGAAAAAATTGAAAAAAAAATTGAAGCAAAAATAATACGGCCGACAGCTTAAAGGTGCAGCGTTACTGTAGCATTCGCTTAACTGTGCGATTTTTAATAATTGGATTTTCGAAAAATTAAAAAATTAACTCATTTTTTCCCTCTTTTTAACGATTTGTTGCGATATATTCTTTTAAAATTGGATTTAAATTAGTTATAGTTTTATTTTAAGTGTATATATTTGTAAACTAGTGATTATTTAGGACTGAACTAGTGATTATTTAGGACTGAAATTGATAAATGACTAATATTTTCCCAATTTTTAGGATTGTTTTATTTTTCGTATATTCAACATTACTCCATGATTTATTTGTCTTTCAGGCTTCGTCTGACGCTAATCCCGCGCCATCGATATCCGTTCTTCGATTCGCTGGTTTTTTTTGTAATGTTTGGTAAATTTTTCCCATTTTTTTTGTTCCCTTTCCATTCTAATTTAATTTTGTTTTCCTAAAATAAATTTATATTCCTCAAATGTGTTAAATTGTACAAAAAATTTAAGCCTATTTGGCTGCCACTATTGTTTTTAGGTATTTGATTTGCGCAAGGCATGCAAAGAAGCTTGATACTGAATTGCACAATTGGATACTTGAAATTTTGGAAATTGTGGAAATAGATTCACGCTTACGAAGTCTATCTGAACCCCGAATCTGAACCTGAAGTCTATCTGAACCTGCTCTTCCGTGAATAGTTCATTACTTGTAAAAATTTTCTTTCGTAAGGATAGTCTACATAGTTTTTGAAAAATCAAAGTTAGCCAATTACAGTTAGAAACTGTAAATTTTGACCTTCGAGCAGAACAGAAAATTTGATGAAAAAGATTTACGTTTTAGCATCATTTTCTGAAACAATGGGCACTTAGGATCATTTTCTGGAATTTTAAAAACTTTCGAATTCGGACCCCTTAAGACCCCCTCCCCCCATATAACACTGACAATTTCTAGGAAAATTTACGGTATTGGCCAAAAGAACATAATTAAGTACTCAAGTCAAAAATTTGAGTCAATTAACATTGACCGGTAATAAAAAAATTAAAATGGGGGTTAAAATCTGGGGGTGGAAATTAGGGGGTGGTTGAAAAATAAAAATGGGGGTTAAATTTTGGGGGTGGAAAATCAGGGGTAGGGGTTGAAAATTGGGGGTTGATGGCAATGGGCCGCGAATCCTCATTACCTGTCCCTTACACCCCAACTTGTTGCTTATACGATCAAATGAACTGTGATTAGCTCAATAAACTATTTTATGTGAAACCGCTGAACGACACTATATGATTACGGCCCAACAGAGCCGTGTTCTATGTCAAATTGGCCTTACGGCACATGCAAATTATAAGATTTATTTTCTAAGAAAACAAATTTATTTATTTTCATATTTTTGTTGGTTTGAAGGAATTAAATGAATAAGCTCATCGGGGCATACTTGCGCGTACTTGGAAATGTAGAATCTCTTCTGAGAGTCATCCTAAACAAGTATTTAATCCGAAAAAAGGGAAATAATCTTACATAATGGAGAGACATAAATCCGCGAGTAATGAGTGTGATTCCGTGCTCCTTATTGATGGTATAATGGAAGAAATTGAACGATATTGTGTTTTTGTTCACAAATACTTTCTCGATTTGGTACTGAAACCCGAAAATAGAATATCGAAAATAAAACTGCATTACCTGACTGTAATTAACGTCCATAATGTTTTCAAAATATGGAACTCCTTTCGAAAATGTCTTTTCCTTGCAGAACTTATAAGTGGAGGACTTGTCGAACAGATCAGCTATCAATGTTGGGTTGTTGGTAAGAAACGCGGTGTCGAGAATCTTGGTGACAGCATCTGTTGCCCTTCGCACGTCACTCTCGGTCAGATGTTGGCAGCTTCTCTGAAATTGTTACCTTTTTCCATTTGAAGAAGTTTGAGAATGAATATACCACAAGCGAAACCAACACCAGTCCGATGACGATGGTTTTCATTGTTCACAGAAAATTCAATTTCATCGAATTTTTGTATTTATATACAAAAGTGATACCATCGCATACATTTTTTTTTTCAAAAAATAATCCAATTAATATAATTAAATTAACGATTCGTCTATAAAATGCGTTTTCAATATTGTGACATCACAGCGAATATGAATATTCTTTTTGTAGCATCGATTGTTTTCGCCTCGTTTATGGTGGTAAGAAAAGCAGCGACTTCACAAAAATCACGAATTTAGACAGTTGTCGCAGAAAGAGCACCGTGCGAAGTTGCTCTCGAACAACTCGCCGACTTTGTGAACTCGGGAAATTTTGAGAAAGCCATCGGATTGTTCGCCGCCAATGCTCATGCGCGATTCTGCGACGACGAAGTGAGCATAGGTAAGTCCAACCCAAATAACTTCGCAAATGAATGATTCAAGACGGAATTCGAGAGGTTCTCAAGGAGTCTGTAACCGGATTATACCATTTGACGGTTGCTTTTCCATCATTCCAAAAATATCTGACTGTGGCCAATTGCAGACTCTCCCTCTTGACATTGATCCTTCAGGTCAAAACCTAACATACAAAGGTGTCGACATCTACAACAACGACGACATCAAATACTATTATGGAGACCTGCGCGTACGAGTTGTGAGTTTTGAAAAGAAAAACTCAATTAATTGATTCGATATTTAAGAATGACGAGTTGAAACTCGAAATAATTGAAATGCACGAATCTTGCCCTTATGACGTCAAAGAATATCTTCGCAAAAACAATGTGAATCCAGTTTAAATGAATAAAATTTCACATTTGCAATATTCCATTCATATTTATTTAATAAGACAAAAAAACTGAACTACTGAACACCGCCGAGCTGATTGAAGTTACCTTCAACTAAGGTTGACCATCGGAATGGGATGCTGTCAAATTTTACTTAAATTTCGATAAATAAGTGGAGATTTTAAAATTAAAACATAAAAACTTATAGGCAAAATATATGACTGCTGGTTGCAGGGTAGATTTACGAATGCGCCTTTCGAAATGGTCGCTCCACATGAGAACTTTTATTTCGTTATTTTGACGCCACCGGTTCAATAATTTTAGCATTTTTTTTTGTATAATGCCGATATGAAAAAACTTGGAATAATTCAAACAACTATTTATTTTGGTTGATTATTGGAAACAATTGATGAATAATTAAACTTTTGCTAATTTTCTAGGGCTCTACACGATCAGATAGACTTCTCAAGATATTCAATCCTAGATCACATCCTTATCATATCGAAGTGTAAAAGCCACCGAATCAGAGTGGTTCTAGGATCGGGAGATTTCGTCCACTCAAATACATGAATGCATCAATCCAATTATGATATATTTCTAGAGAATAAGAAGCAAGAACTCTCAGGAATGTTTAATTATTCACAATGAAAAAAAAACATATTAAAGGCGTTTCGTATTAGATGACTTGTGTTCAGGCCAGCTCTGGCTTCAGCGGATCGAAAGTATTTTTCTCATGCTCGGTAAAAACAAACCGAAATTACAAAGCTTTATCAAATAATAAATGATTCGCATATCCAAACTTTTCAATAAAATTAATTTTAAGAAAATTCTATTATCACCCAAATCTACTTTTGTGTAGCTATTCGTTTATTTTTTTGAAATTTTCATATACAATTTTTGAAAAAATTGTTGCTGTTTAATCTCAAAAGGTTCATTTCTGTGGTCGATAGTGCGTTTTCGCAATTTTTGAACCAAAAATAACTTGACTCATTAAGTGATTCGCACTTATAACTTGCACCGTTTTTTTCTAATTTATTCGGAAATAAACGCCGAATTTTTTCTCAGCCTTTACATTTCTCAGTCCCCTTTTCCAATAATCTATTGAATCAGAAAACCACTTCATCGCGAAATCCCTTATTTTTTTTGTAATACATCAAAGTACAAAACCTGGCATGAATAGTCGAAAAGCGAATGTACTCGATCCGCTCTCAATTTTGTTTGAAATACTATCAAAATTGAAGAGGGCGGAGAGCGCAGAAGTGCAACATCTGAAAATGATGCACTTTTTTGTTTTATGGTACGAGTGGCGAAACCTTGATCTTGGAAACAAGGACGAGTCAGGTTTTGAAATAATCTTGATTAAAAAAAAATACTGTATTTATGGGCACTAATGAAAGTTTCAATTTAAGTTTTAACAGGATAAATCATCCGAAATGCTATCATCTGAATATTTATTCAACATTAATTTAAACCTTTTCCATTTATTTTCTCAATAATTTTTTTAAAGATTTCATCAAATATCTTTCACTAGTATTTTCGTTTAAATCTAATCTTATGCGCCTTTAAACATTTATCCAAAAATTGATGTTGTTTTCTAATATTTACATTTGTGCGAAAATTGTTGACCACTTCGTTTCGAGTCGCCGAAAAATTGACTTTGGGCGCTACCGTACTCGCTACATCCAATCACCCGTTTCCACAATACCCGCCCCAATTCGTACACTTAAATAGTACACTGAAAGTGCAAGCGGAGGTCTCGACGCGATTCGAAGAGGAATGCACTCTGTTTGTGATTCACGTGAACAAAATCAACACTGGTGTGGACTTCCTCGCATCGGAATTTTTGATTTCTCATCAACGAGCCCTTTTTTTTCGCGAGTTCAAACATCGACTTTCTCTGAATACAAATAATCGTTGGCTATTAGCATATTTTTGTGTGCAGTCGAATTATCACAAGAGGAATGAGATATGCCAGCCATTATAGGTGCTCTTGCCAACAATTCCGTTCAAAAAATGAAAATCCTTGACGAAAACTTAACAAATTTTCATATCGACAAATACCGAATTCATTAGGAAATTTTTTCACGCACGGTTGTAAAAAACAGCCCCCCATCTGATTCGGTACTGACAATGAGAAGCCGGTGTCGAGATGGGGTCCTTTCAGACCCTTGTTTGAATTGCCACCCGTTAGAAACAACCATCGACGACACCCAATCGATTGTGGCGTATCCCGGAAAATGTCGGCAGATGCTTATAAAAATTATTTATTTTGTATTTTATCAAAAATGTAACCCTTGGACACTGGAATTTTGACTCCTCTGCCTCAACGTATTGCGGAAAACGTCAAGCGCCGCTTCTCTCTCCTGCTGCGCTCTTCTTTTCACCACACTTTTCCTCTGCGACGGACGTGCCGTCGATAGCTCACACAGGCAAAACGCGACGGATGAAATCCGGGCGAATCACGGTCCGTTATTGACCGTTCCAGCGTGTCGCTGACGTACCGGACACGGACGTCTTAGCGTATCCGGGAACGGACCGTGATTCGCCCGGTGGCGTTTTTCACATGCTTTTTTTTCTTCCGTTCGTATAATAATCAAAATTAAAATTGAAATCATATAGACAGCATTATTATAAAAGTTTTATTTAAGAAAAATCGAAAAAAAAATTATTTACGAATCGCAATCGCTATATTCGTTTTGAATTTAATCGTATTCGATTGTAAAATGATTAATTCGTATTCGATACGAAAGAGTCAATTTTTTGTTTCACAATCAAATACATTAAAATTCGAAATGAATACACCGAGTTTCGCACCAAATACGAGTACATTCGGGTTTTTCCAAAGAGTAATCGAGTACCACAAATTTCAAACTTAATTTTCGATCAAGTTTGTATCCGAAATTTGTTGTATTCGATTCGAATCGAATTACTAGAACAAAAATAATTCTAAAACAAAAAAAAAATATTTGCACATTCCATTTGCACACGCGTGTTCTACCTGGATTGGAACATTTCCATTAACTCTTCGATTTTGGCGGTTTTTCCGCGTCGTTTATCATCGCTGAAACACAGTATATAGCATATATATAACATTCGCGTTGCTCACTTACATGAAGTTTCTTGTCATTTCTCGTATATGAGAAACGACGACGGTTTCTTCCCACCCTTCACTTTTTATATCGAAGCCTCGGTGTAATATTTCTGAAAAAAAGCATAGTTTTTACCATTCAATTTCTCATTGGCCAATATGGACTAGGCGCAAGTTTTTAGCCGGTCAATGTTACTTCAAATCTACTTACTTCCAAGAATTTCGAAGAACTTGTCCGGTATTTTGGGATATTTCGTTCGTTTCGTTGACGAAGCGGCCGAATAAATTACAAAGCCTTTTGAGCCTTTTGCATCTCGCCTGTTGGTATGTCTCTCCATTCAGATTGTGATGCTTGTTTGTCCCATTTTTTATTTCGCTTCTTATCCGATGAATATCTGTCCAGTACTCCTCCACTATCTCCGAGAGTTGCTGAATTCCTCCAATTCTAACATATTTAATTATAGTTCCACAACTGAAAACCCAAACAATAGATAAAAAGTGCCCAACGTCTATACCATTTTGCGAACATATTATTTGTTTCTTTCCCACAACTATTGCACACATAGTGCGCGTTATAAATAGTCATATTGTTCTTCCATAGCTGGAAGCTTTGCCGACGGAATGTTAAATCTTTATGAGAAGAAAGGAATCTCTTGAAATCTGTAATTGCCTCTTTACTTCTTCGTAATTTTTTCCTATTTACCCGCATCGGTACTTCGAGCTATGCACGCTGAAGTTACGAATGTCAAAACTTCGTCCGACACATTCGCTAAATACTGCGCCAAGTCTATTCGAAAATGGCGATTAGTATTAAGACAAATTACCTACCGCTGTGGGGACAATCTTCTGAAGATTTCTCATCGTTTTCCTCAACATCGTTTTCCTCAACATCGTTTTCCTCAACTTCGTCACAATTCACATCCCATTGAAACATTTCTTCCTCTTCATCGATGTCTATATTGAGCGACTCAGAAAGTTGAACATCAATCGGTTCAGATAAGTTTTCTTCACTTGAAGAAGATACTTCTCTTGATCCTATTGTAGTAAAAGAGAGTATAGCAAATAGTTATGCAATTTTAACATACTTTTTGTTGGTAAAGATGGTAGAAATCTTCGATATGACCGTCCCATGACTGAAATCGTAGTCTTTATCAAAACTTGAACGAAAATTGGGAAATTTTTGTATTTATTTAAATGACCTAATGACCCATTTACAATCTGAAAAAACAATTTCAAAGGAACACTATTCATTTTTCAACTACAATGGAATAAAACAGTAACTTTTCCAAATAATGATACGGTATTGGAACCGTTAAACAAGTCGAGTAAACCTCAAACTTGGGTAATTAAACCTTCATTATTGAACGAAAACGAACAAAATGTTAACAAAGCGATACAAACTAATAACAAACTTGATGATACTAAATATGGTGGATGGTGGGCTTGGGGAAACAACTTAATAAACTGAAATAATACGACTAAAAGCATAAGTAATTGACTAAATCGGTGTTTACGATTGGGGACTTGCATTTAAATAAAGGTGAACTTCGGCCGCGGCCCTCTTTTTGCTGGACATTGCCCGATGGCATGATGGCGTGCGTCTCTTCATTTCGCACTCTCTCTCTCGCCCACCGCCTCATCGTCTCGCCCACTCTCCCATTTCCACATTATCTCTACATTACAAAACAACGAATATAAATATGGAGCGGAACAGTTAGAACGCATAACGGTGAATCGACAGCAGCGAACTTAGACACATCGATCTTAGGAAAGGAAGTCTCGAGCCGTGCTATGGTTACCGCATCGGTATCGGGCAACCTGCAACAAGAAAATTTAATTATCAGCCATCGGTCGCCACAGCTTCCAGTGAAGCCGTTATATTAAATATTAATTAACTTTTGTGTCGTAACGTTTCAGCCAGGAAGTGTCGATCAGTAAATAGTCCTTTGTTTGTCGGTGACATTTTCACTCGAAAAAAATTGTCACGTAATTGGTCCGTTTTTTGTCTGTGATGCCTTTCAAAGAAATATTTCGTCCGTACTTAATCCGTTTTTTAGCCGTGGCGTTTCATACTGAAAATCAAGATCCGTAATTAACACGTTTTAAAAACGTGGCCAATAAATCTCCGGACTTTGTCCGTTTTTTGTCCGTGATGCCTTTCAAAGAAATTTTTGGTCCGTACTTGGCCCGTTTTTTAGCCGTGGCGTTTTATCCTGAAAATCAAGATCCGTAATTAACACGTTTTAAAAACGTGGCCTATAAATCTCCGGACTTTGTCCGTTTTTTTACCGCGGCGTTTTTCAAAGAAATTTTTGGTCCGTACTTGGCCCGTTTTTTAGCCGTGACGTTCAAATATCCGGACTTCGCCCGGACTTCATCCGTCGCGTTTTGCCTGTGCAGTTGGTAGAGCGGAGGACTGTAGATTTGTGGGCATCCTTAGGTCGCTGGTTCGAATCCGGCTCGACGGAATCGCTTTTTGCTGTCGACCAAAGAATAGTGGCCCCACAGCTGATTTTGCCCTTTTCACTCGCCCCTCTACTCCGATTCCCCGCCCTTTTGCACTTTTAGACACGCACAGAAAAAGAGTACTCGCCTTTTGCCCGTCGTCTGCATCGCCTTCATCGTTTCCAACAACCCTCCGTCTGGACCGCTCGAATTTGCTGTATAGTACTACAATTTTTTTGGAGGGACGGCCGGACGGAAAGTATGCCATTCTATATTCAGACGCCACCGCTGACGCCGGCCACGATTGTACCAGCGTCAGCTCACTCGAATCTACTCAGCGGCTCACAGCGTGACAACCATCTCGTCTCCGACGCCGAAGAGGAGATCGTTGTCGACGATCTTCCGCCGCTTCGGCCGTTCCGCCCACTTGCTGAAATTCAGAAGACGTACAGCGATTCGAATCTTCGCAAGTCGAGCATTCGCACACCGCAGCCGATTCGACCGAGCTCGACACTCTTCAATCCCAATCTCACCGTTCAGGCGTTTCTTCAGTTGCATCGTAATCCGACGACGACGACGACGATGATGGTGTCGCCATCAGTGCCAAGTTGCCTATCCAAACTTTTAATAGAGGTTAGTTCTTTTTTTATTTGAAAATGTTTCAACCTGTAATCCAAAGACGGGATTCAATGCTCTAATAGCTTCCAAAATAAGAATCTTATTAAAAAATTATTTTTTTGAAAATTGCTTTCCTATTAAAAATCCACCAGTGTTTTTATTTTCCTTTTTCATAATTTTCTGAGCTCTTCCTGCTTAGTTCGATTCGATTTCATCGTCCGCAGCTGTAAGCTTATAACATGATTACATTCTTCGAATTTTATAGCTCTAATATATATTTGATGTTTACTGAAAACTCACGTTTCTCTAATTAATTCCACTTTAAGCCTATTCAATCTCTCATCTTCATTTTAAATAATCTTATTGATCTTTTATTTTTGTTTTTATTTTTTCGCATATTTCTCTTCTTCGTCATCATCGGTGCCCCTCGTTTCTGAAAGAATATCCGTATCCTACTGTACACAAACCGGTGGAATAAATAAACAGACGTCGGATTTCTTGCGACGAAATTGTATGCACATCACACGCAAAAGTTCATTCGGGCATGGAAAAATATTCCAATTTGGTGCATTGACTCGAATTTCATTCTGAAATTTGTTTTGGAATTCGGAATTGAGAAGGGCTGAACAAATGATTGTAAACCTGAAAATTATTTAGCCTAGAAATTGAAATTTTAGAATCGTATCGGGACCATCATTATATGCTTGTCAAAGCGTCCCATGCGCCAATAAGCTTGCGGGGTTTAACATAAGCTTGTTCTGATTATTTCAAAGTGTATTCAATATCATCATTTTCGGATATAATTTCAATTCGTCGAACAACACCCAACAAAAATGTTTGAAAAATAAAAAAAGCCGAAGTGTGACATAGGTCTCTCTCTCTCTCTCTCTCAACGACAAAATACTGAAAGCCGATTGTTTCATTAATCAACTACCCGTTGCTTCAATGAAGGCTTCCGAGAATGGTGTCAAATGAAATTACAGTTTACTTGGCAATATTTTTCAGACAATTCAAACCTACCGTATTCCTCAATTTCATATATTCCCGACGACATCACATTCAAATACTTTTATTAAGAACAAAAATTTTAAAAATTTTCGTTATCTTTCTCCTCGTTTAAAGCATTTCTAACACTAAAAACGCATTGGTTTCCCAATTGAATAACTCCAAATTAGGATAACACCTCAACTAAACATTGTGTATTTTGTGAGCTCATCAAAAATCGGACCCGTTCGTTTTTTTTTTCTACAAATGCTTAAAATCATACGCTCGCGCACATATTTGCGCATTTTGTTGCTTGTTTTCCCATTCTTTTTTTGTTTTATTTTTATTTTTTGTTTTCTTCGTCACTCTCGATAGCTGCGTCTCGCGCAAAATATTGACAAATTTTGGGAGGCGCAGAGCACCGAATGGGAGGGGGAGGGGAGGGAAGGGGAGGGGAAAAGGGGGGGGGACGCCAAAGGGGTGGGCTTGGTTTTCAGCCAAAAACACCGTTCGAAAACAACAACAACATAGCATCATAACAGACAACACAAGACAACAAAAATTGGAGAGAAACAGAACGGCTGGAGACCGCCGGCTACTCACGAGTTACTTTTTTCTGTGTTGAAATCGAACAACAACATCAACATTCATTTTTTTTTCATTTCGAGTCACCCATTTAGAGCAATTATTGATCGATTTTCAGTTCGACCAAAATTTTGCGCAATTCTCATACCAAATAGAATGGTGAGTTCACGCCGGAATCGAACATTCAAATTTCACCGTTTTCGAATAAAACTTATTCTGAAATTATCAGAACTAAACATATTTTTATGAAAATGTTTCATAGTCTATTGAATTGAAAAAAATAAAGATTAAACTGACCATCGTTTTACGTCGTATATTGTGGAAAAGAAAAATATTTTTTTCTATCAAAAACTGCAATCGCGCTCCATTGAGCATTTCGATTTCAATGAATGTTAGAAATGAAAAAACGAATAAATTGAAGACCTAGACAACCTCAACTGCTCCATGATTTTGTTCTTCAAAACAATGTACAGAAATACATTTTTCATAGTCAAATATTGTACATAAATCTCATGCTGTGTCGAGAAGCTTATAGCGACATAGCATGTTATGTACTCCAGCTTCATCCTATCCAGACAATAGACATTGTTCATTGTCTTGTCCTACCCAAAAAAAAAGGAGCAAGTTTATTCCAATCATGTTTCGCTCTCCGGGGACCTCATTAAGCAGCAACTGATAATTTTCAAGCTCCGCCAATTTTGTGTTGTTCGAGCATTCGCTGTTCAACTTTCCATTTAACATATGTATTCATTGCCTTGATTGTCAATTGCAAAATTTTTGCGAATAGTACAATCGTTTCACGAAATTGTATGTTGGCTTGACGGGGAACTGATTTACCGCCGTGATAGTCGAAAGTTGATGAGCCGTCGAAATAGAAAAGTGCGTGCAAACAAAAGAAATGGTAGATAAGAGAGATGACGAGATGGCGGCTACGGTATGCGCAATTTTAAAGGCGCGTGTCAATTGTACACATATTGCAATATTATCGATAGACATCTAATCAAGTGTCTATCAAGCTTTCACAAAATAAACAATTCGATGGACGGCGCTCGCTGAAACAAACCGATAACCGGGGGCCCGTCTTTATTCGACAAATTCGTCTGTCTGGACTCGATAAAGTGCACCATACAAGGGCGTCCGTTTTTAGTGTAGTCGACGATTTTGAGGTTTTCCATTTTTTTGTTGAGTTTGTCCTTATCATTCATATCAATCATAATGTTTGGTCTGCTATTTACTCTGACCTTGGTTCAACAAAAATTGTTTTTTTGATTTATATTTATGAGCGAATTCTTCAAGAATCTGAAGTCCGCGGCGTTTTTCGCTTGAAAATGAAAACGGTAAGAGTCAGAGTAACAATGCAAGTTTAAGCAAACTCTACATGTTTCCTTGTAATTTTTATTTTATTTTCGTTTTGTTCGACGTTATAAATGCCACGTGATGAGCATCTTGTGAGCTAGAATATGTTTATTCTTTTGATTATCAACTGAATCTTCTTTTTTTTTTAGATTTTCTTTTTTTAGAGAGAAAATACAGTATTTTATTAAAATAACGTAAATGAAGTCAAAAATTTCTCAAAATACTTTGAGATAATTTTTCAAATCATTTTCGCAAAGAGTGGAAATCAGATAATAATTCTGAGAAATTTTGCAAAGTCTGAAACCACTGTAGTTTATTTTTAGTCTCAAATGAGTAATCCCCGTAATGAAACCCTGTTTCAGACTCGCAAATCCACTCACTTGTTGTTCATTTGTTTTAAATAAATTATACAAGGCCGGCTTAAAATTTTCTCATTCTTATATTACTGTAAGAGCAGAAAATTGTTTAATAGCGGTGTCAAAAAAAAATGATCTGAATAATAAAAGAAGGTATTGTATGGATACTTCGATTCGCTTATTTTTTTCGAGTTTCTTTGCATTTCGAAATGCCTTACCTCAATTCCACCGATTTATCCGATTTCATCATCACCACCAAACTTAGTTCGTCGTCTTTTCCAAACATTCGACGGGATTCGCCAACAATTCTCAAGGTCTTTTCACATTCTCTTGTTGAAATTCCTACTGTAATCCAATCGGAGTGAACCCGACAAATCAATGTAGACATTGGCTGTGTGGGGGCATCAGCTGTTCTCTCGCGTCTACGATTCAGCGAACATTTCGCTTTCGAATTGTTTCGAAAATTTCGCGATTCGAATCGTTGCCGCCTCTTCAGCGTGTCTGCGCATCTTCGTCTCCAACACTTTTCAGTGTCCGGCTTTCTGGGTCATGATACGAAATACACGAGAATGACAATATGTTGTGGCTTAAGCCAATTCGCTTTTCCTCCGCCAAAAATCTTTCGTCGATGTTGTTGTTTGATTTGTCTTGAAATTGATCATCTCCATCATTTTTTCGCATCCAGATATTCTCGTCTGACCTATTAAAATCCGCGACCGCCCGCTTGGAAAAACATTCATCTTCTAGTTCTTTTTTTTTCTTATTTTGTCATGTTCCGATTGTTCACATGAGACAACAACAAACACAACAAATAACTGCTGTTTGAAAGATTCCACAAATTGATTCTAAACATGTGATTTCTTTTGAGGTGATGATTCTCTTTGACGGGTCTCGCCGCGAAATTTCTATTATTCCTCATGAAATACGTGAAACGGCTTAATTTTTAAAACGATGTGTTGTTCGGCAAAGTGCAATTTCGGAAGATTAAAAATGTTTTTTTTTCAATCCCGTCTCCGTGTTTTCTTTTCTTATTTGCATCCTTGTTCGGGATACGGTATCTCCAACAAACATCCGTCTCCTCTCATCATTATCATTATCCTTTTTTGATTCTTAAAAAAGTGATAACGCCTACAGTAACGGATTCCAATCGTCGTCGTCATCAGCAAGGTTTTTGCGTTGAATCGTACCCGGCGATTGCAACTTGATTCCTTGTTGATTTTACGACGTCAGTCACCCAGCAATTTTTTTATTCGTCTTGTGTGTTTCCTTACAAGTCAGATCCTCCGGTACACAAATTTTGTAGTCAAATCTCCCTCAAATGCAATTCGACGTCGAAATTTCGATTTTGAGACCCCCCGAAGAAATTCCAAACTTCCTGATTAGTCTTTCATTTTACGTGAATGGCGTGATCCGAAAGAGAAAGTCATGTTGATAATCATAACTGAGAAATTTAACTGTCATTACTATGTATAGGCAAGGTCATGTGAATATCATTGTTTCAAACTGATAAGCTCGAATATCACATATTTGCCAAAATATAAACACATCTTCTTCATTTGTGTACGTTTCACTGATTATTTATTATAAATGACAATTAATTGTCACAATTAGCTTCATTATTTCCCATACGAAAAACCATTTAGGAAATCAGAGCCCATATTCATTATTGTGGTCAAATATGTATTTCTCTTTTTGTTTTAACATCATAACGTTTGAAAGAAAAGCCAAAATGTATTACTGTAGACTAAAGGCGCATCAAAATCATGAATTTTGGAAAGCAAAAATATTTGTAGGTTGGAGTAATCTGGCGGATCATTAATCTATGATTCATTCAGCCAAAAAAAAATTAGATTCTAATCGGAATTTCGATTGTTGAGACGGTTCGAAAAAATTCGGAAAATCCGCAAAGCTGATGAATTCAATACCGATTAGATTTGATCGCACGTTTTTTTCACACATTTCTTAATTATGTGATTATAAGAAGTGATCATTTGATCTTCGTCCAGACGAAACTTGTAAATAAACACAAGTTTTGAAACTGAATGCAAACCGTCGATGACAGGTGATCGCGCACAAGGACAGTCGAGAAACACGCTCCCCGATTTACCGTGTCTGTGTGTGAGTGTTGTTGTTGTTGTTGTTTTTTTTTGCCTTCTTATTGGTGGCACCCAGCACAGCGCAGCCATCTCGTGTGCTACCTGCGAACTACCGACCGCCTGGTGCACTTTCGAGGCGCCCGTTTTCACAGACGCTTTTTTTGTCGTCGTCGTCGTTTTTGTTTTTGTTGTTGTTGACCGATTCGAAAATACCTCAAACGCACTGCGTGTTTGCACTTTTCGACAATTTTGGGCGCGAAAAAACGACGGAATTTGATGCTCGAGAAAAAATATAAGCAAGCACACCTCACATGCTTCTTCTTCTTCTTCTTCTTCTTCAATGGCGACGACGATGATATCAGATAGACAACATTTTCAGATGATCTAACAAGTAATTTTAGCGGATGATTTCGTTAAATCCCGCACTATAATTATGAGTGGCAATTTTCGTGAAATTCCACGTGAATTCGGCCTCCCCATTTCAAAATTTTTTCGACAAAATCATATCAACTAAATTAGATTGTCTTTGAATAATTCATGCGTCTTTTTTCAAGTGACTACTCTACATAATGTGACTTCAATACGTATAATCATTGTTTCGATGCAAAAAAAAAATTCAAAATAATATGATATAATAAAAGAAACCACCTGCTGTCTACTGCATTAACAATAAAATATAAATTTCTAAAGAACAAGAGATTAAAAAATTCACCAGACATATGGCTCTCGCAAGGTCAAACTCGTCTCGAAAAAATTTTTGACGACACATGTTTGCACCTTATGTCAGTTTGCGTAATTAGGAGATAATTACCGAACTTTTCTTATATTTTCGGTCTGTTTTAGGAATTTCTGTGAAATTGAGGTGCCCATGTGATCCTCTGATATTGATAACGTGATTGGTCCGATCAGGCAGCTTTCGATTTCGATAAGTGTAATGGGGGGCCGCGTGATTTAAAATGGTCGAAATCGCGAGAAAATTAGCCTCGAGCCAAATTGTGGCTCATGCTCCCTCAAACTTGATCTTGTATTTGAGCTCGAACGCGAATCGTCCGATTGATTTATTGGTGTTATTGTTAGCAGAATCGCATCCTCTGCAACATCTCGGCGACCTTTCCTCGATTGTTTGTGTTTGTCTCTCCGCCCTTCCCATCTCTATCAGAGGGGTCCCCCCCCCCAAACACACCGAAAAAAATAAATCGAGAGAATAGCAATGAGAATGGAGAGAGCACGCGACGTGTGCTCCGTTGTTGGGTAATCGGGAGCGGTGAGAGATCGACGAGATCCGAGAGACATCCGAACAGAATGTTTGTCTACGACCCCGAGAGACCTCGGGTACCTGTTGACAAACAAAACGCAACAATCATTGAGACCCCCCCCTTCACCCCGTCCCCTTATTCTCCATCTAGCACTGACTCAGAATCTCATGACATTTTTTTTTCTTTTTCGAGAATATTTCCTCCAGTTTACTGTACCTACAGTAACCCTCTTATCATAAGCAATCACTTGATTCTTTCACAAATTTTCATATTCTCCCATGTTTCTTGCAAAGATCTCCATCATCTAATTCGATTCTCTTTCATATTAAAAAAAAACCTGGAAATTTTAATCTGTCGGCTCAATTCTGTAAAATTCGGTTTTTTTTAATTTTCCCAATTTTCTAAAAAAAATATGCACTTGTAGAACCGAGAAAAAAAATGTATTGAGCGGTTCACAACCGTTCAATCATTACAAAAAAGTAGGAAGTGGTGTTTCCCATGTAAACCAAAAGAGAACAAAGGGAATTCGGAAAATAGGTAAGCAGACAAAACGCGTCGACCTCAAAACTCGCGTTTAAAAAGTGCAAACTTGCGTCTCTTTTCACATGCAACTATGTGAATGTGCGTGTTTTTTTTGCTGCTGCGTGTTTGCCTCCTCCCACTCACAACTCGTCTGTCCGAAACCGCACCGGCCATATTTCAAAGTTCGACGGGCAAAAATCCAACCTTGTCTGGGGTCCGATGACGATGGCGCGACCGCCCGTCTGCTCGTGTCCTTTCGCGCCACCGCATCACAATAGGGCATTTTTTTTTGAGAGCTTGACCCTATCTCAATGTATATTTATTTGTTCAAATTTCTCTATAACCCCCCCCCCCAATTCCCCCAGACACCAATATCTATATATGCACACACATACATATATAAATATAAATATATACACAATTATTTATTTATTTATTTTGTCTCTGTCGCGAGACGCGCGGCACAGCAGCGCCGCCGATGTCTACTACACCAAAATGAGGGGCGAGAGTCTCGAATTTTGGGGTGTCTCTCATTCGTAATTACATACGTGTACTTTGAAATTGGGTGGGCGGAGCGTCGAGCGATATTTCGCCAATAAAGATTGTTGTAATTCGCATTAAGTAGTCATTTTCGTGGAGCCCATTAATCCGCCCTTGTGATTTTTTGTTGCTCTTCGTTTATCCACCCGAGTTTGTCTCATCGCTTTTCCGTTTCAAACGTTTATTATTATGTTTATGTGGGGTTTCACTCTGACTAATCTTTTTTACGTGCTGATGATGTTAGATTGTAAGAAGAAGGTGGGATCGGATTAGCATATTTGTTCTTTTTGATTTGTTTCATTGTGCTTCCGCAACTCTTTAGGATTTCAACCGTATTTGCGCCGAAATCAGCGGATGATAAATAGAAATTCTGTCTACAGTAACCGGGTACGCAAGCAAACTCACGCAATAATGCACCATCCACTTTATTTTATTTTTTTTTGCAAGTGGGCCTATTTTTCAAAATTTCGCGGAAACGTGACTCTTTTAAATCAAAATTATTTATTAGCGTGTTAATATCAACTTATATATCGTTTGTTGTAAGAAAATCAATTTCGGAATCCTAAATCGCTATTTTCCATCGATTTGAATTTGTCAAACATTGTCATCTATTCCCAACGTGCAATGTCATGAGTGAATTATATTTTCTGAAAACATTGATGGAACAATATGTTATTTTATGTTATGTTTTGTTTCAAATCTCCGGAATTATGCCTTTTTTCGTGTTTCCGAGGACGACTCATTCTTTCCGCACAATTTAATTGATTAGTAATCATCCTTTCCCGAAATAGGCCTGTTTTCTTCAATCTTTTAATATTTCCGAAGCATTATATGTTTTGTTTTGCTGCACATTTCCCATGTTTCAAACATTTTTGCCATGCCAGACACTATAATTAAAACTGGTAAAATATAAGGTGTGACAATTAGAGTTTTAAACTCGATTTATTAAATAATCCAAATTTGTCGCAACTTTTATGATTAATCTCATTTGTTTCATTACAGGAAGACGGCGGAACCGCGCAATCACCCGCGTCAACCGCAATACCGCATACAGAAGCAGTAACATTGCCGATGCTCTCTTCCGAATCGCATCCACGCCCGACAGCAGCGCCATCATCGAGCACAGTCGACAATTCGCTCGTTTCTTCAACTTCTACGAATCCAAATGCCCATTTCAACGACAACATCCTGATGCTCGCTCTACAGGAGAGAATCTGCAACCAGGTAAGTAAAGTGAACCAGCTAACCCTTAGCTGTCAACAAAAAAAAAACAACAAATCAACACCAACAACAACAGACTTGTAAACAACAAATGCGTAAACAAATTCTCTCAATTCTTCTCAATATTTGTTGTGTTTACGCGTATTCTTCTCATCCTTCTATTCTGATCGTCGTGATCATCCACAATAGTATTGGCTTGTAAGTAAAAGGACGAAAAACCGTGATACGGCACTATGTAATTAATATATTTTAAAACGACTAAGCTATTGAAATTCTCTTTGATTAAAAATGAAAAATATTTTCTTGAAGAGACTTTACAATTATCTTTGACCTGCATTTCACAAAAAAAGAAATACGAAAAAGAATAACGAACGAGAAGCGAAAACAACAACAACAACGACAACAACAACAGCGTAAACAAAATGTCTCTAGAATATTTAGTCTATTTCGTTGTTGTTTACGCGCTGTTTTCTTCGTTTCTTCTTTTTCTTCTTCGTCGTCTTCTTCTTCCTTCTTTCACCGAAATGCATTCAGACGCATTGCCAAATTCCTGTTAGTCTGACTTGACGTGTCGCTTATTAATTTTTTTTCTGTCTGCGGGTAATCAGTTTATACATATCCAATTGTCGGTTCGACAATTTACTGAAAACCACAAATCAGAATTTTGGAGATCAAATTGAGAAATATTGCAGATGCGGCCTCAGCAACAGGCGGCGCTCACTCAATCAGCAACTACGCCTTCGTTGACACAACTCGCAGCTTCTTCTCCCGTTGGAAATACCGACACCACTCGTCTGATTCAGCAGATGTTCCTGAGTCAGATGCTTATACCACAGTTACCTGCAGCTCTTGATCTCGCATCCACTATCAATTCGGTCTCGTCGATATCGATGCCGTTGACGACCAACGTGTCGACATCCTATAGTAACTCACAACATGCGTTGTGGCATCACAACATGTGTAGCTGGCCGAACTGCGGACATCCGTGCGATTCAATATCCGCCCTTCTTGTGCATTTACAACAGGATCATCCGTTCAATGAAAAGTTTTTCGATATTCCAAAGTTAATGTGGAATCCTGTTTTTTCAGAAGCAATGATGATCTGAAGGCTCAAATTGAAAAAGTTGATAATTTGGATCATCGGTTAACGATTGAACGGAACAGACTTCAAGCAATGATGCATCATCTACGCTTGAAACCGTCTCCTGATACGACAACGCCGAATGTCGTCAAACTGGAAACGAGCTCGCCGTTGTGTTCGCCGAATATTGATACGCTCGGAGTTCAGCAACAAGTTGCCACCCAGAATTCGCCAGTCTTGCAGACACAGGTAAAACAAAAATTAATTATTTGTTTTGAATACCGTATATTTATCAAAACATATTTGTTAGGATAAGCTGAATTAAAGGATTAAATTGACGAAAATATCGTTATGAATTCCGTGAAAATCCCCCGTTTTTATTTTATTCGCTTGCTTTTTTGGGCTTTGGGTTTTTAAAAATTTCCGAATTATCCGAAAATTTAGTGGGCCACAGTATTGCACTTTTGTTTGTGTGTGTGTGTATGTTTGTTGATGAGCATCATCATTCGTTCGGTTGCGTTATTTGGCGGAGGCGGCCGCCGTGGTCGGCCACCCGTCGATTGTTTGTTTTCGAAAACGATTTGTTTACATGCCGAGGTAGAGGACGTCTCTTTTCCCTCTTTGCATCCAATCGATAGTGCAGATAAACACAAACGCACTAGCGTATACAAACAAAAACGCAAAAAGGACGGGCGACTCCACCTCTTCCATTCGTCAACATTTTGCTTACTCCCATTTTCGAAATTAGAAACGAAAAGCCACGAGTGGTGTCTGATTTCGAAATTCGGTATGAGGGAGACTGAGCTGAAATATGGGGGGAATAGAACGAGTTTTGAAAACGTTGTGACAATCTGCACATTTCCTCGATAAATTATTTTTTGCTCTCGAGGAGGGGGTTTAATTAAATATTCAGAAGCCGTCACTGTTTTTGTTTTTGTTGTTATTGTTGTCATCTTTTTTTTGGTTTAATTTCTTCGAGCAGAACACGAAAACAGAAAATAAGAAAACTTCCGTTTTTTTTCGCGGTTGTTGTTATTTTGAAGCTGTTTGTTAATATGAGAACACTATAAGAATGATTATCCATGATTTTGTCAACTCAAGAAAACATTTTCGATAGAAGAAAAAACTAGACAGAATTGTTCCGATGAAGTATCAAAAGCTCAACGCAATGAAGCACTTATGTGAAACGCGGGGTTTTTCGTTTCCAAAATTAGATTTTACAATATTCATATTATAATTTAAAAAAAAACAGAATTCTTTTAGTTGAATCGGTTTCAGACGAGTGTGCCCGCATCAATGGATAGTGCGTCCTCACTTCTTGGAATGGCTGTTGCTTCTGCGGCGGCATCGTCATCAGCAAGCACTCCTCCACAGTTGCCGTCATCAAGCAACGTGATTTCAACCTCATTCGGCTCCCACAGCGTGCAAGGTAATTAGTGAACGGAAATACCAAAATCGACGAGAATTGCCACCTGCGTTTATGTCTAGTCATTTTTTTCTAACTTTTCAGGTCCAAGCAGTACAGCTGGTTTAAGCATGAAAAGATCAGGATCTTCGGAAACTTCGCCGAATCCCGATTCGAAACCATCAGCCCCGCGGCGAAGTCGAATATCGGACAAGACGGTTCAGCCTATTGCCACCGACATTGCAAAGAATCGGTAATAATGAACCAAAAGATAATCGGGGTTTCAAGATATCGTTTCTTACAGCGATTATTACCGTAACAACGATGTTCGGCCACCGTACACCTACGCTTCACTGATACGACAGGCAATCATGGAGTCACCGGAGTGTCAGCTGACACTCAACGAGATCTACAATTGGTTCACGGACACGTTTGCGTATTTTCGCCGAAACGCAGCCACGTGGAAGGTGGGAATTCTCTTCATTTCGTCGAAGAAAAATTGCAAGAAACCAGCCAAAAATTGAGAGGAGAGACGCCAATGTCTGTTGGTGTCGAGAAGAACGGCAATTCGGCGTCCGTCATATGACAAAAAGTGCAACAAAACATGCCGAGTGAGCGCACCACAGACAGACATGGCATCAGCTGAGGCAAAAAATGCTTTTTTTTTTCAGCGTTGGCCATCGGCGTCACTCTAGGCGAAAGTGCACTGCGCGATCGTCTCTTTTGACATTTTCTTCTAGTTTTCTTGGTGTTTTTTTTTCGCGGAGAGGGAATTTTTGAAGAGTCATGAGCCGGAAATGCTGACGCATTTAAATTAATGAGAGCCTACTTTGAAGATGTGTGGGGAATTCTGACTAATCAATCGAGCAAATAAGGAATCACATTTGGAACAATGAATTATTTTCAGAACGCGGTTCGACACAATCTCTCACTCCATAAATGCTTCCAACGTGTCGAACAGAATGTGAAGGGTGCTGTTTGGACTGTGGATGATTCAGAATTCTACAGAAGACGTCCGAATCGCTCTTCAGCGACGAGAAGCCAACCACAGACGCCGTTACCTGACGATGTGAGTGAATTGTTGTGATTTGTGATTGGTGTTCGCTTCGCTTGTAGTTTCATATTAGGCTACTTGAGACTGCGAACCCTGAATCTCATCAACATACATGCTGAGGATCAATTTTTGAGTTTGGTCGTGATTCAGGCTTCGCAGTATATGCTTGACCCGAACGCATTGAGTCAATTATTGGAACTGCAGAACTTTGATCCGTCGTCGATTAGTGGTGATCAATTGGCGTTGAACGGCGGCCTTGATAGTGTCCTCTCCTTGTTAGGTATTAATCGAAAAAGCGAGAAGTTGCTCATTAATATTGGGTTTTCAGCTAATTCGGAGGGTCAAAATCCATTATCCCTGCTGTCTGCAGCTGCAGCAGCCAGTGAACAACATCAGCAACATCAGCAACAACAAAACTTTGCAAGTTTAAAAGATGATTCGTCAGTTAAAGAAGAGATGATGGAAATAACTACAAATGCTCTAAACGGCGTTTCGAAAGGTGAGCATTAAAGAAACAGTACGTTTGTTCGCATTTTTATTCTAGTTGGCCTTTATATTGCTACATTTTAATATTGATTCATTGTCGTTAATTGATTCGCCGATTTATAGATGTCGCCCAACCTTCGACAGCGCATCCATCTACCGAAAACACAATTTCTTCCTCGGCTGTATCTTCGTGCTGATTCTCGTTACGGATGATTGCCTTATAGTAAATTATATAGCATTGTGCATCAGAATCTCATACTTTGGCCAGTTTTTAGGGTATTTATTCATACAATCAAATTCGTATATTATCATCATCTAAGCATGACGGATTCTTTCACTAGGATATTCAATGATGTTCTCATTTGCTTGGGAGTTGTGCATTTTTCTTCCTGTCTCAGTTTGCTCTACTATCGATTCGATCTGAATTCCACAATATCTTTTTCGTCTTGTTCTCCAGAAACCAGGGTTCTACATATATTTTTTTCCCAAAATATTCGCATCGCCAGAGTTTATCACATTTGATTGTTGTTGTTGTCGTCGTTTTCCGCTCGTTTTACCTCAGCAACTCCACTATTTTTTTCATATTCTCCATTAATTTTTTTTACTCATTGTTCACCCATTTGTAATTTTGTGATACAAACTCAGAATTTTCTTTTTTCATTTTGCTTTGTTTTCTTCATCCTAATGATTTAAGTAGAAAACTCTGAGTACTCATGTTGTACCCTCTTCGTGATTTCTCCTAGAGATTTGGTTTTTACTCAGTTTTGCAGATTTTTTTTGGTTGATAAGAATAAAATTTTGACTAAGTAATTGAAAGATTTATTATACGTACACATTATATTAAACTTTATCCGATGGATGAAGTGAGTAGAACCCTGCAAAACAAATTATTAATAATAATTTTAGCGAAAAAGGCCAATGAATTGGGAGTGGGATTTTTGAGAAAAAAAAAGTGAATTTGTCATCAGATGTTCTGTGAGGCCAATTTTCGTGCGAACGAAAACAAACAACAAGTATTCCAATAAAAAGGGATTATCACTAACACACACCTCATCATATGAGCATAAACGTCAAATGAATCACATTTTCATCACATCATCGAAATTTTAAAAAAAAGGGACCAGATTCTAACGGTTATTCTTTTTTAATTTTGCGAGTTCCCTAAAATTGAATTTCAAGTTTAACCATCATTGGATGTTTGAGAAATTGAAACTTTTGGTTTTGACTCATCATGATCCGCTAAACAATTTTCTTGTTTTCGCTCTGTGTATTGTTCAATGATTGATTAATTTCGGTGTTCAATGAGCACCTTCTTACCGTGCTCGCGTCGACTCAAACTAGCCACAGCGGGAGTGACGACCGGAATGAGACGTTCACGTTTTTCTCGCCTGTCTCGACAACTGATGCGCTCGACTGCACGTTTTTCGAATTTTTTCTGTAGTTTAATAAAAAATAATAATAAGCAAAAACTAAACTAATTACGGAATAGAATGGATGTGTCCATCGGATACTCGAATCGGCACTGAGACCACATCGCGAACAACTTTTCCATTCGCATCAATAAAATTCGTTGTGAGAACTGGACGAACTTTCAAGTTGACCCTTTCATTGCTCGCACTGGTGAACTTCTAAATCCGATGGGTTTGGATGAGTGTATGATTATCAAATGAAATGTCGACGCCTGCGCAAAATTGGCCAAATGCCAAAATACAATGAGTGGTCTCAACGCAAAACTAAAAGTGTAGATTTACGGGCCTAAGTATAGAGATTTTCTAAAAGCGCACAATGCAGATCTCTTCTTTAATTTTTGGCATTCAGCCCATTTTCCTTAGTCGTCCGACGCCGACAATATGCGAATCGTACTTGTCTAACTTCTTCTGGACTTAATTTGCTTGGTTGATTTCTGATGTTTTCAATGGGTTCGGACTCGGATGCTGGAGACGGCGACGAAGAAGCTTCAACGGGTTTCGCGGTCTAAATTTGAGCAAAATTTAGCATCAAAAACAGAGATCATCGAAAACCTTGAATGCTTTTTTGTTGGATTTCTTCAATATCAACGGCTGTGCAAAGCTAAATGCTTTTGAATTTGACGCATTCTGAATATTGGATTCATAAGGAAGAGTGGAGAGAAGAATGAGTAAAAATTACATTGGAATTCATCGCAGCCATCATTCGTGATCGCAATTGAAGATTTGGTGGAGGTTCAATTTTTTCGGTTGGCTAAAATTTTAATAATTGTCATTATTGAATTATTTATTTAAATCATTTAAATTTTCCTTTTTTTCTTCTTCATTTGCCTTTTTTGTCGCAATTTACCTCAACTTGATCAGTGCTGATTTGCTTCGCCGGTTTCAGGTTCAATCCATTTGGCGGTGGCATACAAAAAATGGTCGGAAAAACGAAAAGCGCGATGAGAATAAGCATGTCGAGAAATGATAACAATTCGAGAATGACGGATGAAAGGAATCGGCAGGACGAAACTGGATGCGGATCACTAAGGGGCTGGATCGGATCGTTAACCCTGTTGTTTGCAGGACAGCGGCCAATTCGAGAATTCTCCAAAACATGACTAGTTTAAATGGTTTTGACGAGAACTGACTCGTATTCTCATAAAAGCGAATGATTTTGCAGAATTACTAATTCACTCATAATAAGATCCCCTATATGTCGTTTATATTCTGATTCTCGTAGTCAAACAAGTAGTATAGGAAGGAGGGATTATAATACCATTTTCGACATTTCAGTCATTTCAACACATTTTCACTCTCTGAGAGCAGAGAATCACCTCATTTACCCCACTTTTTTTTTTGAAAAAAGTATGAAATGAGTCAATTTTTGAAGCACTAAAAAGTGCTTATTTTCAATTTTTAATTTTTATGCATTTTCGACCAATTTTTGGTTTGGATGTCGATTTCAATTCTCATTTTTCATTTTCATGCTTAAATACTCCAAAATGTGTCATTTTCATGCTTTTTAAAAAATTGATGGATGTCGATTTTAGAAAGGAAGTGGTATTATCTCTGAAGATAAAAAATCAGTCTATTAAATGGTGATGCTAGAAAGAAATCTGAAACCTTTAACAAATCTTGATCTCTTAGAATTAGTAGAATTACTAAAAATCAAAAATTTCCGTGGAGTTTTCATGCGACACACTTTGCCGGGTATAATAAAAGATATTTGAATAATAATCTCAACGATGCCTTCTCCCTTGTTGAATATTTGTCAAGCAGTCAAAATGAAACCATTTATTACTGTAAATCATTTAATTCTTATGAGATAACAGAACGGTGAAAACAAAAAATCATACAATTCCTATGAGATCACGAAACGAAGAGAACAACGAATCATTCAGCGGTACCAACCAATTGGTGTATTTCTTATGAGATAAAAAACGATGAGAACAATTAGGCATCGCATTTTCGCTTTTTCTCGGGTGACCCGAACTGAAACATAACAATTAACACAATTCTCTAACTGAATCAACTTACGCCAGGACCTGATACGCCAGGAATGATCTTAGAAATGCCCAAGATCAAGTCCGCGCGGATAATTTTTGTGTCTGGATGGTGGTCCGCCACCTCAGAAAGAGACAAATTGGCGTAGTCGTTGAAGCAGAAGTCTTTCTCTCCCACAGACGTGCCGAGGAAAAATCCCGACATTGAAAAAACTCCACTACCGGAATCTCCTTTCTTTCCATGGGAACTCCCAATGTAATATCCAACTAAAATAAATAATTAACAATGAACTTAAGAAATTAGACAACCGTATTTATCGGAAATGACACCATCATTCCACGTGGGCGTGTTACCCCTTCCGATGCCAAGCTGCATATACTGTTGTCCTCGATACATGGTATCAAATCCTCGGGGAACGCTCGGAAACACATCACTCTCCAGAACAAAGACAATCGATGTAATGAGGATCCGCGAGAGCTAGAACACGACACTGAAAAGCAGCTTGAAACTAGTTAAAATAATTGGAAAAACAAACCTTGAAAGATGTTCTTTGATCGATGACGTTGTATATCGTTATCGCGTCATTCTCCTGTAGTTTAGAATGAGGGCCGTGGCGGAAAGTTACTGCGTGTTTGAGATCGATAGCAACAACGCAAGAGAACAGAGCTTCGTCAGATTTTGAGGTAGTGTAAAGGCACTTTTCCAAAATAAGCACTTTTTAGTGCTTCAAAAATTGACTCATTTCATACTTTTTTCAAAAAAAAAGTGGGGTAAATGAGGTGATTCTCTGCTCTCAGAGAGTGAAAATGTGTTGAAATGACTGAAATGTCGAAAATGGTATTATAATCCATCCTTCCTATACTACTCAAACAAATTTGATAATAAACATCAGGTTTATCTCCCTTTCTCTCTCATTTTCTGATTCATGGCTAATTCGTTTTACAAAATTTGACAGCAATGATTAGATTCAACCCAGAAGTTTATATTAACAAAGAAAAAGGATTTTGAACAATTAGACATTTTTCTTTTCCAAATTCGCCTTGTCGATGAGAGTTTGATGAGTGACCCATGTTCCGTCAAGTTGCTTCCATGGCTAAAAACAAACTGAGTGAGATTGCGGGTTTGGAGGATCAAGACCAAATCATAGCAAGCATATTCTGCAGCGGACATTGCCGAAAACTCGGAGTCGTCAATGAAAATGATGACAATGATGAGGGCGATAAAGAGAACTCCAGCACCGCTCACACACAATTCCTGCACAGTGATCGTTTCCTAAACAAAATGAAACGAGTGCGACGAATTTTAAGAAAAAAAGAAAACGAGTTACGAGATTATAAAATGATGTGGTCGCCAAATGTGCAAAAACATCGGTGCACATTGTTGCCGGGAAAATATAAGAGCGGTAAATTGCAGGAATATGTTCGAACGTGACCTGTGGGGGCAAAAACGAAATCATCAGCGGCGGAATTTTCGAATTCAAACCAAAATCAATGAAATTTCGGTTATTGTGCGCGACATGGTCCACATCGAATACAGAAACGTGGCGGTTATCGAACCCTCATCGCTCGGTCTTTCTGAATTCCAGCAAGTCGAGAAGTACATCAAAGGAATCGTTTTGAGAAACACGAATGTGCAAAACGATGCGAGAAGCGAAAGTATGATTGTAACTCTGCGACCTAATCTGAAATTCAGTCATTTCCGACCCAGAAATGAAAACTGAAAACAAAAACGAACGAATTGATCATTATAATAAAAATAACAGCGGCTATCGAGCTGCAAAATAATTCGATGAAATGCATTTCGACGACACCAGGACTACAAACTCCTCGTCGCCATCCTTCTTTGAAATGCTTCGTCACATTATTCAGAAATCTACAATTCATAGAAAAAAAAACGTTTTTTAAACATAAACAGCTAGAATATTGAATGACACTTACTTAGATTGTCAGTAATTGACTAAATAAGCAAGTGATATGGATATTATTATACGGGAAATAGACGAAATGTCAAAAATTATAGAACAGGTCTTACCGCGATGTGCTCAGGCGAACACCTTTAACCAATCGTTTTATTTCGGCCCGTAAACCTACACATTTAGTATTTCAAACCGCTGTGTTTCTTTCTTTTTTTTTGGAATTTCGCCGATTTTCCGCAATTGCTCGACATTGGCAATATCAAATTATTGAGACAACTACTATAATAACTTACAAGGCGCTGACCAATGTGAACAATTTGATCATAAATGGAGTAATTTGAATCAAATGCGACACGGCTGAACGGTTGATTTCGAATATGTTCACGTGTTCTTTCGGAATATCTCACTCACCATCAACAAAACCAACAGGAAAGTAGCCGAGGTATAAAATGTCATCGACAACAGCGTCGGCATCGAGAAATTCTAAATTTTCGAAATTAATTGTCTCTAAAAACCAATCCTAACTTGTTTTTGATTCGATTCCATATTTTTTGATGACCTCCGAAATTGCATCAATATCCCTCGAAACGACAGATCTTATAAATTGGAAAGGCGCACCCCTGAAAAAATTCGATTTTTAAATTTTAGACAAAAAAAAAACGCTGTTTTGTACTTTGAATATGCTGCCAGGACGAAGACAATCAGCAGCATTATGGCTGCATAAATCTTTTCCTCGGATCTTCTCGTCACAAAGATTATCAGTTGTGTGATATCCAAACAATACGCCATCAGGTAGACGATGGTGATTGACATTACTCGGTATTGTGGAGGAGCCGCTTCAAGAGCTAATTGGAGTGCCATTATCGAGATGGCCTGGAAAACGAGACCTGAAATTGTAGTTGATGCCGAGGAGACGAACATTTGCGAGAATATGAAGCAACATGAACGACGCTCGATCGGTGAAAACGATGAACGAAGCACGCGAGAAGACGAAGACGAGCACTAGCAGCATTCCAAGGGTCAGCAACACCTTGCTCGCTTTGAATCGCGAACAGAACAGGAGAAGGAATATTGCGAAGAAATCAGACATCGCTTTGAGAAGGTCTGTACTTTCCATCGACATTTTTCCATTTCGCAGAATCTGTAATTGGGCAAAGAAGAGCTAATAAAAAAGACAAAAAATTCGTTTAAATCGGTTTTTTTCTGCATACAAGTTTTTTTTGTTTTCTGTATAGTCGACGTCCGGCGACTGCTGTACGCGGGTAGATTTACGCGCATGCGCCTTGAAAAGGTCTCGCCACGCGTGAATGCTTATTTTGCTGTTTTCACGTTAACTGCTTCATTTTTCTTGATGAGTTTCGCATTTTCTTGAATTTCCAACAATATTGGATTAAAAAATTATCGAACCGGTCCATAAAATTTGAAAAAATCTGTTAATCCTTGCGAGACCATTTCGAAAGACGCATTCCCGTAAATCTACCCGCAGTCGCCACTATACAATTAAAAAAAATATATATAGCCTAGTGTTATCCAAAATATTTCTAAGTCACAATCGGAGTATTTAGAACACAATCATATCGTTCTAATTTACTGGTATCATTTTTTTTGAGTTTAAACTTACCACTTGTCCATCGTGAGAAATTGCAGTTGTAAATTCAAACTTCTCCACTTTTCCATCACAATGCACATAACTGTAGCGGTTTTTTTTTGAATAATCTGCTAAATGATTATTACGTAAACTCGGCAGGATTGTATCTCATCAATCGATGCGTCGAAGCAAATTGTGAGAAAATGGCAAAAACGATTGCATTCAGAAAAATGTTCAAACCAAAGTAAATGTTGGTTTTGCCTAAAATATCATTCATTTTTGAAATTTCGTTGAAAAAAAAATGAAACACACCGAAAACTGCCCATAGATCATCGATTTCTCTTGGTTTCTCTTTCAGTCTTTTGCGTACAATTTCAGCCTTTAAAAATAAAAATTAAAAAGAGAAAATTAAACATTTAAAAGAATGGAGAAAAGGTGCCGACTTACAACAATAACAGTTGGGACTTCTTTTCGAATAATTCCGATTTCATCATCAATATTATCTGATTTCGATTTCGCTCCTTTAATCTTCATTTTTTAATGGAAATGGTTCAAAAATCATGACAATTGTTACCCAATAAGTGCACGCAAAAATATTGAGCGAATTTAATTATTTATTTTATGGACGAATTAGAAAAATAAAGAATCGCCTTCGACTGCGAGCAATCTTGAGATCCAAATTCGAAAATTATTTTTTCAGTTTAAGAAATCCATACTTGAACACATTTATTTTATTCTGAAGTATCTTCCGATCAACCCTTTCTTATTTGATTAAAATCCTAAATGATTTCGAATTTTGTAGCAAAAAATCGGACAAATTCAAACAACCAATTTTTCGACAAAATCTATGTGTCGTTTTCGATCATCTCGTCACCGATTTGCTTCTTTTCTTCTTCTTCTTCTTCTTTTTTTGCAAATTTTTCATTCAGGAGGTTATTATTACAGATAACGTCGCTCATCGCGGCGACGTCGTCCAGTTTTTCTCGTACAATTCTTTTCTTTTCTGTTTGCGTTTTTATTCGTCTCTCAATGCTTTCAGCCCCACCAATTCACAGTTTATTTGCACGTTATTCTTAGTGGTAAATAAATGTCGGAACAATTGTATGTCTATTTCGGCAGAGCAACATCAATTGGGCACCTTGACTTGAAAAAAGCTCCCATTATTCGTCGTCGTCGTCGTCATCTTCTTCTTTTTTTCTTCTTCTTCTTTTTTTTCCAAAATAAAACGCTCGTTTTTATTTTTGGGCTCACACTTGCCCGAAAAAAAAGGATAGAGAAAAGGAGAAAAACGAAATTCGCGCACGACTACTTTCGGCTCTTCTTTCGCATTTTTTCTGCTTTTGCATACCCTTTTTTTTTATTTTAGCCGTCTATTTTTTTTTGGGATTTCCTTTATTGCATATGCCTTTTTTCAATATTGACGTAAATAAAATCGATTTTGTCTAATCAAGTATTCGCGTTTTTTAAATTAGTCATTCGTATGCGATATTTTGATGAACTACATAGGTGCCAAATCGACTCGAGATTAATAGACCTATTCATCATCAAATGAAACTCTTATATGTGCATTTTTTATCGTATTGGAAAAATTATGCATTTTTTGCATTTTTTTAAAGTGCATGAATAAGTCCATAATTATTTTTCACAAATTTTTGAGATCTCAAAATTGCATTTGTGATTCTTTTCATTGATATTTTATTTAAAGTAGATATCTTCTGCCTTGACAACTTCTTTTACAATAGTTCTCAAGAAACTCTTAAGTTCACAAACCGTAATCCAGTATTTTGCCCTGGTAGATCATTTTCATCTCATGAATTCAATTCGCCAACTCTTTCTGTTTCGAATCGAACGTGCATATTTCACAAGTCAAAATTCTCAATTCTTGACATCATCTAAATAAATATTTTTGTTCGAAATGTTTGTAGAGTTTCACACAATATTAATCGGATTATTACATTCTTGTCGACAAAAAAATGTTTTTGTTAACTCATTTTTTGTGTTCTATTTGGAGAAAAACAATCAATCGTTTACCAATCATTGATCTACTATTGATGGCTGATAGAAGCCAATGATTGTGTACCGGTTGTCGAGTTTCTGCTATTTCATATTTATATGTTTGGCTTGGCCTTCGGAATTGCAAACGTCTGCAATCTTTTGACGTTTCGGCCAATCTACATTAAACTATTGGAACAATGTCGCCCTTCACCTCATCATCGAAATTCTCATTTTCTGAAAAACCGGATTCAGAATCCTGAAGTTTCCTGAACATCTTTTGAACAATTTTTATTGGAAATGTCATGCGCAGCTGCACAATGTTGAAAATTGTTTTCTTGCTGAATAACCAATTAATCTCAATTATTCAACACTTCGTTTTCATACCCAAAATGGTTTTGAATAATTTTTTTGAAATAAGGCATAGGTGCCCGTCATCGAAATGGAACAATGCCCCAACACGGCATAACAAAAGAAAAAAGCAGAAAAAAAATCGAAGAAGTAAGATTCTCTCTTCTAGGCCTCAAATTCCTTCGTCGAAGGCACGCATAAATATCTTCCGCTTCTCTGTCTTTCATTTTCCATTCCATTTTCCTCTTTTCTTTTTTCCTTTATTTTTTTGCATTTGCGCATATGTACACAAGTATATCGTTAAAAATTCGTTCGTCTGAGAACCTCTTTGAAAACCGGTTGATTTACTTTTATCGTTCAACTTTGCCGGGTGAAAAAAAGAAAACATTTGTAATCCACTTATATATGTGCGATGGGTTAATCTCGATTTGTAATGGCTGCCAGTGTAAATTTGGGGAAATGACGGCATTTTCATATTTCATGTTAGGCAAGATGAACCCGATATTGGTTTTCGACAAAAACCACACTTTTTTTTTACAATGGATTGTTATTTTTATAGGTAAATAATTGAATTTTGGATATTTTTTTCAGTTACTGTATATGCTGTACTGTGTATACACGAGACGTAAACACGCAACCTTTTTTTTGCAATAAAAAATGTTTACAATTATTATTTTATTTATTACGTCTTTGATTGCAATATGAACCCTCGATAGCCTAATTTTTTGAGAATTTTGAAAATCTACGAGTGTTTTCATCAATTAGTTTTTTTATATTTTCGTAACAATTTTTTCCCACAAAATTTGCACAATTCTTGTTCATTCTTATAAAAACTTTATTAAAATATGGTTATTCCTGATTTGTATTCGGTTATTCGTAGAGAAAAATCGCAAATAATAAAATGGAGAAAAACGCGGCAAATCCACGCACATTTATTCAATTATGCTCGTTTGCAAATTTGATTATCTAGAATTCAAATACCAATTTTTTATTTATTTCTCTCCATTTTCTTTTCGCAAAGCGAGAAAATGAAGACGAGAAACTCAATCTTTTAGTGCCTGCTTAAATCCTTCGATGAGTAATTTAATTAGCATAAAAAACGGAAATTCATTTTCGTATTTGCATTATTTGTTCATATATAAAACAAAAGCAGAAACCCAAGCATACAAATCTCTTTTTTTCTGAAAGACAAAACTGGCCTCTAGATTTTTTGTCAAATTCAGCATCATATCCCAATATTGTTTCATCGTAAAGTTGAGTGATGCATCAATGGACACTTCTGTAGATTTGTTCTCTGCTACAATAATATACCTGCGCTCATATATCGGATTAAATGTTATTTATGTATTTTTCATGTAATTATTGTGAAATCTATACATGCGTCAAACAAACTGGAACAACGGACGCCTATTATTTTGCAGCCACAACAAAAAATACGACACTGTGTGCTTGCTTCGATATATATATATATATATATAAGTGAATCATCACCTTTTTTATATCTATTTCTTTTTTTTTTCATTTTTACTTGATAGCACTTTGATTATTTGTAAAAATATCCACGGTTAGCCCAATTCGGGATTTTTTTGCAACATCAAAAAAGTTATTTTTTCAATTTCAGTGTTCACGATTCTTTCTTTTAAAACATTCCATAAAATATGTTTTCTTTTGTAACGGAATTTCGTAAACAAACGCCAACGAAAAATAATTCATCGTGGTTCAAAATGTTGCAATTTGAACAATTTCTTTGTTTTATTTTTTTTTGACTTCATTCTGAAATGTTCTTATCATTTTTTTGTTTCAAAAATTACGGTGACTAATCGACGAACAATTTTCTACATTGAAAGATCTGCCACGAAATAGAAAATTTTCCCTTAAAAAAATGGAATACAACAAATTGATCTTCAACTATTATTGTTTCGGGGAAACACAGAGATTGTTTTATTTTGTCACCTCAAAACTCGTTATATCCGCTGTCGGTCTAGCATAGTTAGCGGCGAATCGTTGGCCGACCGATGAGGTTGAATAATCGCGCGCAATGGGGCAAATTGTTGCACAATTATTGTGGCCTTTTTTCGTGTTTAATGTATATATTTATATCATATAATATTTCACAATTCGCGTGTTTATTTCGCGGCTCACAAAGCGTTCCGAATGGTCAACGGCTCGCGCTTCTTGAGCACTTTCGATTCTTGTTTGCTCATTCCAATTTTTGTGTTTGTTTTCCCTTTTTCGTCGTCGTTCCTCGTCACCTGATTTTTGTCATGTTTTTCTCAATGATTCATTCAATTCAGCTTCTAACTTTCATGTATACTTCCACTAGAAAACCCGATGCGTTCTTTTCCATTCAACCATATATTTTTCCTGCCAATGTTTATATTACCATTCAATTTTCGCCCATTTAATTCACACAATAATCGTTAAAAACCGCGCCGCCATTATTTTAATCGATTTCACAAAAAAAATCCCAAACTTTTTTTGTAGGCATATTAATAGTGCAACATATAGTTCAGGTAGGTCAAAAAAATCTAGAGCTACTGTGATACTGGTTAATCAGAAATCAAACATTGTCCGCCGTCTAAAAATTTTGCTATCAAAATTTGCTATCTTTTGAGCAAATATTGCCAGCACAAGTGGTGTATTTCCTCATTCTCAAGTTTGGATTAATTCTAAATCGAGATTTTGCAGCCGAATACCATTTAAACATACTCTAGTTGAGGTAAAATGCATTTAAAATCATCTCGTTTAGCTGATAAAAAGTGTAGGCTGCAACCAAATTACTGATAATTTTTTTGAGATTATCACTGAGTTAGAATTGATTTAATTTTTAATCGCTTCCGAGGGTTTCGTCAAATATTGCCTTCCGTCATTTTATTGTAATAGCTTATACTCTTCCCCTGTTGGAAAATTCCTAATAATTCTGTTAGCGATTTCGGTACGTAATTCATTTTGCACTGAGAGAATTACCGTAATCCGCTCAGCGTTTTTAGTTTTCGAATTTTCAGGTCTTGGAAAAAAACCTAAGTGTAGATTTACGGGATAAACATGAGTATAGGTTGAAGGCGCATTCCGCGCACCCATACTCATATTTAATTTTTTTGGTATTTAGCCCATTTTGCGGGTGGCTTAGAAAAATTAGGCAACACTTTCCAAAGCCAAAAATGCAAGTGCAGCACACCACTACAGACAAATTTAAAAATAATATGTAACCACGAAGATGTGACTTTAATATTTTGATATTTGGTTTTTGAAATCGTAAACACACGGGAAAATAATACATGTGATAATAAGAATAAATTGTATAATCCATCAAGGTGTGCCGTGGCGGAACCAAATTTTTGAGGAAATTTTTTCTAGGTGCGTTGTGGTGAGCCGTGCTTCAAACTGAATTTTGCCGAAGGCATTGAAAAAATCATTCAAAAACTATCAGAAATTGTGACAGTTGCGAAAATACGCAACTAAAAAAGCGGATTACGGTAATTCCTTTGATGAGTGTGTCAATTAAAAGAATGCCGAATATTTTCGATGGTTTAAATCCGAGGTACTTTGGGTTCAGAATGTTTCTCGTGTTGACCAAACACATAATTTGTGTGTTCGTGGTGGTTCAGTGCAAGATCAATTTGGCATCATTTCGCGTAACCTCCCAACGAATTGTTCCCCGGTTGGCCTTGTTAACATTTGATCTCGTCATGATTTTTTTTGTGCTACTTTAGCAGCAGCTGCTCGTTGTGGTGGTGCTCAGTTGACCAACACGACTGTATTTAAAATGTTCAACTAGGGCTACATTCAAGTGTACAACAAACACCGACTCTTACTGTTTTCATTAAGTCGTTTTCTGCGGGATCGAGACCGAATTGCATCCGATTCGTCGCTCATCTCTTCTCCATCTCCTTCTTTGTTTTTTTAATCGAATTTTTTGAATTTGCGCATGTATGATCTCCGAGACAAGTGGACGTTTGATTTCATCGCATTTCCCCCGCCGTATTCTATCTTGCGCCTATCTATCATTCGTCATATTATCGGGCCGTGCAGTATATCAAACTAGGTGGAAATTCGTCTCAGGTTGGCGTTTTATCATATTGCATTTGAATATGCAATGATCACTCAGAATTCTATTGTGAATTCGATATCATTGTGTCTGCATGTGTGGCAAATTCGTATTTCTTTGCTACAAAGAAAATAATACGCGTACTCTTTTAAAATGTGTTATTTTTTCTATTTATCTATATGTGTAGGCAGACATCAGACAACAGCTCTTTTTTTTGATAAAAAATATTCAAAAGATATAGTAAATAGAAGGAATCAAAAAGCATTTGCTATGAAATCGAGACGGTTTACCTAGTTTTTTTTGTAAATACAATATCCAAATATTGGCTCAAAACTTTCTTTTGGGAATTTTCCAAAATTATTGTTTAGTTGATAAAATTTTAAAGCGTAACTAAAAATAAATCCTTGAGACACCATTGAATATTAAAAAATAAAAAGAAGTAAATTTTTCGATTATGGAAATGCTAGGAGGTCAGATATATACAAATACAACATAGATACCGTCATTTTTCAGGCTTAATATACTTTTTTTCAATTTATTTTTTAATTAAATCGTCTTGCAACACACGATAAATGTTGGCGATGTTGTTGTGTTTTCAAAGTTTGCGATCAATCACGTTTAAGCGAGAATCTCAGAGATTGTTGTCGCATCGTGTTGCTGTCAGAATTTGGCTTATTTGTTACAGTATTACGTGAACCAGAATTCGATTCACGTGAATCGAATCTTTAAAAATCGCGGCATTCACGTTTCACTTTCGTGTGGAAAAATGCTAATTTTTGCAAATTCTTTTCCGCTCTTCAATAATACGCCGAAACCCGCCTCTAAACAATTTTAAAAGGCTGTTTAACGATTGCAATTGTTAAACAGGAATTGAGAATTTGAATTAATTGACTGAAAATTGCAAAGATCATTTATCAAGGTTGCCCTTTTTTATAAGGGATTCCCTAATTAAGCGTAACAAGTTCAAAGTTGGAGAAATGATAAATCAAATCACCAATGCGTTGTCGTATCTTCTTTCGCACTAACTCCGGCGGAAATCAATTGTTTGAAAGCCAAAAAAAATGCGAAAATAGCGTGCGAGTGATTTCTCATCTTGCAATGCCCTAAAATGACGAATATCTCAAGGTCAAAAACACTTGTTTCAACAAATTTCAGTAAGCTTCCACTTTTGTTCTCTGTTTTGTGTTTCGCCTATTTCGCGCCGTCTTCTCCTCGCTGTTGTACTACTCGTTTTAACACCTTGATATGCGGAATTTCTCTCCGGATTCGCATGCCATCGTTCTGGTCGTTGATCGGTTTCCAGAAGCGGCGAAGCGTGTCGAAGGAGACGACCACTGAATCGCGCGTGGTTTTTGTTATATACATTTATATTTATATCGCATACGTTTTTCCCGTAACCTTTGCATGTTGATGATTACTCAGCTAGGCATGGATTGCGGTGTTACTGTGGATTATGCAAAGTGCGAACTTTATTTTGCATTTATTGCAAAAAGGGCTTGGTATTCTAGAAAAATCGGGTTATCTTTTTCGGTTAGTTTTTTTAGAACTTCGACGTAAGGTCAAAATCCTTTGATCGGAATTCTTTTTTTTTATAAGCATGATCCCACTTTGCTTCCCGGAAGCGATTTTTTTTTCCAAAATGTGGACATACTTAAATCGTCAATGATCCAAAACTAGTGTTGCTAAAAAAAATATGCTTCTCTTTTTGCATGTCAACCTGATAAAATTCTCCTAATATATCGAAAACCCTCTTTTGATTTGTAAATTTTAAAAAATTTAAGAAACACTTGATTGAATTCCAATGGTTTAAAATATTAATGCCCTTATCGGGCAGAGTTCCGCGTATTTAAGGATTATACAGGGCTGTCAAGTGTTCGAAAATGACAACGTCAAAAAGTACTTGATTAGTGCAGTTTGGAAGATTGATAACCAAGTGAATATCTAAACTGCTCCTACGTATATCGAAGTGCACGAATGGATGTTATCGCACACAATCTGCGTAGCAGTTCCAAGAAATCGCCTGTATACAATTCCATTGTTCGTAGTCCTTTTATAATGTTTCTGCCCGCTTGTTTATGTACTCGAATCGGTAAAAATATCAACAGTTTTATCAATAGGCCATGCAAAGAATTGGCTGTTTCTCTGCCGCCTACAATCCCTTTTCGCCGTTTCATCACCGACTCCGCCCATTTTGCGCTGAAAAGAGAAGGGGTGGACGAGAAAATGGACCGTTTGCGCACGGCGCACGGCGTTTTATGTCAATTTCCATAAACTTGTGTTGTGGTTTCCGTTTTTTTTTAAATTTGTACTGGCAGTAGTTTTGCGATATAATTATCAAGAAAATCTCTGGGCTCTTATCGTTTTCCAAAAGAATGTGAGATAAACTTTGGTTTTTCCCAATTTGCGTAGTTCTGCCACTGATTATCACGGCCCGAAATTTTCCACGTAGATTCCGGCCTGAACTATTATCATGCGTACGCTCTCAATTTTTGTATTCGAATTTCTTCTCTTTAACATTTTTATTGCCGTTTTTATCATCATTAAATTATTGCCATCTGATTTATGTAGGTGAAATTGATAGGCTGTTACGTTATCAGAAGTCGTGTCTTTTGATATTCAGCTACTCCTTGATTTTACTCGAAATCTTTGACAAAATTCCCCTCCAGAATCAATACGATCCATTTGGAAATTCGACCGGATAAGATTCTAAAATTGTCGTAAACGATTGGCTTTTCGAATATTTGCGGATCCGATGAGTTTTAACTATTAGGATTGGATTTGAAATTTCTCGTATCCATTTTTTTACAGGGTGTCATTTAAGTTCCCGCACAAAAGTTTGACGGCATGAAGAGATTGACTGTCGCACTTTTTGTGCACCAATACAATTTATTTTTGTTAAATAAGGTGTATTTTACTTATTTCCCAAGTTTCACCTCATTCGGATGTGTTTCCGAGAAATGGCGAAGGCTAACATCCATCGCGCTTCCATTATCGAACTTCATAAGCAAAATGTGAGCCCGAGAGACATCATTCAACGGGTCGGTGTGCTTCGTAGAACGGTTTGCGACACCATCAAACGATTCAAGTAGCTAAATACGACCAGTGTCCGTCCCAGACAAGGAAGACTCGTCTCAGTAACCACTCCTCAGAAGATCAACGCCGTTAAATCGAGGATCAGGCGAAACCCACACAGGAGCATGAGAAAGATGGCGTCAGACATGGGAATGAGCATCTTTGCTATGGAACAAATCGTCAAAACAAAGCTTGTACTGACCCCATATCGTGTCCAAAAAGCGGCAATTCTATCGGCCGTCAACAAGCAGAGACGCTTCGAAAAAGCAAAACGACTTCTTGCTCGCACGCGGTCTGGAGAACACCTCGTCACTGTCTTCTCCGACGAGAAGCTGTTCAGTGTGGAGGCGGCATTCAACTCACAAAACCATTGAGTACTTGGCCAAACATCCCAGCAAGCTTCTGAGAAAGGAAGAACATATCATCCAGCCTCACATCCTGCCAGTGTGATGGCTTTTGGTGCCATCTGCTCAACCGGGAAGTGCTACCTGGTTTTCGTGGATCAGATGGTGAAAATGAACAAAGAAGTCTACGTTCGGGACATTTTGGAGAAGCATGTGATGCCCTGGACCCAAACGCATTTCGGTGGGCAGAAATGGGTCTTTCAACAGGACGGAGCACCCGCATACACTGCCAAAACTACTCAGGAGTGGTGCCAGACCCATTTTCCCGACTTTATCAAGTCATCCGAATGGCCTGATTGCTCCCCAGACCTGAACCCGCTTGACTTTTCCGTGATGGGGTCTTGCAGGAGAAGGTCAACGCAAAACCCAACTCAAGTGTAGAGGCTCTGAAGAAGACATTACTGGCGGAATGGGACAATCTTTCCATCGAATACCTGCGTACCACAGTCGAATTCTACCCGAAGCGTCTCCGTGAAGTCATAGCTGCGAAAAGAGGCCGAATCAAAAAGAGTTAATAGATAAATATTTGTTATACTATAGATAAAAAATATTTCGAGTCTCGTTTGATTTGGACTTTTAGTTTCAGAAATGTACGTCTACAAAGTTGTGCGGGAACTTAAATGACACCCTGTAATTTGTCCATTCGTTTGATTTCCAGAGATAAGGAGAGGTTAAACGCGCACACCTACCGCTTTGATAGTTTCTTTGGCATTTTGTCATTTTTTCCACTCGCAACAATATCAATATTATCTTTTTCTCCTTATCCTCATACTCTTCCTTCGGTTCTTCAGTGATTCGATCTTAAGTCTCCTCCGACAATAAAACTCGACGATAGCACGATCTTCTGAAATTCTTTTGAACACTTTCCAAAAACTTAGCCGAAAGTTTGAACTTTCAAACTTTGTTTGTGATTTCTGCTAATTTGCATATTATAATTACAAAGATTACATAATATAGTGGGTCCATCTCCTGCCAACATTTCCTTTCTTATCTTTTGTAAATTTTGATAACGAAAGTATTTAACAATGATGAAGAAGCAGTCGAATTTGGGGCGATATGGATAGCGGAAAAAACAGCTTGTTTTATTTAAATAGTTACTCATTTTAGATTGTTTTCTTCTCTTTATAGACAACCGTCGATTTTCAATGACCGACAGTCTCTCTCTCTCTCTCTCTCTTTTTATTTCTTTCTTTCTCTTATTTCCTCTGTGCTTCTATTTGAATCGTTCGATTCAAACCCGTTTAATAATGCGCAATTATTAGCGCTTTTTGCAGGCAGTACCGAAGCACGTCGAACTGTGCAAAACGGAGAGAAAGAGATCATCACTACCGCACCGGCCAACAGCAGCAGCAGCAGCATCATTGAAAACGACGTTGAACGCGAATCGGGATGGGCGATTACGAGTATTGGGCTGATGAGTACGTCGATGGACAGACTAGCTACACGATCCGACCGGCGACCAGAGTTGTCAGGTAACGGTTTCAAACTATGCAATTTAAAACAAGCACAGGGACTTTGAGGTTTATTGGTGATGTATTGCACAAATGTTATACTTTTTAAAAATGTATATTCAATTCGCGACGCTATTAAAAAAATGATAAACGCATGTAATCATTTCAATTGAAATGTCGTCGACAATATGAAGGCCTCAGACAAATATTGCCGGCGGCGCGCGACTGAGGAAAAAAATCTAAATGCCAAAAATTTAGGGAGAGGTTTTAGCGCCCAATTTGCGTCTTTAACCTAAATTCAGCCGTAAATCAACTCATTCGTTTCGCGCCAAAAATTATGTCATGTTTCTTGGGAATTTAGCCAATTTTCAATGTTTAGACTACAAAAATGTATTTTTTTTCGCATTTTTTTTTAGTTTCTACAAGTACTTTCGAATCTTTTCGCCATAAAAATTTAAATCTTTTAATGTTGTCAATTGACGGCAATAACTCAGCTTTAATGTATTGCGCACCTTTTAAATTTTTATAGTGTGAAAGAACAGTTTTTAAATCTTTTCATGAATTTAAAAATGACGGAATATGAGCTCATTTCATTTTGCCGAATGGAGAAATTTTGAACCTCAATAATAACTACATTGCACAATTCGCACTTTAACATCATTTTCTGCTACCTAGAATTTTTTTTCAAAAATATTTGTACTAAAATAGACATTTCCTGTAGGGTTTGCGTGAACCGTTCATCCCCGAAACCGAAATGGGAGCTCAAAAGAAGAATGCCCGATTTGACAAATACGTGAGCTTTTTAATGTATTTTTTGTTGTGTCGTCACTTTGCTAATTGAGACTAAAATGTGGTAGCGACAATCGGTGTTCTTTGCATTCATTTCTCCTCGTAATCGACCATAATTTTATATTCCTTGTCGACCTCACTGCGTCTCTAGTCTCGAGCGAGTCAGACGACGCGGGACATGTTCCACGTGTCGTAGTATCAGACGAGTCAATGAACTATCAACGGCGTTGATTTGGCGCGACAGCGGCAGAAGAATAAAAAAAATAATATTTGACTGTGCGGTGTAATGCGAAGAAATGCTTCGATTTGAGAATTGATACACAGCGACCAAGCGATAATCAAGATAGTTGACGATGATGAATGGTCTCGAAAATCAACCTAGAATACTCTCTGTAAACGCGCCGCAAAAAGAAAACAACACTAAAAAACACCCACACTCACGCACAACACAGAAGTGATTTGATAAGAGATATTTTATTGCGACAAACTCTCAACATCGGAACCAGTTTGGCGAAATAGGCAATAGAGGAGAGGAGCCAGCAGGAAATATTGTCCACCTGAATATGGCCAAAATAGGGAGTCGGACTGTTATCACTGGCAATATATCTGCGATACGCGATAGAGACATCAACAGCCATCCTATCGATTCAATCTATACGTCGTCTTTATTTCTCATTTTTCGTCTCACCTTTAAAATGTTTGCATATCAATTTAAACCGCATTAAAATATCATATCATTTATAAGAAGCCATGCTTAAGGAATGCTTAAATCGGCTAACGCACTTTTAAAGAAATCCACAGATCAAATGACCTTCGAAATTGAGTTTTCAATCAATTTTTGGGTGGTTCCTCGTTTATCAAATAGGTCAAAACGATATGTTTTGTTGAACTGAATAGACTTCCGAGGTTTATCGACGACATTGATACACAGAGGAAATGATAGAAATGATGCAAGAGTCAATATACCAGCTTGACAAAAAGAAAACTCGTGTTCCGCTCAAAATAATGAATCATAACAATGAATCATAAAAAACCATTTTTGTGATGTTTTCAGTTTTTTTTTTTCCCACGAGGATCAATCGTAAAAATCAACAAACCTATAAAACGGAAAATATTAAAATAACGGGGAAATGAAGAAACTGGTCAAATGCAGTTGAAATAACTGATTTCTGTTAAACACCATACTTAATTTCATAATCCAATTATAGAATGTCGATGCCGCGCGATATGATGCTCGCTGCTTCATCTCAATCGCCGACACCTTCAACATATGTGATCCGATCTTCGGACAAGTCGTCATCGTCTTCTTCGACACCTAATGAGGCGATTTGTGCTGTATGTGGAGACGGACATGCAAAACTGCATTATGGTGTCCTCGCATGTTACGGATGCAAAGGATTCTTCAGAAGGACGTTGACTGGCAAATATCGATATGCTTGTCGGTTCGGAAACAATTGCATTGTGGACAAATGTAATTCTTTTTTTAAATGCAAACCTCTCAATAATTTATCGCGTTTCAGTCCAAAGGAACAGTTGCCGATTTTGTCGGTTTCAACGTTGTATAGAAGTCGGAATGGACCCGAAAGCAGTGAGACCGGATCGCGATCTGACGGGTAAACAGAAGGTGCCGCGAATAAAGAAGAAGCAAATTGATGAAGAGCTTCTGAACCATATGATGAGATTACAAGGCGATGACTGGTCGCGAAAACTTCCTGTTGAGACTCGAATTCTTCTTATGCAGTTGGTTAGTATAGAAGATAAAGTGTCGAAAGGGGATAATAATATGAGTGCGCAAAATACTGCGAAAGATCCGAAGAATGTCACGTTACGGGAAATGTTCGAATCGAAACCAATGATGGATGGAAGGCGGATGGAGGTAAAAAAAATGTTTTAATCCGGTTCTCAAATACGAATATGGTATTCTCAGATGAGATATGAGCCATTCCGAATGGTTCGAGTCGGAGAACTAAGTGTTATTGCGCATCGTCGTGCTATTGCGGCTGTTGATTGGGTCGACAGTTTATGTGAGCTCACTGAGCCAATCGAAACCGAAGACAAAGTTGCGCTCGTTAAATCGTGCTACTCTCCGCTCGCGATTTTCACGATTGCCGCTCGAACCGCGGAGAACACAAAGAACCCGGATATCTTGTGCCTTTGCAGCCATTCATACGTGCCACGACGATTACCGCCAGAGTTCAATGAAACCAAGTATGTTGATTCGATTGAATTTGTTTTTGATAATCTGTGTATTTTCAGTCATTTGTCGAATGTTTTGATTGATCGCACATTGAATGAACTTGTCGCGCCGCTGAGAAAACTAAACCTGAAGGAAGAAGAAATTGTTCCACTAAAAGCAATTATAATTCTCAATCCAAGTAAGAAACTTAATTTTAAAGAAATATTGCCTATTTACCAGGTGTCTCGAAGCAAAGAGACTTGAAAGTGTCTGCGTACTTTGCATCTTAACGTACGCGCAGTTATTAGGCCAGCGCGTAAATGACAAATCGTAGATCTACATTGATTTATCAAAAAAATTGAATTTCCCGCCAGCGATAGGTCGTTTGACGCCCGAAATAGAAAAAAGTGACGAACAAAGCCTTTTTACAATTTGTAAGGCGACTGCGTGAATGTTTGGGCCAGGTTTTGCTGAAACTCTGTGGAAGTACACAAAGCATTGCTAAGCAGACTGCGCCAGACTTTACTTCGTACCCGAACATTAATCAGAATTTCTGCAGAATTACACTAATCTTTATGTCAAATTTTAACTCTTATGAAAAAAAAAACATTTTTGTCGTTAAATGGAAAATCACCAAAATTCATTTTTATTTTTGTTTATGTTTCTTTCAAGCTTCATTATTTGACACATTTTGATTTCAAACGTCTTTTTTCGTCGTTTTACAAGCCACTCATAAAAATGGCAAACTTTAATGTATGAACTTTTTTTTCGATATAACGATTTTACGTATCGACTGATAAAATATTTGATTTTTGCTTATCAGCAATATTTCTCGAAACGTGATAAAGATGATTTGTATTTTCAGACGCGAAAGGAATTTCTGATCATGCTCGAGCGGCAATTACCGAGCTGCGCGACAAAGTGCAGGATATGCTGTTCCAGATTGTCAAGGAGCTTCATCCAATTTATTCGGCGAGCAGCCGATTCGGAAATCTTTTGCTTCTTCTACCAACCATAACTGTAGGAATTGCGCGAAACAAATTAGATATGCATAAGTGATTTTGAAGACTCTTTCGGGATTGATGTCAGAGAACATGCTGTTCTGTCATACTCTTGGAGGAAGACAGGCAGGAGATACATTGCTTTCGGAGATGTTCGGTGATCCGAACTTTGACGAAGCGATCAGTAGCAGCATCAGTCCTCCATTATTCGAAAATCCGGCGGAAATTAGCTTGGAAGTAAGTTGAAACTCCTTCGTTGTCATCATTTTTTGCGTCTTATCAGTTGATGAAAAAATTTTACGGCGTTTTTATTGGTGATGTGGATGTTGTCGTCATTTCAGGCAATCTCGCCTCCATTAATGGATATGATGGGTGGCAGCAGTAGCTTCCGCAGAGGAAACAACATAAAGAAGATTGATGTTTCGACTCAGACTACTGAGGAGACAAGTGTCAGCTATAGCTCACATAATTATATGGCTCATTCGAATTCATCAAACTCTCTTATCAATGCGGGATATTCACCGCCAGTGGTTAATCGAACAAATAGATATTTTCTGAAATTATACGGTTTGATTTTCAGATCTCTTCACCATTCCCTTCACTTCTCGATGATAATGACACTACTTTCACAAATGACATTAGCCTGTCTGATTTAGGAAATTGTGACGATTTCCTTTCGCTAATTCAGTAATTTTTTTTGTTTGATTTAGGGACATCAACTCATGTACATATTCACATATCCAAATTTATGAAAAAACACCAAAAAGAGACAATTTCTTACAATTTTTATTTATTTGCTTCCCCTTCATTTTTCTTTTACACTTACACATGTATTAAATATCCTTCTCACCAACTTTGTCAATCTTCCACATCCGAAATTCACTTATAATTCTTAATATGTATGACTATGTCGGTATAAATATAGTCGTAGAACTCGAGATTCATCTAGTAATAAGTGTAGTCATATAGGAGAAATTCTAATAGTTTCTTGTGTGAATTATTCCGGTCCAACAGATTCGTTCTAGAATTGTTTTATTGGAATTTCCATCGTATTGTTGCTGCTTTTTTTCATTGAAATTTTTACAAATAAATTTACTGTATAAAAACGTATGTTTCCCAATTATACCCAATACATAATATTCCTCTTTTTATTTTGCAAACGAAAATTTCTCATAAACGTTCGAAGCGTTGTTTTTATGTACTCTGGCATTTGAATTTCTTCTTGCAGAAAGAGTGATTACGTTCAACAGATAGTAAAACGATTTTTTTTTCTTGAACGGATTTCCCGTTGATGAAATCGTTTAAAAAGTGTTGCAGTTTACAACCGCATTTGATACGGACTTGATTGTTCTTTTCATGTGCGATTTTTCGGCTGATCGGGAAATTCAATTTCGCGAAAAAATACGAGTAGATTTTCGGTGAGTTTGATACTCAGGTTATCCAGAATACGGTAGCCGAATTCGCACTATTTAAATTCAAATTTGAATTACCGATTTGAATAAGTGCGATAGTCCACAATTTTGCAAGCGGCTCGTTTTTTTTTCGATGGTATAGTCGGCGTCCGGCGACTGCTGTACGCGGGTAGATTTACGGGAATGCGTCAATAGATTTACGGGAATGCGGCAATGCGAAACTCGTCGAGAAAAATAAAGCAGTTCACGTGAAAACAGCAAAATAAACGCTAACGCGTGGCGAGACCTTTTCAAGGAGCATGCGCGTAAATCTACCCGCGTACAGCAGTCGCCGGACGCCGACTATACTAAATGCGCGAACACTAAAATGCTAACTACACACACGCGAACAGTTTTCTTCGCCACGAGGTTTGTCAGAGGCTTCATCTGTTTTGTAAAATGCATTTATAAGGCTTATTTTTATTTAAAAAAAAAAACTTTAAAATCGACATCCATCAATTTTGTAAAAAATATAAAAATGACGCTAAAATATTTATATCAGTTAAAAATAGAAAATAAAAACCAAATCGATATCCCGACAGAAAATTGATTCAAATTAAATATAAATAATTAATTACAAACACTTTTAGTGATGCAAAAATTTTACTCATCGCATACTTTTTTTTCAGAAAAATTTTGTAAATGTGGTGATTCTCCGTAATCAGAAAGTGAAAAAAATGCATCAAATATCGAAAACGATATTATATATGTATAATTATGTGAATCGGTTTTTAGTTGGCCGGTCATTGATGTTTGAAATATTGAGAAGAATTGTCGAGTTTAATCGCCAAAATTTGATGAACTTCTTTTAGAACGCCGCAAATCGACCTTGACAACAAGATTTATCATCCTTAACAACATTGTTGATAAAGTTTCATTCGAAATGGATAAAGCGTTGTAAAGTTTGGAACCGTGAATTGAAAGACAATGAGTTGAAAAATGCGTAGCGAAATTGAAGCGATATTGTTATTGAATGTATCCATTGCAGATACATATTAAGTATTTAGTCGTCTTGGTTTCTGAAATATTTCGATAAATACGATATTTGAATCCTCATTTAAACGGAACGCATTCTACCGTAATTGATAATAGTTCTTCTGTGGTGATCGTACGATGCGTCATTCTCTCAGTTTTTTTCAATTTATTTCTGTCGTCGAATGACATTCAGTCAATGAACCCAACTGATCACCGACGTCATCAAACACGCGAAAGTTTATAATTGGGTGGAAAGGAAGCACGAAGTTCGAACAATGAGAGATGAACCAAAAACCGCTAAACTCGGGAGAATGACGAATTATCCTTGGCAATTGATATATTTTTCCGTTATACCGAAATATCTCGGTTTTGGGGGGGCCAATTAAAGGTGCATATCTCTGATGATGTCTTTGAATATCCAGAATGATGCATTTGATGATAGACAAAATCAAAGCATATTACTGTTATTAATTTTCTTCTTCTTCAAAAATTTTGGAATTAGAAGTCTTCGTTCATTAATTCGATTAAATTTTGAAACTGAGGTTAAATTGATGAAAAAAGTTGGCAAAAGCTCAGAAAATAATAAGCCATTATTCAATACAATGCATCATATTTCAATTTGGATTCGCAAAATGAAATTCTTCAAAATCTTATCAAATACAAATAAAATCGATAAACACAAGGAATTTATGTTTTTTTTCTTCTCCGAAATTGATTTTAACTGCTCAGAAAGAAGTCTACGCAAAACTGATCAATAGACAGACGACAGCAGCAGTAGTCAGTCAATTCTTCGCCAGCACAGTCACTCCGACACTCTCACATAACTCTCTTTTGTATTATTAACCCGCGCTCACGGCAAATACCATTCGCATTTTTCTATTTTGTTCTCTCAATTTCAAATAATTGTCGTTTTTTTTTGTTTGTGTCAACTCGCTCCGAAACCAACTTTATCGATTTTGTCCGAGAAACTGTGTGCGTGTTTTTTTTCGGATTCCTTTTTAGAATGTTTGCTCATTTCTTGGTTCTATTCATTTTCAGAAATTGCCCCTTTCAATTGCCGTCGATGATTAGTGAAAATAATCGCAATTGTAAATTATATTATAAATAAAAATTCTGAACCGTCTGAAATTGTTTTGTTGAAAATATCGCGAGAAATTTCAGCCAACGCCTTTTCGTAATACAATACACTTTGTCACGCCAAATTCAATACATAATTACAAGCAAACATTACGTATCATTTTCCCAATTCCTTTTTTTTTATTTCAGTAAAAATTGTCTGCGCGTTTATGCATAATAACGTCTATCACGAATATTCTGTGAAAAAATTATTCATATCAGATATTTTTTGTGTAAAATTTTAAATAAGAATTAATGTTTGTGAAACATTTAATTCACCCATACGTAATTTATTATTTTTCTAAAAATTATTTATTTATTTAACAGTATAGTAGTAATTGACCACAATCTCTTTCTGAATATTATTTTCATTTCGAATAATTTTTATTTAATAAAAAAATTACAAAAAAAAATCCAGAAACAAATGAACAAAGTGTATAATTGCATCATAAACGTTTTGGTATTTCGAAGTTCAAAATTTTCATGCCGAACCGATTTTGGGATTTATTCTTTTGATTTTATGACCGGTACCAGTTTTGCCGATATTTCATTGTCATTTCAATTTGACAAAAACTCATTTTTGTTCAAACAGCATTTCGTTGAAGCTTAATGGTGTTCAATATGAATTATTTTCAGCAAATCTAGTATTCCTCGACTCCATTTAAATCCAGTTTTCAACATCCAATCGTTTCGTCTTTTTTCTTATCCTGGTGCTCCAAGAAGTTTGCACAAGAGTCCATTCAAAAACCGTTTTCGTCGCGCCCCCCTTGTATATTGATTCTCGTAAATTCTCGTACAACTCCAGATAGCTCGATAAATAGATGATTTGAATGCATTCGATCAATAATCGAGTATGTGCAGTGTGTGGAGACACGCCGGCCAAGGTACCTAATTTCGATTATTTCGATAATCAAATCATTTTTGTTCTTTCTTCAGATTCACTATGGTGTCCTCGCGTGTTTCGGATGTAAAGGATTCTTCAGAAGGGCCGTCAAAGACGGCAGAAACAAATATGTTTGTAGGTTCGAGAAAAATTGCGAAGTAACCAAATGTAAGTCTCCAGAGCAATTCTCCTTTTCATTTCTTGACATTCCGAATACTTTTTTTTTGAAAAAGAAAATTAGTTAATAGAAATCAATTGAATTTCTCGAATTTTTGAAAATTTTGCAGTTGAACGAAATGCTTGCCGATATTGCCGCTTCCGGAAGTGTCTTCTTGTTGGAATGAATCCAGATTTTGTTCGACCCGATCGCGAGGAAATCAAGAAAGCCAAGCATCACCCGTTTGCAAAGAAGAAGAGCCTTTCGAGATGTGCTTCGAATCGATTCGCTGATACCAATGATTGGACATCTTCCCTTTCGCAATCCCATCGAAAAATTCTGTCGGATCTCGCGCGACTCGACAATGAAACGCAACATCCGAACTTCGACGGAATCGCCAATTTCTCATTGAAATCGCTGATTGCCGATCGAACATTGGCAAGAAAATCGAATATTTCCGAGCATGCGAGCATCGCGACAAGAACCGATGAATTTATGGGCATCGAGCGGATTGTTCAAATGGTCGATTACGTCGATGGATTCGTTCATTTACTAGAACAAGAGCATGATAAGAAATTCAGTATTGAAGACAAGGTGAGATCCTTTTATTTATTTTCCATCATTAAAATAATATTTCAGAGTTCCCTGATAAGTGATACAATGATTCATCTTCTGATTCTTGAATCCACAGCGAAGCATGTGGCAAAAGGTCCAAATGGGCTTGATGAATTTAGACAAACATTTCAACACCTCCCAATGTAGAAATCTCTCAGACATGCCACTCACTTCAAAATTCATTCTGATTCAGATGCACGACTTCAATCAATTCAAAACTTGTCGATATTTGTGAAGTGTTTCGGCGAAAATCGCCGTCCATCGTTGAATATTCGATTCTGAAAGCGTATATTGTAAGCTGTGCAGGTTTAATATCAACTAATTACTGGATATTAGTCGATGATTTCTAGAAAGTACTGTGCTGTCGAATTCGTTGAATGAAACTCTTAGTTTGGCACGCGAAACTCTTTCCGAGTTGCTGTTCAAAGTCGCCAAATACAACCGAGGAAAGACTTCAGTGTACGCTGCCAACTATTTGTCAAACATGCTTCATTTTATTTATATATCGAAGGTAGCATTTATTTCCTACTGTACCTTCCTACTGTATACTAGACTTGTAGTCGTTTTCGCAATGTCTTCGCAAAGAGCTCGAGCCGCATTTCAAACGGGATGAGCCGAAATCGGTGGCGTTCTATGCGATAATGGTCGATTTGATAAATCCGGAAGTATCCGATCTACTCGTGACATGTCGCAGGATTTCGAATGTCGCACCTGAGCAGATGCCATCGACGTCCACTGCATTCCAAACCCCCTCTAATCTTTTCCATTTCTCTCCACCTTCGCTTTCTCCGCATTCCTCCAACTATTCCTCAAATATTCCTCAACCATCGGGAATGGAATATCCAATTCCGAGTAGTCAATCAAATGGATTCGATGAATATCGTCCATCGAATCTCACGTTTCCAAAAATACCTCTTGCTATGACAAAATCGATTGAGGAGATTCTTTGTCCGCCCGGAATGATGGATGATCCGAGTATTATGAACAAGCCTCTTGCGAATGATTGGGCTGATGGAATCCGGCTGACGCCAATATTTAACAAAGATATTGTTGCTCAATTTTTCCCTGAGCATTCTGGGAGCCAATTCTAAGAAAAGAAAATCACCGCTTGAACAAAATTTCAAAATCAAAAAATATGACAGAATCAATTTTTGAAATTCTCAGCTATTCATAAATGAGAAATCGCGGATGGTTTTTGGTATAAACAGTGTCGATGTTTCGACTAATTCAATTTTTTGCCTGTTTGTCGCCAAATTTTTATCTAAGAACAAAAATTGTCAGCTCTCTCTTTATCCCGATCGAATCGCTGGGTTAAAGTCTGCAAATTTTCGTAAGATTATTGCAGACTTAATAGTTGTTTTTTTGAAAATCCTCAAAATCTTTTCTATTGTTCATGAATTTATCGTTTCTTTTCTCAATTTTTCTTCAGTTTTTATGTATTATAGTTTAAAGCAGTTTAGTCAAAATTCTGTTATTTCTCTGTTTCAATTTTGTATCTAGATTGTGAATAATTTTTCTTTTACATCGTTTCAAATGTCGCAATATTTAAGTTCAATCATTTTTCTTTTTGCCAACTTCAATTTTATCACAGCCATAAGATGTGATATATGTATTTGTTAATCACTAATGCATAATTTTGTAATATTTATGTAATTATATCGATAAATTTTAATAAAATAAAATGCGAAATAAATAAAAATGGTTCTATGAACAATCATCAGTCATGGATAAAAAGAAAACAAAGGAAAAGAAACAATTGAGGGACGATGGCAGAAATTCGGAATGAGACCACGGAAAGGTATTGATTTACGGAATTGCATTTATACAGATGTTTTAAGACCATGGAAATCTTCGGAATTTGCGTATTTCTCTTCACGAGCTGGCGGATAGAAGTCGTCCGGGAATGGGTCGAATCTCCTGTCATTGAGTGGTTCAGATTCAGACTAAAATGCTACATTTAAAATGGTTTTCAGCCAGAATTTTACCAATGGATGTTTTCCATGGCTCGGTGTGCTTCTGCTCTTCATTTCAGTTCCTTGATCATATTCTGCTCGCTTCTTCTGTTTCACCATCCAACAGCAAAGGAACAGTAATACAATAACGAGAATGATTCCGAAGATACCCGATAATGCAGAGAGCCAGATCAGGAAGTTCTCCTTTTCTCTCGAACGACACCACGGCTGCTCTCCTTTGTTCCATTCATATCTCCAATTGTTCGGATTATTTCTGTCAACGATGATTCCGCATCGATATTCATGGACTCCCTTGATCCAATGAGATTGGAAGCACTCAAATCGCGCAACGTCACCTTGCATGTAAGCAGATGACATTGAAGAAGTCTTCATGAGATATTCAGGGTATTCGATGTTGATGACTCCGCAACTGTTGTCTGAAAACAATTTTCGAACATCGCTGATGAAAATACGATTAATTACATTGTCTTGAAGCATCGAATCGGTCCAAACTAAACACACTCCATTCGTTCTTGACATTCGCCCCAAGAATTTTCGCATTGAGAAGAGTGTAATCATACAAGCATGGGACAGAATCTCCGCATTCCTGAATGACAGCTCCCGGATTGTCCGGACATTGTGTCTGGCCATAATCAGAAGTGATTTGCGACTGGAGTGGTTGAAGATTGACTGAACAATAACTGGCATTTAATCAATCATTAATGAAACGAAACGCTACTTGTATTGGATTGTTGAAGGTCTCGGCACTGTTGGAGACGTTGATTGAGAACCTGTCCAGTAACCGGATAGAATCGATATGCTCCACTAAATATTAGCACTTTTCTTCAAAAAGCAAAAACCTCCAATTTTCTCACGTTTCATATTTTGGAGCAACTTTATAAATCGGTCCACTCTTCATTGTTGCTTCCGGGAACACTTCGAACTTCTTGTCTTCGTCACGGCTCGTTGTGAACATGTTCTCCGTTGGCATTCCATAATTGTTTCCTTGAGCATTGATGTTTTGATCGGATCCAGGTTCGCCAGAACCTTGCACTCTGTCTGAAATTTTGACAATTGAAATTCTAAATATAATTGTTTGCTGAATTACACATATTGATAATCTGCTGTCTGTAGGTCTCCGAGTTCACATCGTTCAATGTCAATGTTTGAAGGTATGATCCAGAAGATTGGTCTGGGAATGGACGGAAAACTCCAGAAACACGCGGAAGATTGTAGCGCTGTCGAATTTCTTGTTCTCTTGTCTTATCACCATCTGGTCGGACTCCATATTGAGGAGGAACCGAAATGGCGACGTTCAGCATTCCCATACTTTCTTGGTATTCCGTCAATCGATCAATATCAATCGCATAACTTTCGCGTACGCGGATTCCGACTTGTGCTTCTTCGAGGACCACGTAAATCTCCGGTTGTCCACGCTCGACGTTGTTCACGTAGATCAAAACTCCTTTGAACCGTTGAATTCTCATTGTATCGAAATATCTCAAGATGTTTCCCACAATGATTGAAGTACGATAACGGAATCGTCTAGTATCTTTTCTCGCGAGAACGTGAACTCGGTCAGTTCCAGTCGCTTCAAGCACGACTCCTGTGACGACAGTCGCATTTGTCGGTCGCACAAGATCCTGTTGAGACATGTACCGACCAAGCAAACTGAAGTCGACCCTTCTGTCCGGATAGCGTTCCATTCTGATCTGCACCTTCACTTCGGGTGTGCTGAACGTCTTCGGAATATACAATCCGTTGTAAACTCCGGGCTCATTGAAAACAAACTTGTCGTTGTCGATTGTGTTGAATGTTCCAGCACCCATAACCTCTCCTGAATAGAAATACTCATTTGCTAATATTTGAATGCGTCGTTACCGTATGCCGGGGGCTGATATTCCTGACATCCGGACGACGGACGTCTCCAATAGAACATTTGGCATCGGAAATCGGCAAATTTGCAGCAAAGGAAGTACGGCATATAATCGTTGTGGAAAGCTGATAAACCGGGCACTTCGTATTGTCCCATGTACGGTGTTGTTCCGAATTCATAGGCTCGCATTGGGAACCCGGGATTGTAGGGTACATCGGGAGTAACCTTGATGATCGGCTGGTAACTCGTTTGCATCAAATGCCCTTGATCGTCATAACAGCACACTTGGCCATAGTGAGTTGGGAATCTTCTGAAATCTCCAGGTCTAATCTTGTCGTAGTCTTGTTGGTTGTACCTGGAAAGGTGCGTGTTTTAAAATGAAACAACTCAGGAAGGAAAGTGACACATCGCATGCAACATAGTACAAAACGCAAGAGAATTTCCATGTGACTTACGCAGTGTTGTCCGAAGTGAACATCCTTCCATCGCCGGCATAACTCGTGAGAATGTTCTGCGACGACATGTAACAATTCCTAGAGCCTATCGAGGTTGTGCACGTGATATCCCGGAATGCCTGAGAGCATCTCGGATGCGGCATGAATCTTCCAATATCGGCGATGGCTTGTCTCTCGATGCATGGACAAGACGAGTTCGTCTCAACATCTCTGATGAAATTCCATTGAGCGCCGTCCTCGTCGTACCAATCGTGACACATTTCGAGCGATTTCTTCTTCACGTATTCCACTCGTGCGGATTCGTCGTTTTGCGAGTAGGTGGTGGTGGCGAACTTCGGATTATTCGAAGTCCAAAGGAAGTGGAGCGAGATTGGAGCTGACACAAGTCCGGAGAGCAGGAATTGCGGGTTTTGCTCTTGATTGGCACGAAGTGGAGCCAATTTGAGATATCCGAAGCGATATTGATAGAGTTCGTGCATTCTCTCCCAATCCGTCATATACCATTGTTCGACTTGATAGAGATTGATTCGCTCTTCTTGAGGCTTCCAACGATATTCGTAAGTATTCCGATTGGAATATGTGGCGAGACGGCAAATCACCCGGTGCTCCGGTCGGAATTTTTTGATCTACAAAGGCATCATTAGAATGGCTTCAGAACTAGCGTTGTTACGTTATCATCTTTGTATTCTCTGTAAGCGACCACGTACAATCCAAGCTGAACACTGTATAGCGAATCGTCGTTCATTCGGACTTGATCCATGTGCTGACTCATTTCGGGATTTGTGAAATTCCTTGGATACCATGTCAGCGGCATAGTCTGAAGAAAATTTCATTTTTTTTTCTAATAACAAAATTTACCTGATAAGGAAGAGGGTTCTTGAACCAATCATAAACATTTCCAATATCCAATCTCATTGGATCCAGTGTTGGAGGCACAAAATAGATATATCCGACGAAAGCCTTTTCATCATTGGCTCCACCGCTTTGTGGTTGGAAGTAGACCGTCTTCGTTCCCCAATCGTAGATTTTCGGCAGATTGCAGCGAGCGATTGCTGGTGTCAGAACAGTGCATGTCGCCGTCTGACGTTGTTCAATCATGAGAATGTAGGTTTGAGATTTGTCGAGACAAATCGCGTTTACGTCGACAGTCATCTCACCAAGCATGTTCACGATGTTCGGATAGATGAGCATTGGATCTGAAATGTTGATTTGCACAATTGTCAACTTCCGTTTCTTAATGACTAATCGGTGGATTCAATTTCGCAAAATCAGTGCATATCTACGAATTTGTAAATTTCTCTGTGTCTCAAGACACTTGGCACGTAGCCATTTTTTTTTTCAATTTCGTTCAGTCGTTTGACACAGACAACACCACATATTGCGCAATTTCTCAAAATGTTTTAAACACACGTACATGTGCCTCCCGTTTTGTTGCTGCATCCTCCTGGTCTGACAACATCGTCCACTCTGAACATGTATCGTCCGCGGACCATCTGTGGTACTCCGGACCTTTGCGCCAACACTTTTGGCGTATTCTTGTAATCTTGTGTTGGATCAACTGGCACGAGACCCGTATGATTACCTCCATTGAAGACCGCCTGAAATTGAAGAAATGTATTTTGTGTGTCAACATGCGACACTGCGGCTAGTTTCTCGTGGTGACTCATTCGGCAAACAAACGTATGTCGAATATTTTTTGCGCTGTCTCCACTATATACGAGTACTAAATATAATTAAAAAAAAAAGGCCGGACCTGACATCTTCCGGATCTTGAGTTTGCTCGGAAGTCGGCAGCGTCGAATCCGAGTTTATCGTAGTTCAGGATCACGTAGGAAAGTCGTGCCGTCTGAAAAAATCAATGATTGATGACTTTTTTAATTTCACGCTGACCCCAATTATATTTCGATTCTTTTCTGTTTTATTAGCATTGCCCAAATTTAGAATTATTTGTTTGTTCAGACCCCGTATCACAAACCATTCAAACCATTTTGTTATCAAAAGAGCCCTGAGGAGACCCTTCGATTAATGATACACACGTACTCTATCGGTCAGCCAAATGACTTGATACGTCGCCAATTGGCCAGCGTCGATATCGGATCGTCCGGAAATTGCTGAGGCTGTGTTGTACCAGGTGACAATGAGAGCTGCGTCAGCTCGGAACGCCGCTGCTCCGGCGACTCCTTCAATCAACCATCGCTGCATTTCTTCGAGGAAATAGTCAGCTTGCGAATCACATCGGACATAAGAATCTGGGGTTCCTGGGCAGGCTTGAGCAGCTGATTGACCAAAGAATGATGACTGATAGGTGGCTCCTCCGAGATTCGTGTTGCTACCAGAATTCCTTCCGAATAGCGATTGACGCATCATCAGACGATAGAAGACACCAGATCGCATTCCAGGATTCATTGTCTGTGGGATCTGCTGCTTACAAAGATACGGTGCAATCATGGCTGGATCTTCGTGGCGAGGCCAGTCGGTCATGTCAGGACCAACGTTGATCGTTGGACCTTGATCAAGGACCGTTGCGAATCCAAGATATCCGTTTACAGAAAGCTGAAAACAGTTCGATTTAATAATATTTCAAGAAACGATAAATTACAAACCGTCGTGTAATTGTAAAGACCACCATAAAATGGGAAATACATATGAAGATCAATGGTTTGACCAGCAGTAAGAAGTCCAGGATTTACTTCATGATCACCAACTTCGGGACCAAACGGGACCAGATTAACACCATAGTACATATTGGTACCGGTGCCCGAAAATAGAGTACCCGCATCTGGCTGCCCAACATTTTGGTTGATATTCGATGAGACTGGCTGTTGAATCTGGGCCTGTAGAGGTATTAATAATAGTAGAAGGCCTTGGGCAACGACGTTGAGATGCCCCATGACACCTGGAAATTGAACACTTTGTCGAGACGAGTCAATCATCGATAAGAGTCCAATAGTAGTACACGTCGAACATTGAAAATTCATACAAAAGCAAACAAGGCAAATATCAAAATCGCCAATGGAATTGTGGATTGTGGTCGTAAAAATCGACGAGCGATTGAAGACGAGAGAAGAAGGGCAAGCGGGGCATTTTGAAACGACGCGAGAAAAAAAAGTCGGCAGCGAAAAAATGATGAAGTAACAAACACGAGCTCAAACAAACTTCTTCGGTAAAAGTAGGTTGGCAAATAGACAAGAAAAAACTCAAACTTCAAAGCTGTCTACATAATATTAAAATCGGTGAAAGAAAAACAGGATACACTGAACTCTGAGCTCGATCTGACGAGGCGAATGGCAGACAAACAAAACAAGGCCTGAATGAAAATTGATATGCAACGAGGACGGAAATGAAGTCTCAAGAATGGATCGTCAACCTCTTCGCCTTCAAAACTTATTTCAAAACTTTGAGTTGTTACCTTATCAGTTCGTCTCCGCCTACATTTTGATGATTCATAGTGAGAAGTGAGTCAGAGCAAACTTCAAAAATGGAAATATGCATAAATGAACGAACGAGCAAACAAAAACAAACAATTGGAGCATGCGCGGAAATCGCGAAGATCGCTGTTTCAAGAGTTCTTTTCAATTATTAATTTTTAAAAATATGCAACATTTAGTTTATTATTAAATTCAAAAAAAAATGATGGCGTATTTGATGCATTTCTTTCTTAAAGAGAATTTAGACAAATTGAATTCAAAAAATAATTCTGCAATAGCTATTGAAAGGCAGCACCTTGTAAAGCAATCTCGGTCGTATTCAAAACGAAATCAATTATGAATTGATGTCACGAGAAGTCACCCTATATTATTTATTAATAATTAGGAATGAGCGCATTGAACAAAAAATAAAATAGGAAAATCAAAATATAATGATTAGCAAATATTTGGAGAAGATACCAAAATTATGATCTGAAAATAATGCATTAAACCACATATAGTAAAAAAATAAAACGAGAATATAACAATTCGAAGTTCACAATCAAGTGAGATTCAAATATTTGTCCGTTATACTCCATCAGATGAAATATATTGTTTAATCGAATTTTGCAGCGAAAAAAAAATTGGAAAGAATTAGTTTCTAGTATAATTTCAAAAAGAAACATTTTTAATTTGGAATTGAATGAGTTTATTCAAAAATTTATCGTAAACTTGATGTTGAGCAACTAAAAACTTCGTTTCAAAACTGTACGAAGCAACAAAAGGAAGGCAAAAAATAAGGACGGTCGCCGAAGAACACGATGAATCATAAGGAAAAAATATGTGTGCGGTGGGCAACATTCACACCATATTTATTCGTACAGCCAATCGATTTTTGTATGCCCATGAGGGCGTTTACTAACAAAACTGATAAAATACACGCTACGACGGGCGGCGACGAAGTGGAAACCTCTGGACGAGCAAATAATGCATCCTGGTAATGTCTGCGTCGAGCGGATACTGTAAACGGAGCGACTGGCATCAAGTCAGTCGCATCCAGCGAAGCTTGTTCAAATAATGTCATATTAATGCGCGAACCTATAGTTGAAGGTTGTTTTGGAAGTTTTCGCATAATTTCCAATCGTCTCTGAAATATGACATTTCGCATGAAATGTCTCGCGATTGCATAAAACACCAACAATTGCCTTAAAATTTATTATTAGGATAACATTTCATTCATCCAATAAATCATAATGAGTACACCAAGGATAGACATGACGAATTCATTTTCACGATATAGAATCGAAGAGACATGGGATGACAATATTCTTTAAACGACAACTGTATCAATTCCCTCGTTGAAATTTGAAATTTATCCAGAAATGTGGACAAGAGGGATTTTGAAATGAAAAGACCCAATTCGAGAATATTTAGTATGAATAGCTCGAATAATTGGAAAACATGACGCACTGATCACCATCTCATCCGACATACACACACATTCATACAGAGCTATCATAAAAACTGTTTGTCACCAATCGTGTTTGTTTGTGCAGCGCATTTGCATGAGCCTCGTTCGTTTCCGACCCTCTTCGTATTGCCATTCTATATGACATCGAATGTTTGCCTTCTCACGAATGCATATCGGTAATGATCAAGGTGATTTTCATGTCGGTTGACTTTGATTTGAATATTGCGGAAATTCAATTAGAAATCATTGAAAACAACCAATTTATTCGAAACGATTTGAAACTGAAACAAAAAATTATCCGGATTAAAATTTCGCCACTTTTCACGACTTTTCAGCGAATTAAAAAAAATGAAATACTTACCGTCTGTCAAATTAAATAGATTCTTTGAGATTCGAATAATTTTACAATATTAAGAAATGGTAAATTATTTAATATTTCATAAATCATAATGAGACTTTAAAAATTTATTACCGGCGTTGTGCGACAGCAGAGAAAAAGATTAAATGCCAAAAAATAGGCGAAATTTTTTTAGAAAAACTGCTTTTTAGATTTACGTGCTAAATAAACGAAAACTCGGCAATCTGTGGAGAAGCTTGTCTTCATTTATCCCGTACAAATTGGGGGGGGGGGTAGGTCAAATTCTCGCTGAATATTTTGCACCAAAAAGTAAATTTGTATTATTCTCACCGATTCAAACGGCATGAAATTTTATGAGAAAAATTTCATAGTAGGCATTCAAATAACCACAAAATACTTTTTGATTTGCTTGTATTGTGTTTTTTTTTATTGAAGTTTTATAATTATTTATATTTGGTTTGGCTTTAGCAAAATGTACACTGGTCTTCAATTATCGATGTTGTGTCCACCTCATCCAGTTATTATGTATCATTTTTCCGAGCGATTTATTTTAACAATCGTTGTTCAACTAATAACCATGCAGACAGAGGGAGGAAAACTACTGTGGCGACTTTTTGGAACATTTAGTTCGTCCAAGAGAGAATCAGAATACTCATCGAAGCTTGCTGTCAGAAAATAAATTGAAATTTGGGATTCATTGAATGTGCTTGACGAGTAAGTCGGTGTTATTAGTTGCACCTGCGTGCCACAGTCAACGATTATCCAAAACATCTTCGCGAACTTCATCATATAACGCGGAATTCGAATCAAACGGCAACAATTGCTCATTTCCGATATTGTAAGAATAAATAAATTTGAAATATGAGTTCGATTGAACAATTTTTACCACCGCAAAAAAAAACGAGCGCCTTATGTAATGTTTCGAAATGGTAATTCAAATTCGATTCTGGATAACCTGCGAAGCTGACGCATTGTAAAAAGCTCGTTTTTTCGAATGTAATTGAAACTAAAAATGTGGAAGCATTTTTCAAGTTTTGGTGATTCCGAGAGCTTCTTCCAAAAATGTTCTGCTCATTCCCATAATGCATAAAAATTTCCTACACTTTCAGAAACGGAAACGAGCATTGAATCATATAAATTTTATTAGAGAAACAATTACCCGAATTATTAAAATATAACTGGACTATTCTCCTAAATTTCTATTCTATTCTAAATTTAAAAATCTAAGACTTTTCGTCTGATTTCGAACTCTGCTCAGCTCGCTTTGTCCGTATTGCTTCTGCAGACTCTTTCTCTGTCTGAAAATATATCATTCTTCAAGATTTCCGAAATAAGATTATTACCAGTTCAATTTCAGCCAGACGTTTGCCGAGACGCTCGTGTTCTTCTTGTCGCAACTTCATAATTGCCTCACGCACTTTTTCTTTTTCTGTGTCATCCAAATTACGATATTCGTTAAGAAATTTGGCATTAACACTCAGTGTGTCTTTTAGGCGACCAGCTTCCTCATACAACATTCGTTGATCGGAATTATTTTGAAGGTGATCTTGAAGAGCAGCTAATTCCCTTCGATTGACAACTTTCTGTAGATCTTTTCGTTCGAATGGTCGAAAATACTCGTAAATGTCTTCAAGTAGCTCAGCGTCTACTCGAGATGGAGCTGAATGTTTCTTTAAAGCTTCAGTAGCTTCTATTTTCTGTTTCGGGTTTTGGCTTCCTTCGATCTGTTGTCGGAGTCTCATGAATTCAAGAGCCTCCCTGAACATAAGCTTATTCTTTGGGATACGTTCTGGTGATGGCTCATAAAATCCATACTCCCAAATTGGATCATTTCTATGAAGAAATTCAGATTCCCTAGTTGGTAAATCTCTGTAAAAAAAAATCAGCAAAACAATTTCACAATAAATTATGTTCCTACTTGGTCGATGTCCATCTCTCGACTGGATCTGTTGACGTAATTTTCATTTTATTCATATTTTCCACGAGTCTCTCGTTTTTGGAGAAAATCTCCTTTTTTGCCACTTCATCCGCTTCATGTTTTCTCTCGGTTGGGTATTTTGGAGGAACTACCTAAAAACAATAGTAGTTTTTCAAACATTGAAGTTAACTTTTAAAAACGCAATTTTTTTAAGGTTAAGTTTTCATTAAAAAAAAAGGTAATATATTCTCTTTTAAAAAAAACCTTAATATCTCCTTTCTCAACTTCGGCTACATGATTAATCGCTTTTTTCAAAAACGCTCCGCTTTTTGCAGTTGATCCGATTTTATTCCATATCCGTTTCATAACTATGACACCTAAAAATTGTTTCCATTAGATTGATTTTATGCATTCCGTTTTTTATTTGTAGAAATATTAATTATAATTTAATAGAAAAAATTGGTTGGCGGTGGCATTAGCTCAGGATTGCAAATATGTTACACTATTCAAGATATTGTTTATTTTTGAAAACTATAAATCGATTTACAACTTTTGTTGTTATTGCGAAAGTACATATTTATAAATGGTTTTAATAAAACACATTTTTATTTGTTATAATTAAAAGTGCTCAAACTTGGTCCAAATACTATACTCCGTTTGCGAAAATAAATACGTTTTTACGCGAAAATGATCGTGACAACGTGAAACAGAAAAAAAACCAAGCGGTAAAATTATAATAATTTTATTTCAAATATTTAATACGTTTTTCTAACAGAAATTTCAAGAAATCGAGAGAGAGAACTGTTAAAAACAAAAAATGTTTGAATTTAAAGTAAAATCGAGTTGAGGGAAGCAATGACGCGCCATTGACAACTTTAAGCAACGATCAATAACTAAAGAGACCCGTCATTCTGCTGAACTTATTTTTTGGCTTTATGAGTTTAACTTTTCAACTCAATATTATATATTGAACCTATTTTGATATTCTACTATTTTTTATCTCTTTCAGGTAAGACCGAGGTTATTTGAAAGTCGTTGAACGCCATTTTCGACAACAGAAAGGTATCATTTAAAAAAAACTATCTACCAGTTGTTTCCCCCTTTCGATGTTTTGATTTTAGTTTGAGAAATATTTTATTTCAGTAACTATACTGGGACGATGACAGCAGACGCGAATAAAAGCGAATCTCTGCTTTGTATGGACAAAGCGAGAGAAGCAATAAGGGTAAGTCTTTCCGCACGACGAATTTATCCCCATAACGTTTTTATTTTAGTGTGGTGACAGTGATAAAGCTCGAAAATTTCTCAATAAAGCGAAGAAACTCGACCCTGCTCAAAATATTGACTGTGAGTTGCGGTTTATCTAATTATTAAGAACTTTTTAATGATTTAAAGACCTGTCAAAGAAAATTGATGAAATGACCGCCAACAATTCTCAATCATCTAGTCGTGCATCTGAAGAGCGAAGTTATGCTCATGACGATCATTACGATGAACCAAATTTGAGACGGCGAAATCGGAGTCCTAAGAAAACAGTTCCAAATGGTTCAACGTCAAAGGAGCAGCAAGCGAGACAACGATCCGCTTCAAGAACTCCCAAATTGGGAGTTGACTATACCAAAGAGGTTTCAAACTTTTTGTAAATTTTAAACATAACTGAAATATAAATTTTCAGCAACTCGACCTTGTTGAACGTATTCGTCATTGCAAGGATTATTACGAAATTTTAATGGTAAGGATTTTACTGCAAATAATACTTTATTATTTACAATTTTAAATTGGTGGATCTTCAAAAAAATTAAAATACATATCACTATAAAACATTCGTACTTTTATTATTTTAAAATTCTTATTGAGCTTTGTGAGTATTATTATGTTTATTAACTATTTTAGCATGAATTGTCACGAATTCGATTAATTGGGTGATTATAAGATGTATTCACCCTCGTGTTTTGTTAATGAAATCAATTAATGTAATCTATTGACTTAATTGATAGATATTTTCAATTTCTTAAAGCAAACAATTTAATAATTTGATCAATTTCATGAAAACTACATGAAAAATTGAAATAATTGATTACTATATCCGTACAATTCTGCAGGTTGAAAGAAAAGCGAGCGACGATGATATAAGAAAAGAATATCGCAAAATGGCTCTTAAATTGCATCCTGATAAATGCAAGGCTCCGCATGCAACGGAAGCTTTTAAAGGTATGAATAGTAATAATAACCCGGATATTCTTCAAGACATTATTTGAGAAATATCAGCGCTTTGAGAAATATCTACTCTGCTCAACATTGTATTTTTATTTGATTTTTTCAGCTCTGGGAAATGCATATGCTGTTTTGTCGGATTCTGAAAAGAGAAGACAATACGACCAGTTCGGAAATTCGGTGACAGCCAATGGAAATTCAACGCCTTCAAGACACTACAACACCTTCTATGAATCCAACTTTGAGCGTACGTAATTTTTAAAAGAAAATTACTTTCGTTATCTCATTTATCATTTTTTTTTCGCATATATGTAGTTGGCGTCGTGACTGCTGTACGCGGGTAGATTTACGCTGACGCGTCTTGGTCTTGCGCAGACTAACTGGTTATTTTGCATTTTATTGGTCGGTTCGATAATTTTATAATCGAATGACATTGGAAATTCAAAAAATGCCTCACCAAAAAATTTACCGTTCACATGAAAACAAGGAAATAAGAGTTCACACGTTGCGAGACCTTTTCAAGGCGCATGCCTGTAAATTTACCCGCGTACAGAACTCGCCGGACGCCGACTATACTCTTTTTTACGGTTTTCTCTCTAATGCGGAATATTTTGAAACTGACAAGTTTCATTTGCCTGAAAAAGCGAAATAAATTCATGATTAGCAAATGCCATTTTTGCAGCTGATTACACCCCTGAGGAAATATTCAACATGTTCTTTGGCGGTGGATTTCCGCCAGATGGAAGACAACGTCGTTATCGCGAACGTCACACTAATCACCATCATCAACAACAACATTTCGAGCCTCAAGTATGTTATTATTGTTTTCTTTAGTTTTGTATCACTTTGATGTGTTCAGAGCCCATACGGGCCATTACTTCAACTTTTGCCGCTAATAGCTATCATGGTACTTGGTTTATTAGCCCAACTAATGGTCGGAGATCCCGCGTTTTCATTACACCAAACATCGTGAGTGTATCTTCTGTTATCTTGTTTATTTTTCTTATTTTTTTTAGAAAATATTCTGTTCGGCGACAAACGGCTGATTTAAAAATCCCATATTTCGTGCGGCCAGACTTTGAAAGTTCATACCGTGGAAGGGTAAAATCGGTAATTCATTATCAATTTCAAATTTTTAACCAAAATTGAATTCTTAGGTTGAACAAACAGTGGAAGAAGAATATATACAAAATCTAAGGATGAATTGTTATAAAGAACAGAATATGAGTAAGTTTTGTTTTTCTCTCAAAATTAAAAAAAATTGCTCAGCAATTTATTCAAAAAGCTGATGATTCACATATTCTTTTGTTAATTAAAAATTGGTTCGTGATAGTTATTATCGTTGCAAAAAAACGAGCACCGTGACTAATTATGGATATCGTAATGTGTCGGGCGGTAATTCAAATTTATTGTTTATTTTTTGCGAATTAAATATTTGAAATTTCCATAGCAAAAAAAATAATTTTTTGAATAATTAGATGTTGGGGTTTGGCATAAAATAAACTGTTTATCGACCAATTCCTAATATGAGCGCATAATTTTATATTATCCTGTAAAATTTGATTCAGAAAGATTTTTGAATATTAGAATTCAGATTACTTTGCTGGATTTTATTTGAAAATCTGACAATTTTGCTCTCGAAATGTGCTTCCAGTGGCAAAAGTCTCAACTCAGGCAAATCGAATGAAATATTTTTTTTAATGAAACTAACTTGTCCCTATATTTTTTTCAGCTTTTTCTCAAAAAACTTTCGAAATTATTATGAGATTTTAAAATGCAATGAATTTAGAATATATGATTTTAGAGAGCATTTTTAAGATCCTCGAGTCTCAATAAGTTTTAAGAAGTTTAAAAAAACGTTATACTTTCATTATATTTTAGAGTTTAGTATTTAATAATATATTCGTAAAATATTTGATTTGATTTACCTGAGAATTGTGCATTCAAACCACTAAATATAGAATTAAAAAAATTTTAAAATGCGAATGCGCAAATTTGTTGATTTCACTTCAAAAATTAAAATTGTATTTAGTTTAATTTTGTTAAATTTTTGGCGTTGTCTATCTTATGAAATGACAATTTTTAGTTTTAAATAAATTGGTTTCTCACAAAATAGATGGATGAACGATGTGAGCCCGTTTTTTTTTTACGCGACCAATTTATAATTCAGTTCGCTCAATTCAAATTTGTCAAACTCTTCCATCCACGACGATATTTCATATATCCATTAAATCTGAGCATTACATTGAGCATGGCGTAAAGAATATGTGTCGTTTTTTTTTGAATGATGTGCATTTTGGGGTTATTGGGACACGCAACTACCATAAGAATAAAAAATAAAAAGCGAAGTATAATTGTTTTTATTCAAATGTAAAAATTTTAAACTTAGTGGTTTTTGAGTTACTTCGTTCCATCCATACAACAAATATATGTGGTAGTCGGCGCCCGGGGACTGTTGTATTCATTTAGTAGATTTACGGGTACAATTCTTTTATTGCGTTTCTAATTTTATTTATACTAAATAACGTTGAATTGACCTGTAGACCTATGTTTTGTGGATTTTACTCGTGTTAAATCAAATTTTCCTATGAAATTAATGTCGATGTCGATTGTTGGATTGTGCGCGCTCTCTCTCTCTCTATAAAAAGAAATAAAATCTTGTTTTTCGTTTTTTCTCTGCATTGACCCATTATGAAAAGCTTTAAATCTGTTTCAATTACGACGATATCAATACCAAAAAGACCTTGAAATTCATTCGAACGTTTTGTTTGCAGAAGAAACAAAGTTGTATAGAGCCCGATGGTTACGCGACGAAGCCCTTTTACGGGAAGCCGAACGAATGCCAATGCCAAATTGTGTCCGTCTGAATGAGATCTATTCACATTAATGTTGCAATCACACGTGAAACAATCCAATTGCTTACGGTAAAATCCATTGAAAAATTCCTCCGTCCGATTCGTGTACAGTAAATGGAGCCCTCATTGAATTTTTGTGTGTTTCGTTTTGCCCCCTTCAAATATTTATTCTTTGAAAATATCCCCGTTTGCCAACTTAGTCGATTCTGGTTCTTTTTTAATAATTATGTTTTTTTCTAATAGAAACTTAGGCAATGTCCCTCTAATTACTACATCTTAATACGGGAGATTTATTCTATTGATATTCTTATAGTCGTCATGGATTGAATATTTCTTTTCCTGTTTATTAATCACCATTCACAGATAACGTAAATCGCTCAATTTTCTGTGATTTTCTTGCTTTTTTCGATTATTATCGTTATTCTTGCTGATAGAGTTATGGTTTATCATTTTTCTTTCATTCGATAGCTTTTGTTATAAATCGTCTAATTTATCGGTTCCCATTCGTTGGGTTCTTCTTGTTTTTCACCACCAGCCATTTTTTTCGCCAACGATTCCCATTGAATTGGCCTTGTGATCCGATAATTGCATATCTTCAGCGAAATGGCCAGTTGGACCTGCTAATTTATTCGCCAGGCTTTCCCCAGTTGTCACCTTGAACGATGGACGGTTTGATGTGAAAATTGAGTGGTTCGTTGCGAGCAGAACACAAAAAAACGAATGGGTCTTTCGCTCTTTCTTTTTTTGCACTCAACCTCACTCATCATTCGGCTTTTTATGGAATTATACGTCGCCAAATTGTCACCTGGTTTCGACGCGATGGATGGATTGCTCACTGAATCAGCGGGCGACACATCATAAATTTTTCAGAATTCTTTCATTTCAAAATCAAAAATGATTTATTTAAAATCATGAAAGTTGTTTTAATGGGTGGGGTAACCTTTAGAATACAAAATTATCATTGAAACTGGAAAAGAAATGGAAAAATTAAAAAAAATCACGCAAGCTCGACGTTAATTCGTCGCGGAGAAACACATGCATTTTCGGCAAATAAAATGCACAAGTCCGCAATGTCATTTTCAGCTTCATCTCGATATCCCAAAGCAATTTTCTATTTGTAATTATCTCTCAGACCTTCGATTTCTCTCTCTCTTGTATTCGGGACTGTTAGGTAATGAATGACGCACATAGAAGGCGTTAAATTTCAAAATGAACCTGAAAATGACATTGCGGACTTCTGCATTTTATTTGACGACAAGATTTTCAAGGTAAAATAGGATAAAAGTCAAATGTCAATAGGAGATGTCTTGGTGCAAAACTACAAGTGTAGATTTACGTGCTTCCGGAAAGGATAAGTACGTACACCCAGACCTCTCGTCAAATTTGGTATTAGAAAAAAAAATCGAATATTCACGATCTGATGGTTGGGTTAGCATATTCAAGAGAAACTTTTTCATTTTTTCGCAAACGGGATTTTAATGCTGGTCCCGAAAAATAAACAAATTCTTATATTCACGTTTCTGGAAAAAAGCATTCACCAGAATTAGTCGCTGCAAGACCCAATTCGTCAGGTTCGTTGCGGCTCACGTGCAATGTCAAATGTCTGAAAGAAGCTGGTCTCGTGAAATCAGTGGATGTTTACGAGCGGGTAAATTTACACGTTGACTGAGTATTAAATGCGTTTACGATAAAATGTAAAGTAAAGTACGCAGTCGCACAAAATCAATTTTTTCTGATTTAAATCGATCGTTTTAATCCGTCGATAAAACAATTTAAAAGATGAATACATATTGTCTTTTATTGTTAATCTATGCCGGGGGAGGCTACATAATTTGCATTCTTGCCAAGGCTGACACCGAAATTCAAATTTCGCAGATTCGCATCAACCATTAAAAGCCATTTTTAAAACATGTGTAGCTCAGTGAGATGCGAAATCAGGCCGACGATATCGAACGAATTCTAATTAGCAAACGAGATTCGAAATTGTGCGGGCGAAAGAGTTTTGCTGGCCCTTGCAAAGGGTCAAACACATCACATTTCGCATCAGAATAACTGTGTGAAAATGTCAAACAGCGAACTTTGCCGCTATTCGTCGTTTGATGCATCATTCAATGACAAATTTATTTGTCTGCCATTTTGCAAAACTACCCTTTTCACATATGAAAAGCTGCGGCCCAGATCAATTGAGATTTTACTTCTTATGAGAAGCACTTTTAGGTGAATTTTCAATGATATTATTGTGCATTCGAATTTCAGCCTCACGTGTGAGAATTTCGAAAAGTATCGAAATTAAATAGAATATTTCGCGGCATAGTGATCTCAACGATAAATTCATCCAAAAATGTCCCTTAAAAGGGATTTGAAGCCGTTCACAGAAACCCTCTTTACTTCAGAAGTAAAACACTTTTTACAAAACAGGATTAGGAAACGAAAATGACCTGAGCAACGATTCGAAATCTCTTTAAGCAGTTTCAGACTCGTTATCAGATCATTTTCGGCACTAATCGTTAGAATCAACAGGAATATTACTGCGGTAGTAGTAGTAGTAGTAGTATGAGTATTCAATTCCAAGAATAAGATTCGTTGGAAGAGATTGAATGGTAGGTTGGGCGGCGGTCTTCAGACAGAAAGTGCACATATGAATAAAAAAAGAGGAACACCGTTCCGTCGTGCGTAGCAAAAGAGCATCTGAATGCATTTGTCGACAAAGGATGGCGCTGAGTCGCCACACCCGTCTTCCCCCGGCCGCGCCAATTAAACGATGAAATAGCACATGGAAATGGTATGGGCGAGCTGAGAAAAAGAGGAACGCCCGGGCCCGTGGGAGGGAGGGGTGTGTATATGAGTGAGTGTGTGTGCGTTATGGGGGTGTTGGTGGCGCCACGCCCATAGCCATGGCGCCCGATTGGTGGTGTGCACCTACTGCCTGCACCTCCAATGTTCGCCGTCATTGCCTCACGTCCATCGAATCCCATCCATCTATCGTTTCGGTCGTCGGGTCGCTCGTTCATTCCGGCCGTTTTTTTTGTCGGCATGGTGATTGCTGTAGTTATGAGCGCCAGATGGACATGCAAGCGTCTTCGTTTTTATGGCATCTTCCTCCGTCGGTGGCGTGTTTTTTTTTGGCGCTCTGGGAAGCGACCGGTTCACCAATCCGTAATTTATGAGACGCCAACAAATATGGGAGATGCGAACGGGCAATATATACACGCACACAAATTCAAATCGGATATGATGGGAAATGAATGAAAACAGCTGAATCAAGATGCGATTCTCGAGGTTCCCACATCGATTTGACGAATGAAACCAGATTAAAACAAATCCGCAAAATGGGAATGGATTATATTTATGGTACTACGAATGTTCATTCATTGTTAAAGCGAATTGCCTAATGAAATGTGCTTCTCGGAAGAATGGAGATTCAATGAGAACATGAGCTTTGGAAAACAAATAATTTGTTGGAAAAATTCGACAAATTGCCCAACACTGCAAATAATGACTGAAACCTTTTTGATTTGGGATTTTTTCGGTTTTATTCGCACATGACATAGCAGCAACTCGCTACATCACGGTTTGGATAGATGCCTACAAATTTATTTGTATTTGTGATACGATGATCTTCCATATTGAAAGTTGTCACCGATCAAATCTAATCTTTACCAGTACAATCAATGCCTTGAAATTCAAACATATGATCAACCAACAAAGATTTATTCTTTTTTTGGTGACATTAACAGAATAAAATATGCATGTCTCTAAAAAAACCACCAACATCTTCCAGTAACGCAATTTGAATAAATTAGGATTTTCTCCGAGGATTTTCCGCTGAAATAAAAATTTGTCCTTTTTTGTTCCAGATTTTATTCGAATTAAAGAAGAAATTGACGATTCCTCGACGACTACTTGGAGATAAATCTACGATGTCCTAAGAATGCATAGTAACCACTAGGTCCGTGTGAGACGTCGCTGCTCTTCAAAAATCCAGCAGTAGCCGGAAGCCGATTATTTTTCTTCTTTACCAAGGTCGATCGTGGTCGACATGAATCGCACATATAGCTAATTTGGTATTATTTTTTACAAACATGTACCCATAGTCGTTCGTCCATTCTTGGCGGTGAGCATGCTCTCATCGCCAATGTTACGAAAATCACATTCATATGAGTCATTGAGAAAAAAAAAGAACTCAAAGAAGCCGCCATTCTATCGTAATACTGTGCCTCATTACCTTGCTGACGTTGGTTTTACGACAGGCAATATTTGGAAGAGTACATTGATGGGAAAGACAAAATACTAACATATGTGTAAATCATTTTCATATCGATACTTTTGTGTTATTCAATAATTGCCAAAAATGAATCAAAATGGATAATACGGTGGGCGAAGTGTCTACCAAAATTTGATTCCTTGCAGAAACGATTATATTCGAACCTATAAATGTTCTCACACTGAAAGAGTGTAGTTTTCGTTTAGACTCTTACTAAATTGCAATTTACTTGTTTTCAACCAATTTATTTAATAAAAAATAAAATGAAAAATTTCTGTTAAGAAAAACCAATGTTCGCGATTACTTTACTTACTCTACTCGTAATCAATTGGTCGTTCTCTTGGTTTTATATTCTTTTAATCGTAATTTTGCTTGCAATTTTTTTTAGTATTTTATTATTTTTATTCATACGGGTCTATTGTAAATAATAGGTAAAATATATACATTTAATATATACTACTACTTCAGTGTTTCAGTGGAAAATGACGACAAAATTAACCATTAAACATTTTTTTGAAATTTGGTGTATAAATGGGAACGTCGAACTTAAAATCCTCTAATCAACCTTTTATTTCTGCTTTGATACATAGATGAAAACCAAAAGGGTCACTTTTACTTATTCTAATTTAACGATATTGATATAAAAGGATAACTGGAAATATTTGTAGTTTTTATATCTTTATAAGTTTTGAAAATAACGGTTAAAAACTACAAATCAATTAAATGTACCTTTACTAAAAAAAAAACACAAGTAAAGAAATACGAGTGAGGATATAAAACCAAGAGTTATTTATCACGACCAATTAATTAGAGAAAAGAATCGCGACTAAATTAATATTAAAACTGAGAGGAGAATTGGTGTAGGTTTGGTAATATTTACGTGTGCGTTTCACATTTATAAAGCCATCCCATTTTTTGATGATGATGATATCTGAAAATTGGAAAAATGATATTGAAATTACTGAAAATTGGTCACTTTCAACTCAACGATGGCGAAAAAGCTAACATCGACTCTTTTAAAATCGCTGGATGGTCGAACCGAAGGATTTCTTCGCACCTGAAGCGATCGAAAGCTTGCATTGACAATTTTGTCAACAAGATCGACAAAATTCGGAGGCGAAACTGAACTCCCGCGATGGAAGATCGATCATCCGTGTAGCTTACAACTCGATGAAGTCATGCAACGACATCAAAAATGAGATGAATTCTGATGTTAGTAAGACGACGATTTGGAAAAAACTTAAAAATGATCCCAACATCATCCGGGCAGTTATGCGTCCAGCTCCGAGTCTCCAGGATCAACACAAGTTACGTCGTCACGCATTTGCGGGAGACAACATGGAAACTGATTGGACAAAGGTAACATTTTCTCGAATGAGAAATGGCTCAACATTGATGGTCCCGATGAAAATAAATGTTATTGGCGCGATTTTCGGAAGGACAAACCAATTTTTTCAAAGCGGAATTTTGGTGGCAGGAGTCTTCATGGTCTGGGGAGCTTTCTCTTTGGGCGCGATTTCTCAAGCTGGCGTTTGTCAATTGTCGGATGAACTCGCTGGATTGGATCAGTAAGTGTTAAAGGACCATCTATTATTATTTCGACGGCGCAGAAAGTTCGTATTCCAACAGGACAATGCCGAAATTTATGTGAGTCGGTAGAATTTGGATTGGCTCCGCAAAGAAAATATCGACGTTTTGAGATGGCCAGCGTGCTCACCAGACTTAAATCCAATTTAGAAAGTTTGAGGAGAGCTGGTTCGCAGCTTCTATCGCCATGGAAAACAATATTCATTGATTAAAGCTGCGATTACCGACGAGTGGGATCTATTGGAGCAGGAATTCAACAGCAAGACCATCCAAAAATGGAAAACTTGGTCCAATCGATTCCAAATCGAATTTACGACGTTATTTCTTTAAAAGACACCGCAACCAAATGTTTATCTGGTTTTATAATAGAGTTTTTACTGTGTTCACGGGGGTGGCTTTATAAATGTGAAACGGATGCATGTGAAAAATTTTCAGTGTTTTTAACGTCACTCGGCCAATTTTTTTTTCATTACGAAAATTGGTACACATATGCATTTTTTAGCCCTGAATTCAATTTTGAAAACAGAATTCAAAAAATTTTCACAATTGGCAAAGTTACACCCAAAAATAGAATTTATTATTTGAATCCTCATTTTTATATGTCACACCGGCATAAATATGTAGAGAAACGCCTATCCAGTATGTCTAAGTGGTCCTGTAGAAACCGCGCTCTATTGCTAACCTTGGAAAGACAACGCCTTCTGAAGAGAAAATCTAGTTTGAGCTCTTCTAAAAGGTGTATTGAAAGAGAAATAGTTAAAAATGAACGCAAATTTACATTATTCTATTTTTATTTTTAATTTAAAATCATTTTTACATTCTTTAAAATTACTATTATGAAATTTTTCAGATGGCATTATTGGCCAACGAGAATGCTTCACTTAATCCAATGTCATTTTCAGATCAACATGGAAGTATAGGTTAGTTGTTTAGACAATTCGCAAAAAGTTGTATTCAAACTTGAATAAATTAAAAACAATTTTTTGCTTTCTTTAATTCTTTCTTACTAGACATAAAAACAAAATGGAAATTGTAGCATTATGCCGCATTCATTGGAGTCAGTTCTTAGTTTTAGGAAACAAAACAAAATACGTTTAAAAATATATTTTTTTAGTATTTGAACGATTACGGTATCAACGAGATACGGGCCGATTTTGTGATGTTGCACTATTCGTCAAGGAACGACAATTTGCTGCACATCGAAATATATTGGCATCGTGTAGTCCATATTTTGATTCGATATTTAAATATTCTAAAATAACAAAAGAACAGGTAAAGTTTTAGATTTGCAATTAAAAAAATTGAAAATGCATTCTAGGTTACTGTGAACAGCGAGCATCCAGTAATATTTGAATCTCTATTAAATTATATGTACAGTGGATCGATTATCATTGATAAAAGCAATGTTGCTGAACTTTTACGGTTATCCAATAATTTTTTAGTAAGTTTTTAAATTTTATTTTTGATATTAAATTATTATTTTTTCCAGATATTCAAATTGAAATTATATTGTACAGAATATCTAGATAGATACCTTGACGCAGGTAACTGTTTAGCGATAATAAATTTAGCCACTCGGTACAATGTACCATCATTGTTAAAGGTATGGTTTCAATTATTTATTAAAAATATATAATTATCTCCAGACGGCATCAGATTATTTTGATGTGAATGTAAATAGATGTCTCCTTGAGGCCTTGGATATTGGAACTTACAATTATCCTCAACTCATCAAACTAATACAAGATCCGAAATATGTTGATGTTATAACAGCAGATACCTATTTAAAGTAAGATTTGATGCAAAAAGTGTAGATATTAAATTGAGTTTTGCAGACTTATCGTTCGTTGGGTCGGAGAAGAGCAATCCACTCGGGAACTATCTTTTCGCCATTTAGTAGAACGCGTCAATTTTCGAGAATTATCGCAAGAAACGCTTGATTTTTTGTTGGATTATTCACCGCTTCTTGCGAAAAGCCCACCGAGCAGATATCTTATTCTTCACTTGATGTAAGTTGTTTTTGGTCAATTATGTTAGACGGTTAAAACGGTTTTAATTCCAGATTATTTATGTATCAGTTATATAGATCAAGTGGAATAATTAGATATTCCCCATTTTAGGAATGAAAACGATATGCTCGGCGAAAAATATGCGGCTCAATTTTCGACATTGCGACAATCCGTCGAACTCCCTATTCTTTATGATCCAATGATTTTCTTGACTGAAGAAGGATCCAGCGACGAGATGGAAGATGAAGAAATGGAATGTCCCGTTGAAGGACAACCGACGACAGCGCAAATTGTATGCTTCAACCTGGTCTGCTTCAATTTCGAAATTATTTTTTTACAGATTGAACAAGACAGCGATGGAAATCCAATTCTTAAATTGAAGATTCATCAACCCGCGCTGGTTAAGAGATTCAAGAAACCACGATTCCTATTAAAACGAAATGGAAGACCTAGAGATGTGATTCAAGAAAATGAAAGTAGGCTGAAATTCTTTTTTTTTTTAACAAAAACTGAACTTGTAGTGATCCCTATGGTTGACGACGATGAAATTGATGGCGTATATGCGACAAGTGCTTTAGAAGGAGCTCATACATATGGACCTGTTGATCTATTGGATCCAGATGACGTACGTAACCTTTATTATTTATTGCATCTGAATATTACGACATTTAGGTTTCTGATGGTGAAGATATTCAAGTTGATAATGGTGGATTTGTATGTGTTTATTGTGGTTTTGTAACAGAAAATGAAACGGTTTGGAAAATGTTATTTGAAAAAATAATGATTAATGTGAACATTACAGTTGCTGGAAAAACATCGGGCTCGCGCACACAATCGGAACACATTTTATTTATGCCATCTTTGTGAATTTGAGACGAATTGGAGTAAAGAATTCTATCAGCATTGCCAGGAACATTGGGTAAAACTTGAATAAAAACTCGTTGAAATTCTGGAAAATTTCAGACCGAACTCCCGTACCAATGCGAATCTTGTTCTTATAGTTCGCCGAGTTCCATTCAAGATTACCTAGTTCATCGATTAACACACAGTAAGCTCGTTTATTTTCATCTTCACCATCAGTCAGTAATTATCCCAAATTTCCAGCAAAAAATCGATATTTCAAATGTGGAGAATGTGCTTGGAAGGGTCGAACGCGGTCACAACTATTTGCCCATGAAAGAATGCACAGTGTGCTTGATAATCGACCATTGCATTGCGAAGAGTGTGGGCGTGGTTTTCATGTACATACCGCGTTGGATCAACACATCGCAACTCACAACGATCACAGGTATTACTTTTTTTCCAATCTCAAATTTATAATGCATGTCTTCAAAATTATCGTTAAATTCGCATCATTTGAAGGAGTCTTATATGCGAAGATTGCGGATTCGCCACAAAAACGGCAAATTCTTTGGCGATGCACAGGCGACAACATACCGGAGATGTATTCTTCTGCCATATTAGTGAGTTTCAATTTCTGTCTTCAACTTTCGAATTGAACCCTTTTCTAGCTGGATGTGAATATTCGACGAATAAGAAAACACAACTCGCTGCTCATCTTCGCACACATATGGCAGTCCGTGCTCATATGTGCAAGGTATCCATTGATATATTCGTATTTTTTCAAAGTGTAATTAAAGATTTGTGGCCGTGGATTCATCGAGAAATCTCATCTTGTTCGACATGAACGAATTCATCTGGAAGACAAGCCATTTAAATGCGACACATGTGAATATGCATCAAGTCGAAGGGATAAACTTAAAGTAGTTTTATTTTTCATTTTAGTCAATTATTTTATAATAACTGTTTAGGAACACATATTGAAACATCATAACGGGCAAACAACATCAAAAGCTCAACGAAGGCGGTATAAACGACAAAGAATGCTGGCACAGGCAACGAGTATTGTTGAAAGCAATGCGAGCCGGATACTTCCGAATGATTCTCAATTCCGTCCGATTCCTATCGATGAATCCGTATCACGGTGGACACAATCTAATGATTTTGGGGTAACAATTTGACATTTTTCTTGAAATTTTGGATTCTGAGCAATTATGTTAAGGCATATTCACCAAGTGGTCCGAACGAATTCGAAGACACGAATGCCACCCGTTTCTCACCACCAACCCGTTCTTTCTCCGTTACAAATCCACCTATTCAACATGCTCCTCTTTCTCCTGGTTGCATGTCAATGATGAACGTTCCCCTTCGCGAAGCCGAACCTTCAATGTCTGGTGCTCTCATAACACCAACTCCTCGATCACCGCACAATCATAGCGCTGACTACTTCGTATCCGCGAATAATGGTCCTGACAGCCAGCAAAGGCCGCTTAGTTTACCTAATTATGGTCAATTGGATGCTCAACAACAACAACAACAACAATCTATACCCCCGCCAAACGATCAATGGTGGTAATCGATTTAAATTTTACACAATAGTACAAATTATATATGAAATATGTATTTATTTATAAAGCGAACTATTCCATTCTATTATTTAAAGTTTGGGGGCAACCCATTTGTAAGTTCCTGTGAAGACGAAACCATACTTCTTCATAAGCTCATCAGCCTCATCGGGTCCGCGGCTGAAAACATTTTATTGCGTTGAGTATCGGAACAAGTTAACCTTCCGAATTTATACTCGACTGGTTTCACTTTGCCATTATCAATTTCTGCAAGGACTGGATCCAGAATCTTCCAGGCGTATTCAAGCTCATCGGTACGCACAAAGTTAATCTGCGATCCCATAAAGACTTCAAGGAAGAGACGCTCGTATGCGTCCGGAAGACGAACTTCCTTGTACCGGTTGTTGTAGGTCAAATCGAGTTCGGTCTCTTCGACACCGAAACCCATTCCTGGTTTTTTGGTCATCAGTTTCACGTAAACCGCTTCATTTGGTTGAACTCGCATGACAAGCTCAGATCTACAAAATTAAATCAGACTTATTTATGGGAGAAGAGAAGAAATCGCGTACCTTTTGAGCTCACCAGGTGGATAAATATCACCGTTGACTTCTTTGAATTGTATCCGAACTTCAGCTTTCTTTTCATTAAGAGCTAAAGAATCTATGTAATTATGTCAGTATTTGATCGATGCACACCTTTTCCGCATCTCAAGAAGAAAGGAACACCTTCCCATCGCTCATTATTGATGTGAACAACAGCCAATGCGTATGTCGGAGTTTTCGAATCTTTTGGAATAGCTTCATCATCTTTATAGCCTTGAGCAGCTTCCGGATCTTAAAAAATCCAATTCACTTGAATTTCATAAAAATCAAGAAACGTACGAGAACAATCGGGATTGGCGACATATTGTCCGATAACCAAATCCTTTAGCTCAACTACTTTCGCAGCTTTGAGAACCTTGACTTTCTCATCGCGAATGTCTTCAGCATTCAATGAAGCCGGCTTTTCCATGGCAACGAGAGTCAATATTTGCATCAAATGATTTTGCATGACGTCTCGGATGATTCCAGCTTTGTCGAAATATCCAGCGCGACCGCCAGTTCCGAAATCTTCCTTGAACGAGATCATGACAGATGCAATATGATCGCGATTCCATGATGGTGATAGAATTCGATTTCCGAATCTAAAATCTTTTGAAATATCGAATATTCTAAATGATTTTACCTAAGGACCATCAAATTCTGCACCATTTCTTTTCCCAAATAATGGTCGATGCGGTAAATTTGCTCTTCTTTGAACAGTTGAGCCAAATGTTTAGATAATTCACACGATGAAGCCAAATCATGTCCAAACGGCTTCTCGATGATAATTCGAGTCCAAGAATCACTGAAAATTTTGATGAAACATAATAGTTCTCAGCACGCGTTACCCATGATCCATGCAGTTTTCTTTCAACTCCTTAGTTACAACATTGAAAACTGATGGTGGGAGAGCGAGGTAATACAGGCGGTTTACTGGTTCTGTAATTCGAAAAACAATTTATGTTTTCATTTTAGACTTCAATATTCTCACGATTGTTGCTTCCCTTTTGAAATTCTCCAATGTATTCCTCAATCTTTTTATAGCCTTCTGAAGTGTCATATTTTCCCTAAATTTAATTCCAATATTACAAATGTTGCCAAGATCAAATTAGAGTACCTGAACATATGAGCAATGCTCAATGAATTTATTAAAGCCATTGCGCTCCGAATCTTTCACCTTGCAAAACTTTTCGAACGATGCTTTTAGTTTTTCCACATTCAAATCCGATCGGGCGTATCCGAGAAACTTGATGTTGGCCGGAAGAAGATTGTCTCGGAAAAGCCACCACAATGTTGGGTAGATCTTTTTCTTCGCAAGATCTCCCTGAAATCGGATTTTTAAAAATTTTGAAAGAAATCGCAACCAACCGAAGCTCCAAAAATGACAAAAACGTAAGGCGGATCGAATTTGAGGTCGCGAATCATCGACTCGCGAAACTGGTCGACCAGCTCCTTAGTTAGTGGCGCAGAAGACGAGTATCTGCGCTCCATGACTCTGAAAAGCACGCGCTAAAGTTTTCACGCGAATTGATTTTCATTTTCAAAATTTCATTAGCAGAGACAAAGCGGCAAAAAGGAGGAATAATTTCGGAAACGTCAATTGGAAACAACTTTCAAATGAAACTTTAGCAACAAAATTTCGGTGGTTGTCAACTTGTTGGCATAGAATTCCAGCCACTTTTTACGCCTGCGACACATCTCAAATTACTCTGTCTCTTATACTCGGGACGTATGTAATTTTACCACCATTGAGAAAAAAAATGAACAAAAACAAATAGGCGGGAGGAAAAATGATTGAATTATTATTAGCTTGGTGTTGTTCGCAACGCGAAAGAAACCTTTGGAATTTTACCGGTTCATCAGGTTTGATGACATAATGGAGGTCAACGCTACACTATACTCAGAAGCGAGAAATTGCGATTAGCCAGAGTTACAATAATAAAATAATAAAAATAATTTTAATAGTTTATTCAAAATATGGCTAGCCGTTATAGTTAAACTGCATAATCAGACTTTTTCGACAAGTGAAAGGGTTTGCTGAGGTGTGATCAATGAAATAGGCACAAATGCAAATAAATGGGCGAAATTTCCGTTTCTGTCCGGATACATCTCGCATTTTAAACGAAACGTTCGTTTTCTTTTCAAATAACAGCTAATCGTACGGAAAGTGCACGAAAAACAAAGAAATTGCGTTTTTTCTTCACTATTCATCCCGAATTTCCATAAAGAAACTATATGAAAAGTTGTTGAAATGATGACAAATCGGGTGAACTTAAGTGTGTGTGTTCTAACCGTGTTGGCGACAAACAATTTTAAAAATCTCGCAATTTTAAGCACTATTTTTTAATGGAAAACTTTGTGATCAAAACGAAAACATGGAAGAGGGTAAACACTTCTTTAGAAACATCATATTTTTAATTGAACTACTCAAAATGAATTTGTCAGCTATTTATAGTAGTAGGTTCAGATACAAAAAAGTTGTCAATATCAGCATTTTAATCCTTTAAAACTACCGATTTTCAATTAAATTTGGTTTAATCTAAAGAAAAAAAAAGCGTTTAATCTAAAAAAAATTGAACATTTTAATTGGCTAATGGTTTTCAATAGAGGACCTAATATTCACTAATTGATAAACAACAAACTAGTTTCGTAATGTTCAAAAACAATTTAAATTAAAAGAAAATTGAAAAATTTGGAGTAGACAAACTAAGATTCGATTGGCATTTTATAATGTCACCTAATAACGCATTACGAACGAACATAAGGCCATCGCATCGTACGACGTTTTCCTATCATTTGCAAGGTTTTCAATTCATGCTTGATAAGAAGAGTTGAGGAAATGTGCAGAGAAAAAAAAAACAAAGAGATTGGAGTTGTGAAACCTTCGAGCTTGTAGGATTTTTAACGGAGAATCCAAACGTTTATTTGTTATATATGGAAAGCAAAGCTGGCGTGAAAGCAGAGTCAATTCGCAATTATTCATCTCTCTCAGATTCCAAATTGATGCGATCTCCGAATTTTCCGTATAGGATTTTCTTTAGTTCGTTCATCTCTTCTTTGATGGAATCGAGCTTCTTCTGAACAAATCAAATTTAAAAATAGAATGGCAACGTGGCCATGGCTATATTGATAAAATTTATTTCGTGTGGGCGGAAATGAAAATAAAACATCATTGCAAATGTTTTAACAAATTGTGTGAAAGCATCTGAATTCACACATTTTTTCAATAATTTGTTGAAATTTCTATCAATTTTGTTTGCGATCTGCATTTATACATATGATTAAAAGTTTTAAAGTTTGTGTGAGACAGATGTCTTTCAGGACGGGAAAATTTTGAACGAGCACCAAGCATATGCATTGTCGAAGAATTTTGGCAAATTTGAATGATCTTGATTTTAGAGCGAAATCAACCAATTTTTGCATGCGCCTTTGATATCTTTTTTTTCTTTTTCAATCCGTTTCATACTAGATCAAAAGAAAATGATTATAAGACCATGGCACCAAAATTTGAATAATAAGTAACGCCTCCCTAAATTCGTCCGTCCTCGGCAATAAAACTATAGTATACATCAAAAGCGCATAAAAAATTTTGTTAATTGTGCGTCAACAATTAAAACAGTATTAGGCCTAACAATTTTTTTAATATCTGACAGTGGCCCGTCTTTGGAAATAGTATAAATTATTAGATGAAATGATAAAGACGTTGTTGAAAAACTATATTGAAGCGGCTTTTCATAAAAATTACAAGAAATAAATTATATTTTCAAAGTGTAGGTAAAAAAATTTTTTCTAATATATATGAAATTTCCAAACCTTCTTCTCCGCAAGTTCGCCTTCTGATTCGGTCTTCATGTCTCCAAGAATATTAGTTAACGAATCCTAAAATACTTTTTTGTTCACTTTTTCTAAACAAAATCTCACCGAATCAAAGTGAACAAACGTTTGTCCAATCCGGAGAGGAACAGAGCTCGCATCATTCGTGTCAAGAAGCAAAATTTCGTCTTCGGCTTCCCCAAAGCTTGAAATATTGCTTTGGATTTCCTCAATTGCCCGTTTCAATTCGGTTTGTTCTTGGTATAGACGAGCAAATTGATTGATGAGAAGTTGATCCTGTGCAGTAACCTGATTTTGTTCAGTGGCCATTCTAAAAACAGCACGGTATAAAAACTATCGATAGAACGTCTAATGAAAATTATAAAGTGTCAAAATTGAACACAATTTTATGACACAATAAACCGTATTGAGATATTTTCGAAGTACTGTGGAAAATTGGCAAAACCGCAAAAAACAACCGCAGTGATCTCAGCGCACAACTGCAAGTGTAGATTTACGGGCCTACATTTAGGATACGTTAAAGGCGTACGCCGCGCATCAAGCCTTTTCTATATTTTTTTTTGCATTTAGCCAGGGTTGGTAAATTGAAGCCGGGGCCGAAAGCAGGCCGGCCGGCTTTCGGCTTTTTTTTTTGAATTCTCGCTTCGGCCGTGCGGCCGTAAACAACGGAGTCGGGGGCCGAAAATTTGACAGCGAAAAAAGCCGGCCGGGCCCAAAATTTAACAATCCTGCATTTAGCTGATTTTTCGCTGTCGAGCGACGTCAAAAATAAGTTCATACCCTAAGATATTTTATAACACCTAAAACACTAAATTTATATACGTTAAGTTTGAAAGACAGAAGAATAAATTCTTCGATATTTAATGCAAAAGTTTAATTCATTTTCCGGAAAATCGCAAAAATTGATGGTGCCGTGTAGCGCGTTTGCATTCATCTCCGACATCGTGGACTAGTTTCTTTGGCAGCCATCTTATATTTTCTTGTAGTCCTCGTGGATAATGAACGCAAATAATCTTCCACGCGTTCAATTTCTATTAATACCGAAAGATTTATGATAGAATCTTCAAAATTTCAAATGTATAACTTTTCAGTCAAAATTTGAATTTGTACAACTAAAAACCAAATAAGATATTTTTTTTTCAGGAAGTTGCTTTAATAGTCAAAAATTTTCGATGTTTGGAAAACAAAGGTGAACTGAATATCTTAATTAAAAATCCACTAATTTTGAAAAATTTTCACTAAATAGTTCTAATAGCATAATCGCCAGATAATCTGTCGTCCGCAGGTTTACCACGCGAGTTTTTTTTGTCATCTAGCCGCCGTTTATAAAAATGAATCGTGTTAATCCATATCCATTGTTTTCTTTTTTATTGTTTGTGTTTGCAAGACAATCCGAATAAATCATTTGAAATAATCGCGTTGCTCTGTTTACCTTTCCCGATGTCTCCGGTTTTTTATATCGTTGCCCAAATCGCAAAAATCTCCGATGAGCTTAACATTTATTCAGGACGAATTATGATGTTACAGTTTTGGCCAACAATCATAATCGTTGTAGTAGTATGGGTTCAACAGACAGAAGCTGTAGGTTTTGCACCCGAACTCTATTGCGGCTTGGAAAATTGTTATGACGGTAGGTAATTAAATAATTATTATTTAAGTAACCATAGCGGATATGAGCGCCCCTGAGCCGATTTACGGCGAGTTAGCTTCGCTGGATATCCGTAGTACTCAAAGCCGAACAGAATAAATCGAGATTCGAACTACCACCTCGAAAAAGTGCACAATTATTCAAGACGCCCATTTTTGTATATATACTTACCATAGCAAAAACAGAAGAAACCGTTGGAACATCGCAGATTATCAAGGTGGTTATTCAAATTTCGATTTAAACAGTCGGTACTTTGTACACCGTATTACCCATAGCCTGTAAATTAAACTTACCGCAAATCTACACCGAGTGCTCATTTTTTATGTTTTTTTAGTTCTTGGAATCGATCGAAACGAGTTCGACAAGTCTAAACTCTCAAAAACTTATCGCACATTAGCGAAAAAGTACCATCCGGATAGATACAAGAACGCTGAACAAAAAGCTGATGCTGAAAAGCGATTCCTGGTGATTGCAACAGCATATGAGACGCTGAAAGACGATGACGCGAAAACAAACTACGATTACTACCTCGATCACCCAGAAGAAAGGTCTTTTTATTTCAAATAATCCAAAATTTCAAAAATCGATTCAGATTTTATAATTATTACCAGTATTATCGTTTACGAGTAGCCCCAAAAGTCGATGTCCGAATTGTAATAGTCGGCACAATTCTAGTTATTTCAATTTTTCAAGTAATTCAATTTTTAATTCAAAATTGGCATCATTCTTAATACATTTCAGTATTTGAGCGCTCGCCATAAGTTCTCAGAAGCAATTGATTACGCGACTTCTGTGGGCAAATTCCGAAATCGCGCCATCAACACGGGAATCGAGAAAGGAGTATGAAGAAAAAAACTAGTTCATCTTTTACGAATATCTTTAGCTTCTCGAAGTTGACAACAAAGGAAAACTTAAGAAAGTTAAAGGAAGAGACAACGATGCTGTCATTCGTCAAATCATTATTGAAAATTTGGATGTCACGTAAGTTAACATCTTCGTTTCAATGACTTATGAACAGCCAATTCTTACAGAGGAGGATATCGCAAGGAATCTGTATATGATACACTTGCTTGGCAAACTATAGTTTTGCCCGTCACTATTTTTGTATATCTTAAATGGCTAGCAATTTGGCATTGGAGATTTACGATAAACAAAGAAGAATATGACGAAGAGGCTAAATTGCATTTGATTCGCAAAAATTTAGGAATCTCTGAACATGAATTCGAGGTTCAGAGTCAACTAAAATATAGTAATTTTGAACATTTTTTAGAAATTCGGTGATAATGACATCGACGATATGTTAGATCGAAAGTGTTGGGAAAAAGAAGCTTTTGCTGTTTGGAAAGCTGAAAAAGATGCGGAAGAACAAGAAAGGCTTGCTCAATCTGGAAAGTACGGCTCTAGAATTCAAATTATTTTCCAAATTTTGAATTTTTCAGATATAAACGTTACAAGAGATACATGAAGAACGCTGGTACAATTTCATTCGTTGATGAAGACTAATGTGATAATTTTGAATGCATATTAATTTATATTAACACTCGCCTTCAACAATGATTCCATATTTATATCAGAGTAGTTTAATTCCGTGATTTACGGTTCAGATGATTAAAATTTTAAATGAATAAATAAAAAATAATTGTAACAATTAATGATACCGACTTTCGACAACGAGCTTTGCCCGGCGCTCTTCCTGAAAATGGAAATTTTGTTGAAGTTGCTCAAAAATTGAATTACCAATGAAAGTGAATGATCATCCGGATGAACTATTCTAGTTCGAGATCCTAGTTTGCTGGCTGCCACCGAAGCTGCTGACTGCACCGTGGGGGGTTGTTGTTGCTGATGACTAACGCTCTGAGCATTCTGTAGAGTAAATTTATTTTGGAAGTATCGAATTTCAATTAGATACCTCATAGTCTTGCTTCGCGTAATCTGTCCTGTAACGATCCCCATTTCCATATTGGTCGTTGTAATCACTATATCCACTTTTATCTTGATAGTCTCCACCGTAGCCTATAAATAAGTGAGTAAACCTACCAAAATGGCGGTTTTTCAACTTACTTTGTGCGTTTCCGGTCTCTTCTGGCGGCGTTCTCGCCCCCCGTCCAACATAATTCTCTGCCGGCTCCTGGTCGAATCGCCCTCGGTTTGATTCTGGCATTACTGGCGGTACGCCCATCGGCCGCATTGGCGGGAACCCGGGAGGTCTACCCATTGGCGGTGGTGGTCCGTATCCAGGAGGTATTGGCGGCATCCCTCTCGGAGGGGCTGGAAATCCAGGCGGCATCGGTCGTTGAGGAACTGGTGGTACTGGCGGCATCATTCCGGGAGGCATACCTGGAGGAACAGGCGGCATGGGAGGGAAAGGAGGCATTCCGGGGGGAATTGGCGGCAATCCCGGAAATGGGAATGGCGGGAATGGGAGAGGAGGAGCTGCCATATCGCCCATTCGAGCCCGTTTATCGTCAGGTTCCTCGTCTATAAACGTCGAATACATTAAAAATCAAACCGAATATAAATAAATACCTCCTCGGGAAGCTCCAAGTGGGACACCTTGCATTCCATAAATTTCTATGTGAACGTTGTCTCTTCCAGAAAGGCCTCCAGGAATCTTGTCTATGGTTTCTTTATGCACTTGCATGCAATGAATGGAAAGCCCGGGTCCACTAAACAATTTCTTATGGCAAATGTGACATTTGAAATGTTTCGCCTTTTGGTGTTGTATTAAAATCTTCTCGTCATCGAACTCGCGATTGCAATACCTGGAAATGTATATTACAACATTTGTCAGCTTAAATTCATAAAAATTGTTTTAAAAATAATATTAAAGGAACACTTACCAACACCATGGCTTTTCTACCTTCTTCTTCTTTCGTCCCATTTTTGTGCGAAGCTTTCTGAAAAGAAAATATATGTCCCTTTTCTAAAGATAAAAGTAACACGGCGAATAATAAAGCGCTTTTAGCGACAACCAGAAGAAATGTTATACATCTAATGAAATAAACATTTTAAATTGAAACTGGACTGCTAATATGTGGCAAATACTCATTTTAAGCGTTGCATACCGACGCAGTAAAATACCGCGGCGCGTTATTCTGGGCGTGGCATATGTGGCAAACACGAGGCACAAGATTCAAATTCTCAAATTTAAGTAATTTTTAAATCAGAAACTAATTTTAAATTAAAAAAAAGTAATACGTATGTTTAACAGGAATGTGAAATTTAATGCATCCAAGAAAATGAGATATGATTTGTTAAAAACCAGTAGCCGTGGTACCACTATCAAAAAATAGGGTTTCCCTAAATCGGAGCAGTGTGCTGGTTTTTTTGCTAATTGAATATTCAATTTATGTATATAAATTATCGAAAACATCAAACATAATTTCAGACTGACAAATTCGAACTATAAACATAGAGCTGTCTCGAACATATTTGAAGGATAATGATAATTGAAAATAATCCAGTTTGTGCAATTGAACTTTTTCGAACGGATCGCGAACCATTAAAAAAAAATTTTTTCTCATCGAGATTGAAAATTTTTGTTCGAAATTAAATTTTTCTAAAGGTGCCATATAATGTGAATATATATAATAAATACACTGTTCGATTCTTAAATTGACCAAGTCAATTTTATCTGTACCCCAGGATTTCTGTGTTTTATCTATTTTTTAAATTACATTTTCTTCAATATTTCTCCAAATAATTCGTAATCTATTTTCATTGATTGTAAGGATTTTTGAGTCTTATTTTCCCTCTATTTTTTTTTTACCTTTATCATCTAATTTTTTGATCTATCTACTTTTATATACCATTCAACCGGTTTCAGTTTTTCATACGCAGTGAACTCGAAAATTCATGCTTTTCACCGAAACACTATGCAAGGATTCGGCAGTGCCCTTTCCAAGAAATGTAGTTTTTTTCCTAAATAATTCGATAACATATGTTTTATAAAAGCGTTAATATCTAGCAGATACTGCGAATAATTTCCAAAAAAGGAATTTACGAAGAAGAATAAGAAGCTAACGGCAGTCGGTCGATGTCGTCATCATAAACTTATTTGCAACAAATAGTTTTGTTAGTTATTTATTTTTGCAAAGAAATGTAGAATTGGTATTCACCAGTGTATCTACCCGGGACAGGATTTCCCGGGATCCCGGGAATTTCGTTTCCCGGGTTTATCCGGGAAATCCCGGGTCTCCAATCCCGGGTCTCGTCCCGGTTTCGTCCCGCAACTACCCGGGATCCCGGTATCTCGGGATCCCGGGATCCCGGGAAATTCATTTCCCGGGATGAGCGGGTTCCCGGGAAATCCGGGAAATTCCCGGGTTTCCCGGGAAATTCCCGGGAAACCCGGGACAATCCCGGGACAATCCCGGGAAAGTCTGCAAACACCGCGCGCGCAAACGCACACTCTTCGAATATTGCGTATTCTCGTTTCATTTTAATGAATTTTCTTATTTTAAAAAGATTCCAATGCTTAGAAAATGGCGTAGGAAGTCCCTATTTGGAATTTTTAAAATTTGGCAGAAAAATGAGTACAATTGAAATGTGCAAATAACGATTTTTCCAAATTAGCAAGAATTTTATACGAAATAATGGTTTTAAACTTTTTTCAATATACTTTTTTCAACGAAAAATCTTATTGAAGATCGATCAAGTAAACAATAAATTATAATAATAAATAATATCGCTGATTCGATCTGAAAAGACTGACTGAAAAGATTCGATTTGAATATGTCGCGAATCAGAATGACAAAGAAAATAAGAAAACTCATAAAATTTCGAAAAAAAAAACGACAATACGCAATATTCGAAGAGTGTGCGTTTGCGCGCGCGGTGTTTGCAGACTTTCCCGGGATTGTCCCGGGATTGTCCCGGGTGTCCCGGGAATTTCCCGGGAAACCCGGGAAATGAATGTCCCGGGATCCCGGGATCCCGCGTTTCCCGGGAAACGAATTTCCCGGGATCCCGGGATCCCGGGAAATTAAGTTTCAATGAGTCCCGGGTCCCGGGAAAATTTTCCCGGGAATTTCCCGGGAACCCGGAAATTCCCGGGAAACTTCGTCCCGGGTAGACACACTGGTATTCACTGTTTTACTAGACTTTTGCTAGGCTCAATAATGCGCTGCTCATTGTTTCGTAACATCGGCTGTATTATGTGTAAACACCGGGTTCGTAGAATTACGTACAATGAGAATTCGTGTGCTATTTTTCTTCTGCGTTTTTTCTTTTTATTTTATTTTTGAAGCGGTTTCTGTAATATTTAAGAAGTTAATTGCAGGTTTACTTATCTCAAAAGACAGCTGAAATGAGCAGAAAGTAAGGAATTCGTTTTTTTTTTAACCATTATGGTCTTTTTTTAGTATTCGCACTTTTGATGATTTAAATGGTGAAAGTGATCATGAGGGTAATGGATCTGATGGCGAATCGAATAACCGACGAGGACAAGACTTCTATGTTGGAAGGTATTGGCAAAAATCAGCGCATTTCGTACTATATAAATTTAGTGGACAGCAAGTTGTGGGTCCCAATAGAAACGAGGAGGACATCTTCCGCCGCATCATGGAGACAGCTAGATCTCGGGGTGATATTATTTCGCAAGGAGTAACATTGATATTACATGAATTCATCAAATAATCAGTTTTCAGCAACCTGGAGAAGCAGTTCCTGCTCCTTCCGCTTCCAATGAAAGTCGTCCAACTGTAAGCGATAATAAAATCACTAATACTTTTCAATGGATTAATTCAGGCGAAGCTGGTTATTTGGAAGAATGGCTACACCATTGACAATGGGCCACTAAGAAATTTTGATTCTCCGGAAAATGCTGCCGTGTTAAATCAAATTCTCAATGGGTATTGCGAAATTTTGAATATTCAACTGATAAGTCCACTCCTTCAGTCATATTCCCCCAGAAATGATTCGAGCATATGGTAGTAAGGCGATAGACGTTGCCGTCGAAAAGAAAACCATCGACTACGAACAACCGAAATTTTCGGTATTCCAAGGACAAGGCGTTCGCTTGGGAAATGTTGTTCCTGACATCGTCGGGGAGAGCAGCAGTGGTCCTGTCGTTCCACCAGCTAGTCAAGATGAGCAGGCCAAGGATCTCGAGAAAGCCAAAATAGAATTGAACCTTGACAATTCTCAACCAACCACTAACGTACAAAATAGTTATTACGATTTAGTATAATTTATTAATTATCCTGGTTTCAGGTTCAAATTCGTCTCCCAAATAACCAAAGACTCGTCGCCACCTTCAATCACACTCATACTCTTTGTGCTATCAGATCTTTCATTTGCACGTAAGTTGAAATCCTTTTCAATCAAATTTTCTTCAAATAAATACATATTACAACTGTACTAAATAAATTGTAAATTTTCAGTGCACGTCCCGATCTTGAGTACCGTCCATTCCAGCTTATGTCGGCCTACCCACCAAAGGTAATTTCGATACTTTGATTTTGATTGATTTTTATAGTTGCAGGTTTTCGATGACGAATCTATTTCAATCAAAGACGCCGATCTTTTGAACTCTGTGGTTGTCGTGAAACAAATCTAAATGCATGATCATCATCATAATTGACTGGTCCATGAGTTTTACCAATTTTCCGCTTCTTTTTTCTTTTTCAATAATTTATTCGCTAATTTATAACCAAAATTATCCGAATGCATAAATTTTGTATTTATATGTGATTTTTTTGTTTTGATGAGTCTGTCCAACTCTAATTATTTCTATTCAAAAACTCAGAGAGACAATTATTTATATTTTCTTTAGATGTCGTTGAAAGCCTGGCTGGGAATTGATAAACTTCAAAAATTCGGGCAAATTGTCAAAGAATTGGGAGGTGTGAAAGGTGCTTTGAAGAAGAGATATTTGTACGTGTTTAGTTTGAAACATTTTCAACTTTTTTGATTTGTTCAGAATGGATGTGACTAGAGTTGGAAAACTCGTCGGAACTGACAATTTCGGTAATCGATACTACGAGAATAATGAGTATTTCGTGCCGAGAAACCGTTGGGTTGAGTATCCGGATAAGGTTTGGCTCGATTATGATGCCACCCAAGTGCCTCCAGAGTGGTTCGTTTGTTTTGCAACTTTCCAATTGGTTATAAAGCATTATTTAAAGCACAGAGTTATTTTCAAACAAAAAATTGTTAATTTTTTTAAATTAAGCATAACTTCTAAGAAGCATTGTTGTCTACAGACATATGTATATGAATTAGAGTCTGACAATGTTTTATTGAAATTTTTTGGAGAAACAGGTCAATTACAAAGAAAATGTTCTACTTATTTGTTTTCAGGCATGCTTGGCTGCATCACATCACTGATGAGACTCCAGTCGTCAAACCGCCACCAACCCAATCTTTTGTCCTAAAGCATCAAGAAAACACCAGCATTTATGAGTAAGAACACCCAAAAATAATGTTAAAAAATAGATATTTCAGAGACAAAAAATATATCCCATATTCGACTACACGTACCAAAATCCAGGGATGGCAACCGGGAGAGAAGGCCCAACAATAAATATATACGATAGTCGAATCATTCGTGTCTAGTTTCGAATTTTATCGTTTTTTTGTCTAAATAGAAAATTGTAACAAAAATGATTTAAAAATAAACGATTAGAGTAATACATTTTTGCTAACAATGTAAGGGTTTACGTTTCCGCCTAAATATCTACGAAATATTGTAATATAACTCGACAATTAACTTTTAAAGATGGGAGAAAGAAAGAAAATCATGTTTGTCTGCTTAGGTAAGTAAAATGCGACAGCAAACATAACTGCATGCATATGAATATACAATTAAGATTGCAAATAATAAATATTAATAATTCAAATTTCGAAACATTTGTGGTACTCTTATAACGACGAACCTTGAATAAGTGTAGATTTTTTATACATAATATGAATCCTGATTTCACATTTTAAATGAGAGAGATTTGTTAGGGAACATATGCCGTTCACCAATTGCCGAAGCAGTATTCATCGACTGTTTGAAGCGGCGAGGGAAATTGGATGAGTATGTGTTAATTATTGCCATCTTTAAAAAAATGTTTTAGATGGGTTGTCGATAGCAGCGCAATCATCGGATATCACACGGGAAACTCGCCCGATCAGCGAGCCATGGAAATTTTGAAAAAGTTTGGAATCACCGATTATAGGCATCGTGCCAAAGTGGTAATATAAAATGGTATTAATATTTCGACCAATCATGTTGCATTTTTTAAGATCAGTGCTCAACATTTCAAGGACTTCGATTATGTTTTCGGCATGGATGATGAAAATTTAAAGTAGATTAAATATCGAGTTTTCTTTTTAAAAAAAGTAATTATTACTTTTGCAGCGATTTGAAAAATGTTCGCGATAAAGCAGGATCCGAGGCGAAAGCAGTCCTTGGATTGCTAGGAGAGTACGATCCAGAAGGTGTTCGCGAAGTGCCCGATCCATATTATCATTCAGGATCGGCAATGTTCGAAAAGGTTTTTAATCAGATTTTTCAGACAATATTTTGTTTTCAGGTGTATCACCAATGCGTGAGATGTTGCGAAAAATTCCTTGATTCTCTATATTGTTGATAATACTTTGTATGGCATAATAAATGGTTTGAGTTTATTGTTGATATCGTATTTAAATGGATAATACTTCTTCCAATATTCCTTTCAAGCACCCTTCATAAACTGTTTATCCAATCTTTGCTATTTTTAGAATGGCGGCTTCTCCAACATCTTATGTCATGTATTTAATACTTCGGAGAGATCTTACAACGAAATTGAATTGGCCGGTTGGTGCTGTGTGTACGCAGGCGGCACATGCAGCAAGTGCCGCTATGTGGATTTTTAGGTTTTACTCTTATTTCGTGGTTTTTTGTGAGTAATGGATTTTAGAAATGATCCAAACACTGAAGTGTATACTAGTAATCTTGATTCAATGCACAAAGTTACATTAGGGGTAAGTGTAAAATCAATATTTATCGGAATAATTGTTCTAGGTGGATTCAGAAGAAGAAATTAAGAAAATTGCCGAAAAACTGGAGTTTAAAAAAATCGATCATAAGGTTTTTACTTAGTAGAAAATAAAAATTTAATCAAATTTTTAACTTCGTTTTTTCAGGTTTGGATTGAAGACGGATTCCCAGTATGTATCGCACTTAAACCATATCCAAAAGAGGAGGTTAAAAACGTTGTTCGAGGACTTAAATTATTTTAAAATGGCTATTGTAGATTTTTCACCTTCTTAATTTTTTAAGGTTTAAAAAAATATATATAAAAAAGAACAAAAATTCTGCGTCAATTTGTCTCAGAAGTTGTGTATTGTTGTCAAATAAAATGCACAAGTCGATCCGCAATGCCATTTTTCGCTTCATTTCGGAATTTAACGACCTATTCATGAAATGTCCTTATTTTTACAGAAATGATAAAAAAAATTACATTAATGTTGCATTTTTTTGCAAAAATGTGTAAATTTCTACAGTTTCTATTGAATAAATAGGTCCAAAACGTTTTACAGTATGTCATTCATTACCTAACAGGCCTGTAAAAACGTTTTAGGCGATAAATCAGTAATCGAAAAACGTAATTGAAGAAAAATTTTCATAATTTTCATAATTTAGATTTTCATAAATGAGCATGCCGCGTGTTTGAACTTGATGCATTTTATCTATTTGTTTCCTTAATTATTTGCTCAATTGCTTCAGTATTTATATAGTATTGGCACTACTCCCAACACTGCGGTGTATTATTGAGTATTTTGAATAGCCGATAATGGGTTCCGAGGTCTGAGAGATAAGCACGATGAGTGCGAGTGAAAAAAAATGCTTAGAAAATTCGAAAATTTGCGAAATTGAAATTATTGCGCACTCTGCATTTCATTTGCCGAAAATACACATGCTGTTTACTTCGTTATCTTTTTCTATTTGCAATATTTTCGAAATATCGTTTAAGGACCGCCACATTACTCTCATTATTTTATCGAAAAGTCAACGAATTATTTTCAAAATAATTTTCACTACCACTATAGATTTTATTCGCTTTTTCTTGCACTTTTTTAGGCCGAAATTGAAAGGAAAATTTCGAATCTACTAATATAAGTTTCATAATAATCTAATTGCAAAATTATTAAAACCTTGTATTTTTTAATTTTAAATTTAAATGGCATTATTATCCTAATTTTATAGGATTGTTGATCGCCACCTATTGATGAACGTCTGCGTCATTTTCAAATTTTTCTGCTATTCATATGTGTATTCGTGAGATCTCGTGACCAGCGAGAAAGTGTGGTGCAAATGCGCGCATAACGTCTGCTCTCTTATAATTCTACATACTATTTTTGTTGCATGTTTACAGCAATGCCGCGTTTCTACCCTCAATCGCTGCCCAGTTTTGTCGGCCCACTATTGACTTCATCGTCTTTCTCAAATCGATATATTTCGCGCTTACGTGCGTTTCATTGCGGTTTCGTCACCTTCAATCCAAACAAGTCGCTACTTTCCAACACATTTTGCGTGTACCATTTGTTCCCAAATCCACATGACGCGAACAATTAGTATTTCCACATCAATCTAACGAACTGTGTCTATTTTCCATTTTGAAGATTCTATTTTGCCAAACACTATGAATTACCCAACAATACGACGAATAGCTGCAGAATCAATGTGAATTATTGATGACACGTTGAAAATATTCTCGAAAATTTCGTGAGAGATTTCAGAAGACTCTTATTAGAAATTGCTGTTGAAAGTGCGCACAATTTCTGCAGAGAACCTTAAATTCTCCACGAACTCTGCTGAGACCATTAATGTTTGCACAGAACTTCAACAGAATTTATTCGTACTTTTAGTAGAGTATGCGTAGACGTTCAGCATTATATATAAAGAGTTTTCTCAAACTGCACGATTTTTCCGGAATTTCTATAATTCCATTTAATGTCAATTTTATTTTCCATCGCCAAGACTTTTATGTCGTATTCACATACGAACTGTTCTTATGCCAATAAGTGCTACAATACGTTGTTTTTGCAAAACTCGCTGCAGTTTCGTAATGTTGTTCTTCTATATTGATCTTTATCAACCTTCTACACTCTCGTTTCCTCGCGTATGACGTTCGATAGGCGTTCCCCTTTTCTCTGACCTGCTCGGTCGACCACGCTCATTCATAATGTCGCGTTGGCCGTTCCAGTGCCACATTTGTCCCTCTTTTATATTCGATGCTAACCTGAAAATCGAATATTTTACATTTTAGGATGTTCTACAACCGCAACCAACCAAACACCTTCCGTGTCGAAGTGGTCTTCAGCAAATCTGAATTTCCCTATGGACTCGCGTCGTTAGAGGTTTAATCGAATTGATTCAATCTTTTATCATTATGTTTTCAGGTTTCTGAATTGGACTGCGTTGATAAATTGCGCGCTTGTGCGAAAAAACTTTTCTCGTACGATGATTTCTCGTTGTTCATCATCATTAGTCGTGGAATCTATGAAGAGCTTGTTGATGGATCCCGTTTCGTCAATTTCTATTTGAAACCTCGCGTTAATTTTCGAGGAAAAGTTCGTGGGGATATTCATCTTCGCGTTGTGGAGAGCAAGGACCGTGAAGACTTCATAAAGGCTCATTCGATTCCAATGCCATGGAAACCAGTGTAAGTCGTCGTGAAATTAATAACTTCACATGTTTCTTTTTCAGGAGCGATCTCATTAGTTTCGACTCCTTCAATGAACGGCCTTACTTCGACGATTTGGATTTGAGCGAATTGAAGATGGAGTTGGATACTCATGCCAAGATGCTTCGTTATGAAATGTCGCAGAAATTCAAGACTAAAAACTATGATTTGTTGAAGCGATTGGCTGCTGTCGAGAAGACTACCAAGTCTTTGGAGAACAAGTTTTCAAAAAATAATTCATCGGTTAGAATTAATTAGGATTGTAATATTCACATATATTCACATACTTTAGGAAAAACTCGAGGCTCATGATGCAATTTGCGACATCTGCAATAAGGATATCGTTGGACACCGTTTCAAATGTCTTGTTTGCGCTGATTATGATCTTTGCCAATGCTGTGAGCGTCAGGGAAAACACGCTGAGCACGCAATGATGCGTATGGTTTCAAAGAACACCCTAATCCCAGAGAAAATTGTATTATTGTCTTAAATGTGACTGTGCGATATTATTTATGTTTTTTGCAGAAGATTGCTGCTCAAATGTCAAGAGACAACAAACAGCCAACTGCATCCAAGTCGAAGTCTAAAATTGGAAACGTTTTCTTTGATCCTATTGCGATGGAAAATAAGTTCCAATTTCTCACAAAAGAATGCCAAAAGTTGGAGAAATTCATGAGACATGATAACGGTTAGCTTAAAGATAATTTTCAAACTATTTCGCTTGTCTTTTCTCTTTAGGTTTTCCTGCCGAGAAACCAGCCAATCAGGAAGATGCCAAAGCCGCAGACCAATCAAATAATGTTACAAACCATCCACAAATCAACATGCAATTTTTCCCTCTCAATGATCGCGAAGAAGTGACAAAGAAGATTATTAAGAATATGCGTCTTGCGGACAAGCCTGCTAAGATTGCGAAACCAAAGAATTTCAAAGTCGGAAAGAACCCGAAGACGACCGACACTGTACCAAGCGAAATGATTGTTAGATCCGGTCCTGCTGGTTACATGGCAAGACAAGACAAAACGCCACCATACCGCACACCAAGTCTCGCATCAAGCTTTGAAACCTTGGAGTAACCGGTGAAAAATGAATTTTTTGCAGTGTTTTATTTCAGATTTACTGACGACGATTTCTCTTCTGACGAAGAAGTAACGAATGATTACTCTTGGTCAAGTCTTTATCAAAAAGTGTCGGGCAACTACCAGAAGGCTCCTACTGTTGATGTCATTTCTGTTGAGGAAGAGGAAAAAGTTCACACCGCATGCCCTCCGACTCCAGATGTCATTATTGTCGAAAACGCAGAACTTCCTCCACCTTCAGAAGTTGTTATCGATGATGGTATTCACACCGCTTGTCCTCCAACTCCGGAGCCCGAACAGCCGGTTAAGGATGACATTGACTCGGTACTGAAATCCTAATATAAATCAAACTCAACAATGATTCTAGGTTGCCTCCGCTTTGCTCGAAATGGGATTCCAGTTCACCGAGATTCAACGCGCCCTCACCGTCGTTGGATGCGATTTGGACAAGATGATCATCCACTTGCTTCAGAACAACTAAACACCGTTTTGTACATAAATGTATATCCTGTACCTATACATTCATTAATACATTATATTATTATTTTTTTTTCAAAAACTAGGTAGACTATCCTTATGAAAGAAAATTTTTACAAGTAATGAACTATTCACGGAAGAGCAGGTTCAGATAGACTTCAGGTTCAGATTCGGGGTTCAGATAGAATTCGCGAAGATTACGATCGAAAGCGTGAATCTATTCCCACAATTTCCAATATTTCAAGTATCAATCAAGCTTCGAAAATTTGATGAAAAAGATTTACGTTTTAGCATCATTTTCTGAAACAATGGGCACTTACAAGGGAGGTGTTTTTACTTAGTGGTTTGGAATTTTTGCTAATTTTGCACACAAATAGATCAAGAAATTCCCTATCGAGTGTGCTATGTCGTTTTCTGCAAAAGTTCCAAAAAGTCGCAAAACTTTGGGTCCGAAGTTTCAAATTTTGATCCCCTCTCTGCTCTGCTGCCCAACCATATTGCAACCATCCCCGGAGCTTCGGAGAACATAATTGGCGGAAAGCAATAGACAACACTGTGAAATTATAGGGAAATGCGAGTTTTATGAACAACTTTCTAGAATAATGAATTCCCGGCTGTGAATCTTGAACGTCGATTGTTACTACACCGAGGATGGTGGTTGCAATATGGTTGGGCAGCAGAGTGGAAAAAATTTTGAAAAAAAATTTTTGAAATCAAATGAACTTTCCATTTTTACAGTCTCATTTTCCGTTCAACACAACTATTCATTTCACAAAATTAAACCTTTAAGCCATTATAAAACATGTATAAATTTTATCACAAATTAATTGTAAATGAAATTGCGAGAAGGGGCAACGAACCAACAATCCATTTCTTAATAACCCGTATACATTCCACTGAACCATCGCTGCTTGCAGCAGCTCCATCGAAATGGGGTATTTGTGCGTGGTGAGGAAGTATGGCAAAAATAATGAAACAGTGTATAAAAACAATGGATCAAAATTTGAAACTTCGGACCCAAAGTTTTGCGACTTTTTGGAACTTTTGCAGAAAACGACATAGCACACTCGATAGGGAATTTCTTGATCTATTTGTGTGCAAAATTAGAAAAAATTCCAAACCACTAAGTAAAAACACCTCCCTTGTTAGGATCATTTTCTGGAATTTTAAAAACTTTCGAATTCGGACCCCTTAAGACCCCCTCCCCCATATAACACTGACAATTTCTAGGAAAATTTACGGTATTGGCCAAAAGAACATAATTAAGTACTCAAGTCAAAAATTTGAGTCAATTAACGTTGACCGGTAAAAAAAAAAAAATAAAAAGGCCAATAGTTCTTCGCTACCAATTTTTCGCTCCGCTACCGGTTTTTCACTACCACATTTTCGCTACCGAAAAAATAGTTTTTTCACTACCGTTTTTCACTACCGTTTTTCACTACCGATTTTTCACTACCGTTTTTCACTACCGATTTTTCACTACCGATTTTTCACTGCCGATTTTTCACTACCGATTTTTAACCACTGTTTTTTCACTGCCGATTTTTAAATTTCTCAATTTCAAAAAAAGAACAATTTACACAAATAAAAGGGTATTCATCGAAAAAAGGGGTGGAGAGGAAATATAATATAGAACAAAAAAGGGCAAAAAATCATTCAATTTTTAAATTAACCTGATGGCTTCTGTCTTCAAAAGATCTTTAAAAATTCTTAAGAAACTATATTATGTTTTCTTTATATATACACCTCGATTAGCTGGTATTATTTAAAATTTGTGATGAAATCCTATGAAGTAGATAATTTATCCAAGTTCGTGCGCGGTTTGTCGTATTATCTCTGCGACTCATTCATAGTTATTATCGGGAACTTTCAAAAATTGTAGAAGCTGCAAAGCTTTCAAACTATTAATCTACTTGTCACGAACCCACTTTTAACGTTATTAAAAAATTATTTCTTTTCAGTTTTATCTAATTGCTAAGAGTTGATAGAAAATGATTGCGAGACCATTTCGAAAGACGCATTCCCGTAAATCTACCAGCCGCCGGACGTCGACTATATCTGAAAAATTATTTTTGAATAAATAACACAAGTACGAAATAATAGAAACACAAATCAAAAGTGAAACAGCGATAAAAAATTCAGTAACAGCAAATATATATTTTTTAATTTCGATTCCTGATTTTTGCCCAAATTCTCGATAAAAAACACTTTCATATTAGTTTTTGCTTAATATATAATTTTAAAAAATAACTTTTAATCAAAAAATAATATAGAAAAGAAGAAAAGTAAGCAAAACATTAAAAACAATGGTTGTAGGATAAAAATAGAATACGAAAATAAAAAAAATCGCTGCGCGGAGTACGGTAACCGGTGCAATTATTATTGCGAATACATTCGTCGTGCAGTGTTTGCGGATTGCTTATTTTTTGACATTTCGAAAATATTTTTTGGCCTAAATTTATTTTTTATGGATTTAGTTTCAGATTTTACCTGCATTAAACATTATACTTAATTTTAAAAAAAAGTACATTTTTCAGAATGGCGTTTATTTCAAGCGATATATCTTCGAAGTCAACCAAAAGAGACTTAATTTCCATTTGGAACGGAATAGAGAAGCTTGAATCCTCTGAGAGGTATTTCGTAAGAGTTTTTTTCTCACTATTTGGACTTTTAGAACACTATTAACGATTGACGACGTTGCTAAGGAAATCAGAGGGGATTGGAAAGGCAGAAAATGCTTTGTTGTAGATAAAAGTAGCTATAATGGAAAACCGTTAACATACGACGGCTTAAAATGGTTTAGACAAGTTCAAGGTTGAAATTTGTTTCATTCGTCATAATCGCTTGCCGTTTAGGAGAAAAAAAATCGCTCCGAAGTATCGGCAATGGAATGAAAATGGACGTGTTTATGGAACAATCCAGTGCAGATCGCCGTCCACTGCGAGTTTCAGAAAAACTGTATGCAAATTTCTCTCGCTTTAGTTATCAATATAAAAATAAAATATTTGCAGGTAGTTTATATGGACGATTCGACTTTTGTTATCGTCGACTATCACCGCGATGAAGAACGAATTAGCTTGGATTTTGATATTCATAGGATGACAGGTTATTATTTTTTTTCTTTTTGTTAGATATATTATATTTTTTTAGCCTCAGAAGTTGATATCGTTCGAAGCGAACTGATTGGGAGGTCTGTAAAGAGTGCATATGAAATTCTACATAAAAAAGGCTTCAAGTTCTCGCTTGAGTAGGTATAAACACATTTTAAATCTTAAATAAGTTGAAACCTGCATGTTTAAGGTGAGGAACCAAAGGAAACACGTACCTGAATCGATTGGCTGCAATCGAGGCGTCAAAGCTATTGCCACCACATCCGAATTAGGAAAAATAGCGAGAAACGTTCCGAATGCAAAGTACAGCGTATTTGAGTGTAACATTTTCGTTTCGTAATGACAAAAAGAAAATACTTTTGCAGGTAACGGTGGAATGGTAGATTGTTTGTCGGTTATTCTTGATGAACCCTTTCGGATTGTCTTAAACTGTTTACCGACTACTAACGAGTACGAATCTCACCTGAGATTGTTCGAAGACATAAACGAAAATAATAAAAAGGAACATATCCAATCACTATTAGGTATTCGATTAGTTGAAATATTTAAAATATAAATTTGTCCTTTCAGAACAATGGAAAGTTTCAAACGATGATGGATTTTTGTTCAGTGGTGTCACTCAGCTGGATACAACATTCGGATTGAGCGAGTTGTATGTCACTTTAATGTGCACCACAGTAAAGATATTCAAGTGAGTTTCATTGAAGATTATTGTTCTATTACAATTTTAAACTATTACAGGTCGAAAAAATCAAAAAAACCGAGAACTATTGTCATTAGCTATTTGTTGCACTCGAAAAAGACTATGGAATGCCACAAGTTTCACGCAAACCATGTGAACGAATACCTGCAGAAGCAAGGTTTCAAAAATGACCGCGTTGTGCCTGGATTCATCACGGACGGTGAAAAATCCTTTGAGGAATATTACAAGGTTTGAATGAAACCTTTCATTAATTTGAATGATCAAACGCGTTTACCATTTTTATCTTAGAGCGAAATTTTTAAAAATAAGCAAACAATTAACTCGCACCCACAAAAAACTAAAAACTTTTTGTTTTTGATTGTTTAACTTCGTTTTTATAGACAATCCCACTTTTTCGTAATTCACAACGTCTGCGTTGTGATTTGCATCGCATGGCTAATTTTGAAAATTCGATGTCCACAACGGATAAAACAACTCGCGCTCGACTGACCAGAATGGTTTTTGGTGAGGTACGTGGTTTTAATAATCAAATTTATGTTACCTCGGATAAAATAATTGGTAGCAATTTTTTTTTAGATCTTATCTACAGTAACCTCAACTAAAAATGATTTAATTAATTATTGATAGTTTATTTTTATTTAAAACAATTAACTTTGAATAATATACAAAAATGATTACTATTACATTTTTTCAACACAATAATATACATAAAACCATAAACTCGCCAAGAAAACAGCGAAAGAAATTTAAAAAAATATATAATAATTGATTAAATAATTTTCATTTGAGATTATTGTAACTAAGATTCTAAAATTACTGTAGCGACTCGGTGTACGCACGAAATGCTTAGGATATCGCTGAAGTTTTTCACATTCGTCATTTTTCCACAATACCTGGCAAATCAATCAACATTATATTTCAGACATCACCTTCGAGGATTAAATGTGGATTGCTAGGCGCAGTAACCGAAATTGAATTCAATTCCAAACTCGCAAAACTCACGTCAATGATAAGCGATTCCGGTGCTCTTAAATGGTAAAGAAGCAAAAATATTCTATTTTAAATTATGTTACATAAAAAATTATGATATTTACAACAAAACATAATTTGATATATTTAGTCTTTTTTCCGAAAAATAACGCGGCTTCTAGAATTACTCAAATATACTACTACATATAAAAAGAATATCTACTACATATAGATGTCATACTTGACGCCCCTTGACTGGAAAGTACATTTTTTGTTCATTCACATCGGCTTTAGCCCCACTTGGCCAGTGCCCAGTTTTTTAATGGTAATAAAAGCTGCTTAAATAACTGCAATTTTGCGTCAAGTTTACACCATCGCGTAAATTTTGAACTGGTTTAGGCTATCAACTGAAGGTCAGAGCCTTTTTCGTGAAAACGGGCTGTTAACGCGCTTGAAATCTGTATGGTGGCAGCCGTTCGTATCCACAAATCTAATCGAAAATTTAAACAGCCGATTACGCCATGAAATCCCTAATTCGATGAGGGCTGACCAACTTGCATTAAAGCTTATTAAAGTTTTTGGAGGTTTCTAACATGCAATTTTAGCAAAACCTCAAAAAAAAGTAATTCAGATGATGTAGATCATCTATACCAAGCTGTTTTGGCCGAAGATCAATTGGTTGTGTATTCTCGAAAAGACGAATTCAATTTTCTTTCGGAAAGTGAAAAACGGACCAGGCTTAAGGAATTGGGGTTCCAAGAACGGTCAACTGTTGCCATACCTCCCTATTTTCAGCAATGTAAGAAAAATAATTTTTCTATGAATTTTATTTACGTTTGATTACAGCAAATCCACCGAAACATCTTTACGAATTAGAGCTAGCTGCTAGAAAACTCGAATTGTATTCTATAGAATGTGGTTATTTTATAAAAAGTGAAACGTGGGTTTTACGTTTCTTTTAGTTATTCAATTATATTCAAACTCTTTTTAGTGAAATATCTGAAGTTAAATGTTCTGATTCTTTTTTCGAATGTTGCAAAAAGAATTGCCAAGCGAAACTTCCTAAGATTTGTGAGCATATGTATGTTGTTTTCAGTAATCTTCTAAAGTAAATCCTTATAATTTCAGTTTTTTGTTTTAATATCAATGGAAAAGGATGAAAGAGCCCTTAAGTTCGATTTACTGCAGTCGAAATGCCTCGAATTATCTGAAAGAAGAATGATTAAGGCATCACGCACTGCAAAAACTGGAAAAAAATCTTGTCCTAGAATGAGGAGTGCGCTGAGCAAAATGAATGGAGTAAGACAACTTCAGTCGATTTCTAAGTATGTTTTTACTTCATATAATTGTATTTATTGATATTTTTAGTATTACGATCTTTGACGATTCGTCAATAAGTAATGATTTCGAACCAATTTTAACAAGTACGAGAAATGAAGAGAGCGTGGAGTCTTTGGAAAGTACATCATACGAAGAATATGGGTAATAATAAACCGACGTAAATATAACAAATGTCAATATGTCTTCAGAGAAGTTGAATCGACACAGAGTAGTCTTTTTAGACGTCCACAACGAAATAAACGAAGGCGCCGATCGTTCTCCCCGTTTTAATATTTTTTTTAGTTATGCTGTTTGGCCCCTTTTTTGTTCTATATTATATTTCCTCTCCACCCCTTTTTTCGATGAATACCCTTTTATTTGTGTAAATTGTTCTTTTTTTTGAAATTGAGAAATTTAAAAATCGGCAGTGAAAAAACAGTGGTTAAAAATCGGTAGTGAAAAATCGGCAGTGAAAAATCGGTAGTGAAAAACGGTAGTGAAAAATCGGTAGTGAAAAACGGTAGTGAAAAACGGTAGTGAAAAAACTATTTTTTCGGTAGCGAAAATGTGGTAGTGAAAAACCGGTAGCGGAGCGAAAAATTGGTAGCGAAGAACTATTGGCCAATAAAAATGGGGGCTAAAATCTGGGGGTGGTTGAAAAATAAAAATGGGGGTTAAATTTTGGGGGTGGAAAATCAGGGGTAGGGATTGAAAATTGGGGGTTGATGGCAATGGGCCGAAAACCGGAAATGACAACCTTTCGATAAAACTTTTTTTTTGCTAAAAAATTGGCCGACCACGGGAAAAAAGTAACTGTAAGAGTAGTGTGTGCTCCCGGTGGAGAACTACCCACTGATAAACGGTGACGGAAGGTGGATTGTTCTCCGACTAGTTTATCAATTAGTCTGCAAAGTACTGTACAAGTGTTTGTTCATCCATATTACATATTGTTACGAATAACTTTATTCATTAGAAATAAGGTTTGTAAAACACTGTTAGAGGAGTTGTGGATTTTTAAACTAAAAAAAAAATCAAATTTCGAGTATTCAGTTGTTGGTGAATAGAGTGTAAGATAATAATATAATGTATTAATGAATGTATAGGTACAGGATATACATTTATGTACAAAACGGTGTTTAGTTGTTCTGAAGCAAGTGGATGATCCTCCAAATCTTGTCCAAATCGCATCCAACGACGGTGAGGGCGCGTTGAATCTCGGTGAACTGGAATCCCATTTCGAGCAAAGCGGAGGCAACCTAGAATCACTGTTGAGTTTGATTTATATTAGGATTTCAGTACCGAGTCAATGTCATCCTTAACCGGCTGTTCGGGCTCCGGAGTTGGAGGACAAGCGGTGTGAATACCATCATCGATAACAACTTCTGAAGGTGGAGGAAGTTCTGCGTTTTCGACAATAATGACATCTGGAGTCGGAGGGCATGCGGTGTGAACTTTTTCCTCTTCCTCAACAGAAATGACATCAACAGTAGGAGCCTTCTGGTAGTTGCCCGACACTTTTTGATAAAGACTTGACCAAGAGTAATCATTCGTTACTTCTTCGTCAGAAGAGAAATCGTCGTCAGTAAATCTGAAATAAAACACTGCAAAAAATTCATTTTTCACCGGTTACTCCAAGGTTTCAAAGCTTGATGCGAGACTTGGTGTGCGGTATGGTGGCGTTTTGTCTTGTCTTGCCATGTAACCAGCAGGACCGGATCTAACAATCATTTCGCTTGGTACAGTGTCGGTCGTCTTCGGGTTCTTTCCGACTTTGAAATTCTTTGGTTTCGCAATCTTAGCAGGCTTGTCCGCAAGACGCATATTCTTAATAATCTTCTTTGTCACTTCTTCGCGATCATTGAGAGGGAAAAATTGCATGTTGATTTGTGGATGGTTTGTAACATTATTTGATTGGTCTGCGGCTTTGGCATCTTCCTGATTGGCTGGTTTCTCGGCAGGAAAACCTAAAGAGAAACGACAAGCGAAATAGTTTGAAAATTATCTTTAAGCTAACCGTTATCATGTCTCATGAATTTCTCCAACTTTTGGCATTCTTTTGTGAGAAATTGGAACTTATTTTCCATCGCAATAGGATCAAAGAAAACGTTTCCAATTTTAGACTTCGACTTGGATGCAGTTGGCTGTTTGTTGTCTCTTGACATTTGAGCAGCAATCTTCTGCAAAAAACATAAATAATATCGCACAGTCACATTTAAGACAATAATACAATTTTCTCTGGGATTAGGGTGTTCTTTGAAACCATACGCATCATTGCGTGCTCAGCGTGTTTTCCCTGACGCTCACAGCATTGGCAAAGATCATAATCAGCGCAAACAAGACATTTGAAACGGTGTCCAACGATATCCTTATTGCAGATGTCGCAAATTGCATCATGAGCCTCGAGTTTTTCCTAAAGTATGTGAATATATGTGAATATTACAATCCTAATTAATTCTAACCGATGAATTATTTTTTGAAAACTTGTTCTTCAAAGACTTGGTAGTCTTCTCGACAGCAGCCAATCGCTTCAAAAAATCATCTTTTTTAGTCTTGAATTTCTCCGACATTTCATAACGGAGCATCTTGGCATGAGTATCCAACTCCATCTTCAATTCGCTCAAATCCAAATCGTCGAAGTAAGGCCGTTCATTGAAGGAGTCGAAACTAAACACAAGAAAATATTTACGCGTTTCATAAATTCGAAATTACTAGGAGCGATTTCCAGATTGTAATCCTGGGTAGCTGAAAGAATTTTGTGTATTAATGTAAGGTTTAAAAAAGATAAATTTACTAGTCGCATCTATCGCGGAAAGCGCCGTTGTGAAGCATGAGATCGCTCCTGAAAAAGAAACATGTGAAGTTATTAATTTCACGACGACTTACACTGGTTTCCATGGCATTGGAAACGAATTAGCCTTTATGAAGTCTTCACGGTCCTTGCTCTCCACAACGCGAAGATGAATATCCCCACGAACTTTTCCTCCAAAAGTAGCGCGAGGTTTCAAATAGAAATTGACGAAACGGGATCCATCAACAAGCTCTTCATAGATTCCACGACTAATGATGATGAACAACGAGAAATCATCGTACGAGAAAAGTTTTTTCGCACAAGCGCGCAATTTATCAACGCAGTCCAATTCAGAAACCTGAAAACATAATGATAAAAGATTGAATCAATTCGATTAAACCTCTAACGACGCGAGTCCATAGGGAAATTCAGATTTGCTGAAGACCACTTCGACACGGAAGGTGTTTGGTTGGTTGCGGTTGTAGAACATCCTAAAATGTAAAATATTCGATTTTCAGGTTAGCATCGAATATAAAAGAGGGACAAGTGTGGCACTGGAACGGCCAACGCGACATTATGAATGAGCGTGGTCGACCGAGCAGGTCAGAGAAAAGGGGAACGCCTATCGAACGTCATACGCGAGGAAACGAGAGTGTAGAATGTTGATAAAGATCAATATAGAAGAACAACATTACGAAACTGCAGCGAGTTTTGCAAAAACAACGTATTGTAGCACTTATTGGCATAAGAACAGTTCGTATGTGAATACGACATAAAAGTCTTGGGGATGGAAAATAAAATTGACATTAAATGGAATTATAGAAATTCCGGAAAAATCGTGCAGTTTGAGAAAACTCTTTATATATAATGCTGAACGTCTACGCATACTCTACTAAAAGTACGAATAAATTCTGTTGAAGTTCTGTGCAAACATTAATGGTCTCAGCAGAGTTCGTGGAGAATTTAAGGTTCTCTGCAGAAATTGTGCGCACTTTCAACAGCAATTTCTAATAAGAGTCTTCTGAAATCTCTCACGAAATTTTCGAGAATATTTTCAACGTGTCATCAATAATTCACATTGATTCTGCAGCTATTCGTCGTATTGTTGGGTAATTCATAGTGTTTGGCAAAATAGAATCTTCAAAATGGAAAATAGACACAGTTCGTTAGATTGATGTGGAAATACTAATTGTTCGCGTCATGTGGATTTGGGAACAAATGGTACGCGCAAAATGTGTTGGAAAGTAGCGACTTGTTTGGATTGAAGGTGACGAAACCGCAATGAAACGCACGTAAGCGCGAAATATATCGATTTGAGAAAGACGATGAAGTCAATAGTGGGCCGACAAAACTGGGCAGCGATTGAGGGTAGAAACGCGGCATTGCTGTAAACATGCAACAAAAATAGTATGTAGAATTATAAGAGAGCAGACGTTATGCGCGCATTTGCACCACACTTTCTCGCTGGTCACGAGATCTCACGAATACACATATGAATAGCAGAATAATTTGAAAATGACGCAGACGTTCATCAATAGGTGGCGATCAACAATCCTATAAAATTAGGATAATAATGCCATTTAAATTTAAAATTAAAAAATACAAGGTTTTAATAATTTTGCAATTAGATTATTATGAAACTTATATTAGTAGATTCGAAATTTTCCTTTCAATTTCGGCCTAAAAAAGTGCAAGAAAAAGCGAATAAAATCTATAGTGGTAGTGAAAATTATTTTGAAAATAATTCGTTGACTTTTCGATAAAATAATGAGAGTAATGTGGCGGTCCTTAAACGATATTTCGAAAATATTGCAAATAGAAAAAGATAACGAAGTAAACAGCATGTGTATTTTCGGCAAATGAAATGCAGAGTGCGCAATAATTTCAATTTCGCAAATTTTCGAATTTTCTAAGCATTTTTTTTCACTCGCACTCATCGTGCTTATCTCTCAGACCTCGGAACCCATTATCGGCTATTCAAAATACTCAATAATACACCGCAGTGTTGGGAGTAGTGCCAATACTATATAAATACTGAAGCAATTGAGCAAATAATTAAGGAAACAAATAGATAAAATGCATCAAGTTCAAACACGCGGCATGCTCAATTTCTGTTTCCGTTGGTAATGCCCGTTTTACTTTTTTTTTTAAATTTGATTTCCGTCTTGCCGAACGATATTCTTGAACAACATTCCGAAGTAGCTCTATTTTTGTTCGACAACATATCTTTTTAACTACTACACATTTGCCACTTTCGAAAATTAAGAGTCCATTCCATCAACTACCATCCAGTGTATGCGCTCGAAGAAAATTTATCGAAAGCAGTGTGTGCTCCCGGGAATCATGGGCCAATTAGTAGTGGCTCGTGAAAAATGGCTTGGCTCGTGATTTTTGGCTCGCAAAAAATGGCTCGTAATCACTATATTTTTTGGCTCGCGAATCTTGGCTCACGAATTATGGCTCGTGATTTTTGGCTTTACTTTTCAAAAATTCTTTCGATGAATGTCAAAAGCTTCAATTATCAAAATGTATCATTGTCGATCTTAGCGCGTTATGAAGATGTTTTTGTATGCCACCTTGACGTCTGCTGAAGTTTCCAATGTAGATAAGACTAAATCAAAACAAACCCACACTGTAATGGCCTCGAATTTAAAATAATGTTTCGCTCTGAAAGTTGGAGCGCCTGTTTTCGAATTTTCTCCAATGCATCAATTCTATCCTCTTCATCTAACATCATCAAAACTGCATGAAAATTTTAATTTAATAATTAGCAATACATTTTAAATTGAAAACATATGGAGGCAAATTGTGGGAAACATTCTTTTGCAGTGTTCTTCCTCACATGATATGGTGTTGTCGGTATGACAAACTTCCGTTATTTTTCTATAAAAGTGTAATAAAAAAGTTTGGTTTCTTCTAAAAAAAATTAATCTCTCTCTTCTCCGTCAGTGAGAATTGCGGCGCACTTTTTGTTTCCACTTCCCAAATTGATTAGAGTCTCATTTAAATGTTCTGCGAACAATTCGTGACATTTTTTTTATTTTTTGCTACTCGGCAAAACCTCGCAACTTCTGCGCAGACTTTGAAATATATAGGCGTAGATTAAAATGCAAGTCCGCAGAGTTCATGCGGCCGTGATTACACCACGTTTTGAAATTCATAGATTTCAATAAATAGGATCAAAGAAATTCTGTTTATTTAATTTTTTTGAAAAATTAGTATTTCATTTCAGCGTCCATGTTTGGAAATGAGCGAGTGAAGCTTCGAAAAAGAAGCGGGCAGCACATATGTAGGTAACCAATTGTGTTGAAAAATATATAGATATATGCATATTAATATCAATTATTCAGACGCCGTGTTGACTAATTTTCGTGGTAATTTCGAAAAAAAGTCTCAGAAAAGAGATACCAGTTCAAAGATGTGTGAGTTAAACGACATGGAATCATCAGGTTTGAGAAGAATAAAAAAATTTTAATGTTTAGTTTAGGCGAAAAAAAGGAACAATTGATGAATGATTCGTCAATGACAGAAGAGGCCGTTGTCGAAGATCTGTCGGAATATCAAGAGGAAGGATATGATATGAATGAAGGTTAGAATTTATGAAAATATAGCATTCTTAATGTATTGGAAACCTGTGTATGGAATTTTTGACCACAATTTTTTTATTTTTCAAAAATATTAAAATATTTTCGGCAGTCAAAATTGAAAAAAAAAAAGCGCTATCTCGTTCTACGTATTTTCTCTTTTCTGGATCTATTTCCTATTTTCCAGAGAATTAAAAATTTTCAGAAATTATTTTAGCGTCCTCAAAACGAAAAAAATGTTGTAAAAAATTATGTTCAGAAACAAATAATCAAGGAAATCAACAGAATGCAAACAACGAATTGAAAGGAGATGAATTTTGTAAGATTTAATATTGTCGGGGCGGACAAATTTGATAAATTTGAATTGCGCGGGTTGCCAATTGGACTCACAAAACCAATTCGGCTCATAATTTGCCATTTGGCACTTTTGCTAATATTCGAACTACTTAAAATTCTTTTTTTTAGCCAGAGAAGATGGAGTTAATTATATTGCTGCTATTTTTGCATTTAACAACGTGTCAGGAACATTGGGTCAAGACATATTTGGAATAGCTAAAGTGTTGAATATTTTCTCTTCAATTTCTGTGAGTATATGTATTTCATCCTCTTCCTTTCGGTAATAAATATTTAGATATAGATAAATCGCATTTTTTTTTCAACGAAGAATGGTGATTTTAATTGGTGGACTGCTTCATTGGCGCCCAATCGCGGTTAGAAAAGATCAAATGGTTGATAGTTTAAATATACAAAAATGTTTCTTAGCAATGCTTTGGAAATGCGTATATAATAAATGAAATTGATATTTTTTTCATTATTGATGGAAATCATCAGATTCCTCTTTTCCTAATCAACCATTCTGAAAAGAAAAATGCTATTTAATTATTTTAAATGGTACGGTAGACAAATCTGCAATATCGCTGCACAGTTTTGAAGTTACCGTAATTTTGATTCTAAATTATGACAACTTTTCAGCGTTCAGTTTACTCATAGTTTTTCTTTATTCTCGGTTTATAAATATTTTGCGTTTCAGATGCTGAAAGTTTTCGCTGCACTTACAACAACTGCTCTTATTCTTCCAATTATTGGCGTATATTTCTTCGGAAGAAAGTTAACTATTAAAAAGGCAAAAGACGAAGACGAAATTGAAATCATTGATGATAATAAGCAATATTTTCTTGGAATTCCCTCTTTTGCTATTGGCGCGGTGATTGGGAAAAGAGGAAGCACTATTAGGAAAATTTCAAGCGAATTAGAAGTAATTTTTGTTTATTTTCAAATTTTACTTTAATTATTTAATTTTAGGTTGAATGTATAATCAGCTCATTATCAGAAGACCAAGCAGAACGAGCAAAGTGTTATTTTCATTATTGATATCTTCTTAAAATATGGTTTTCAGTTTGGAAATCATTCAAGAAGGCTGGGACGAAAGTCCAGGGATTGATGAATGGGTTGAAAATGAAGAGAAGCCAGCAGATGGAAAATACCATTTTTTAATTGTTCGAACGAATAATAAGAAAAAGGTATTGGTTTTTGCGTAGATATTTCTCAGATAAATTTGTTTAGTTCGAAATGGTCCGACTCCGTGTCGCTGAGATTATCGATCACTCACGTGGACCCGTGAGAACCGTTGAACTCCTCATCGATCAGGAATTTGTTGGAATTTTTATTGGAAAATATGGAAAAAATGTAAAAACAATTTGTGATAAATACGATGTAAAAATTCAAGTAGAATAATTTTCCGTATTTCTTTTCATAAAATTACAAGGTTTAAGGTTGAAGAATCAATTCCCGAAGATCCAACAAAAGCGCGAATCAAAATCCACGGAAAAAATTTGGATTCCCTCGAAAAAGCAGGAATCGTTGTACGAAATGCGGCGATTCCGAAATTTGTCGCAATTGAAGGATCCGTCGAGCGAGATATTGAGGATCTTAAGAATGTTGCAAGACTTGTTGAAAATATTTCGTTTTAATAAAGCCTTAAATATTTAATTTTCGCTCAATTACGCTCAATATGGTGGTTTTCGTTAGATATTTATAGCCACGTTTGGTTGTGTGTGATGTTGGATACGGTAACATAGACTAGTTGAAAAAAATCAAACGGAAAGGAAGAATATCCCCGACCTGCGTGTGTGTCGATTAGCCTGACTCGACCCACCATGAAGGAGAGTCGAGTCAGTTGATCTCCTTCGCCACGTAGAGGCTCGACACTTGAAGGAGAGGCTCACACAGCATCAGGAAGAGGCCTGATGTGGATCATTGCCCGACCCCGAAGGGTCTAAAAACAAAAATAATAATAAGTGAAAATAATGGAAGGATGTACAGACGTAAGTGGTACGAATGTACGGAAAGAAGAGAGAGAGAGAGAGTGAGTGAGAAGCCGCAAGTGGTACGGCAGAGGGGAATCAGTCGACTGATAGAGAGAGAGAGAGAGGGCAGTCGTAAGTGGTACGACTGGTGGAAGTGAGAAGCCGCAAGTGGTACGGCAGGAAGAGGATGGGGAAGCCGGCTTTCCCCAGAAAAGAAGGGATGGTCCAAAACGGTAGGACCAGGAGGAAGTACAGACGTAAGTGGTACGAATGTACGGAGAGAAGGGGGAATCCCAAGTGGTGGGATAGAGAGTGGGAAGCCGTAAGTGGTACGGCTGGTGCAAGTGAGTGATAATAAAAATTAAAAAATTAATAAATTAATAAATAATAAAAATAAAAATAAGGCCCGGGCCTAAAACTACCATGATCCGCGGATCAATTACTTCTCACTGGTGTCACCTCGAACCAACACTGCAGTACGCCCATTGAAGGGTGAGCCCTGACTAACGGAGCCGGTCGAGGCGAGAATCCCTCACACCTTGAACACTTCTGATCCGAAGGTGTCGATGGAGAATCGACTGTGGCTCATATCGGATCTGCAAAAAGAGGAAATCAGGAAAAGCGACGGCGATGAATGCGACTTACCTAGTGGATCCTTGGCCACAGCGAGCCCGCAGGAGATGCGGGCTGCCCGCAGGTTGCGCGGGGGCACGTGGAGCCCGCAGGTTATGCGGGACACGAGGAGCCCGCTGGCGGGTTGCTCGCAACTCGGAGAGCTGCGAGAATGACCAAATTCTTCATTCAGCCGGCCTTTTATAGTGCCGCTGGGCGTCGGTGCGAGATTTGCAATAAAGCGCGTTTGTCGAGAAGAATTCCCAATTGACGCCAAGTGTTATTCTTATTCTCTCATGTTAGCACACTCTCTGCTCCCCGACGCGCTTTCCCGATCGACGCTGTATTGCCCTAGAGCGCATTTGCCTCATGAAACAAACGCTGGAGGCGGAGTTTAGATTGCGAATTCGCGGCTACAATGCAGCAATCTCAACGCGAATAATAATAAATAAATCTAGAAATTCAATTTATGGAAATCAGATTTTAAACGAGAAATTCGAAATTCGTTGAATTCGCGGTACGTGCTTCGAGAATTTCTTTTGCCGAATGTTACTTTCCGTGTGTGCTTCAGAATTGCAATTACCCGAAATGAATCCCAATGCCATCGTTATTGTCCTGCACGGAATTCCGTTTCCGGCATTTTTTACTGTTATGTTTTCCGTCAAACACAGTTTTTATTGCGACTACTGTATACCCTCTTCCGTCAAAAAAGTTTCTTCTGTTCTTATTCTGTGGCCCACCAAAAATCATTTCTAATTGTGTTTGTTTTATTTTTAATTTATTTTGTGTGTTAAGATTGTCGATATTACGAAACACAAATGAAATCATTCTTTTATTTTTTAAATTCGCTTCTTATTTACGTTTTTGAATTTAAATTTTATTTAATGGTGAAGAGAAGATTATGTGGAGACTACTTCTTGATAACTGACAAAATGTGGAAGAAATTCTCAAGTAGGCTCGAACTGAACTCCGTTTTCCGTCCCTTTTTTGTTACGCGTTCCGTCAAAAAATTTTTTTTCGTGAAAAAAATAAAAACGCTAAAATCTTCTAGTACAATTTCAGTTTTCAAAAAATTCAAGTCCCGTGCATCTCTGGTGCAGACGGCAATTATGATTTTTCAAATATTTTTCTAATTTTCACCATAGAGCGCACTTCTCGGCAAAACCTCGCAACTTCTGCGCAGACTTTGAAATATATAGGCGTAGATTAAAATGCAAGTCCGCAGAGTTCATGCGGCCGTGATTACACCACGTTTTGAAATTCATAGATTTCAATAAATAGGATCAAAGAAATTCTGTTTATTTAATTTTTCTTGAAAAATTAGTATTTCATTTCAGCGTCCATGTTTGGAAATGAGCGAGTGAAGCTTCGAAAAAGAAGCGGGCAGCACATATGTAGGTAACCAATTGTGTTGAAAAATATATAGATATACAGTGCGTTGCAGAATTATAAGGCCACCCCAAATTTAAGCGCCGCGCAATGATTTCGATATTTAGAGACCAACCAGTGTGAAAATCGTGTTCAGCATGAAAAATAAATGAAGAAGAAGAAACTTCAGAAAAGAAGAACATGTTCCGCAGTGAACCGAATTCAATAATGCAAAAATAAATTTTTATTCTGCAAATTGAAATTTTGACATTTTAAATTCGTAATCATTGCTGAATAGAATAACTTTTTTCATTTCGCAGAGTACTGGTCCATTATTTCATTTCCCAAATATTTTGTATTTATCAATTGTATATCAAGTAAAAAAAATAATGTGTTGCATTAATTAATTTTTGATATTCGTATTATTAAGTATTTATAAATATAGTTGATCGTTTTCAGCATCCTCTAATTTAAATAAATTTGAGATGGTATCAAATCAATATATTTTGTCGTTTTCATCAAACTAACTACATAACTCCTAACTTCACAGACTCCTTGTGCAGATAATTTGGATTATTAGATGATACCGGTAAATTTGGCGATTACCATCTTCAAAAGCCATGTCCATTTGAACTTTATAATCAATATACGTATCAACAATCTACCGTTGTTTCGATATCTCTCTGATAGTAATGCTATCTCCCATGAGATTATTACTTAAAACTTGATTTCTACAGAGTGAATAAAGTGTTTTGTCAAGGATGGACGATTTTGGAAAGGGGGTGGTGTGCTTTACTATAAATTTTAGCGACATGGCCATGCGATTATGTTTGTTTTGATTTAGTCTTCCCTACATTGGAAACTTCAGCAGACGTCAAGGTGGCATACAAAAACATCTTCATAACGCGCTAAGATCGACAATGATACATTTTGATAATTGAAGCTTTTGACATTCATCGAAAGAATTTTTGAAAAGTAAAGCCAAAAATCACGAGCCATAATTCGTGAGCCAAGATTCGCGAGCCAAAAAATATAGTGATTACGAGCCATTTTTTGCGAGCCAAAAATCACGAGCCAAGCCATTTTTCACGAGCCACTACTAATTGGCCGGAATCATGAGGTGCGGAATTTTCCCGAGCAGTTTTTCTCCCGGGAAATGTAGAAAATTCCCGAGAAATTCCCGAAATTTTCGGGAATCTTTAAATGAATACTCCCCGGGTATTCCCCGGGAAATTTCCTCCTGTGAGTACACACTGATCGAAAGTAAAGAAAATCTGTCGATCATTTCTACTTGCAAATTTCCGGGTCGACGACTTGCTCTTCTGTTAAAACAAAACGAGCAAAGTTTAGTACACATTCTAGAATTTCTTTTGTTTTCACAGATTCATTTGAGAAAAATGGAAATCATTTTGAAAAAAAATGTTAAACATCTAACGGAAATGCCGACAAATTAGCTTATTTGTTTCAATTTTCCTGTATTTAATTGTAGTGTATCTTTTTTAAACAAAATTCGGACTTTTACCATAGACAGTTTGTCAAAAATTTCACCATAATTACGTTAGAATTAAATTAATAATCAATTTAGGTGAAAAGGGCGCAAAAAAACTAATTATGGACCGCATTATTTTGAGGCCGTAATTCTATATTCAGTTTAAACTGTAGGAATTCCGCAAACGTACTCTCGATAAGATAAATTATCGAAAATCAATGTAGAGCGGTAATTCTTTTTGTGAATTTAATAATATAAAGTTTTTTTTTTCATTTTAAACCACACAGTTCTGTTTGAAAATGATTGCTTTTTACTGATTTGTGGGCCTGATGGTTCCATTAAGATTTATTTATGGATCAAGCCATTCAAATCCACTGCCCTCCGATTTCGGTGTCGAAACACTTCAATCATCATCGGGCTAAAAATTGTTGAAACAAACTGTAAAAAAATCAAGTTGTAATTGATTATTGTCAACAAACTATCATTCGTTTCGTGTCAAATTCAGTATTCCGTAAAATACCACTCGAAAAATTGACAAATATTCAAAGAATAATTAGCTAGTTGTTTTTTCCCAACTTCACTGCCCTCCGATCCAAATTGCCATAACACATGGTTCATCATTGGGCTCAAAATACATTTTTGTGGTTTTTATAATAATTAACCACTGGTCATTCGCAGAACATAAATTTGATAGACCCTTTTGATTCAAAAACCACTCAATTTCTAGCGTTTTTGATTTCCCTGCCCTCCGTTCCAAAGTATATTTTAAAGGAACATCATCGGGCAAAAAAAAAACAACGAACGGAATTTCTGACTCAATTCTTTTTGGCAAAGCCTCATTTCTCGTGGCTTCGATTTTCCATGTGAGGTCCAAAGAAGAATTCTGAAATTGAGAATTTGACAATGAATTTTGAAAAAAATAATATTTTCTTACCTTTTAGAAGTAGCTAAAATTGAATTCCACAAGAAACAGTAACAAATATGAAACAAAAGAAAAAAAAAACACATAAAAAATATATACAATCAAACGACTATGGATCTTTTTGACATAAAAATAGTTGTCCGTCGTTAATTAAATCAATTCAATTCCTGCTTTTAAATATTTTTTCAGTATTTTTTTCTTATTTTCTCTTCATTCTTTTTTGTATTTTTTTAACTAGGTTCAAATTTCTTCTTTTCTCATCAAATTAACTGGAGATATACATTAGGGACCATTGGAAACTATCAACGATCATATCGCAATATCCAAATCAAAATTCATCTGTTTTCTTCGGAACTTTCTGTTTTCTTTCCAAATTGTGAATTTCTTTTAGTATCATCGGTATGAATTATCTGAAAATTAAGAGAGTAAATATTAGGTAATTTGTAGCTATCATTACCATAATTCAAGCACTCTTATTTTGTGCTTTCTTCATCAATCTCACATTGCTTTTAGGCAAATTTGATCATCATCAGCAAAAATATCGGCTAGACTTCACTGCATTGCATTTGCGAGTTCGTGTGTATCCACAAATTCAGTGGAAATTTTAAAAGATCAATTCTTCCAAACTTCCAAACAGGTTTTACACGTGTTTTTTTTTTCGAATTTCATTTCTAAAAAATAAATTAATCAAAAAAAAGTTGGAATTTAATATTACCATTCGATCGGCTATTTACTCCAATTTTTGATTTTGGTTTTTTTTTCAATCAATTTTGAAGGTGTTTGTTGTATCATTTGCGTAGTTAATCGATCTGAACGATTTTTGACGATTTCAAATGTAAAATTTCAATTTCTTACAATTTGGAGCCGATCATTTTCTCATCAAATCCTTTTTGATTACCGCAGTCAAAAAAATCAATAACAATAATATTAATAATCATAATAATACAATAAAAAATAATAAATTCAAACGACTTTGGATCTTTTCGATTTTTTTTGACAATTAAGTTGTCCGTCGTTTAAAATACTATAATAGGGGAATATTCTAGAGAATGTTAATAAAATGGTCATGGATAGGGGAAATCAATATTATCGGAAAAACAAGAGTAAATGGGAATTAACGGTGACTATATTCAGGACTACCTACATAGTACAATAAAATGGTGGTTGAAAACGATAATGGATCTTTTTGGTTTTTTTTACAATATATTTTGTCCATCGTTTTTCATAAGGGTGTTATTAACAGGAATTTAAATATAATTTGAAAAAAAAATTATTCGAAGAATATAAAAATATTTAGGGATACTGAAGACGAATTTGATTTAGAAGTTATATTAAAATAATTCACTTACAATCCGATAAGCACCTTGATTGTGTGCTTTAAATAATTCGAGATTTTTTCGGTTTGATTCGAAATCTCAACATCTTCTATTTTCTCTTGGATTCAAATAATAATTAATGATTGAGGAGCATCGATTCCTTCAATTGTTTTTCTTTCTGAAAGCGAATAATTGATTGCAATTTAGTAGTCAATTTTACCTTTTAATATGCATCATTATTATATGCTTTAATAAAACGACATAAATCGAACCACTGTTAAACATATCCGTAATTTCAGGTGTCATCGTAATCACGAAGTCTCGATGACCTTCTTCAGATTATTCTCGTTTTGACAGGCTCGATCAATGCCGAAAAGTAGACAAATCGTGTGTGGATTCAACGAGATCACGTAATATCTAAAATGAAGCATTTAAAAAATTATTCCTCGCACGACATTGAATTCTTACCTCTTAGTTTCACATGATCAGCATTATTCATATTGGAATTTTCATATTCCTAATAAATTTTTTGAATTGTTGCTAAATGAAAATTTTGTGAAAAAATATAAATGAAATAACCCATACCACTCCATCAGCACCTTGATCATGTGCTACATTCTTCGGGCCAATTTAATCCTGATTATCTTCATTGGTTTAATTTCGTGTCTCATTATTTCTCGGAGTGACATCTCTCCTTCTCAAGGTTCGTGTGAACATCACAGGCCAACACGAATTTATAGTACATCGACTCAAATCGATTTTAAGGAATAATTGAATTTATCTGGAAAAAAGAAATGGAAAATTTTGAAAGAAGTAATCGATACCATCAAAAAGCTGCCATAAACACATTCCGAAATCAAATGTTCGAATGAATAACATCTAATCGCAAGTTGTTCTTCGGAAAGCAACTGGAAGTATATCTCCGAGTGGGAATAATCTTCCATCCATCAAACATCAGAATCATGAGGAGTCAATCAAGATAATTTCTTCAAAATTGAAGCTTTACTATTCCAACTTGTTCATTTGGAAGTTAATTCGGATTTTATAAAACTGAAATGAAAAACTATTCTTTGACGGGATGATCTACTCTTACAGCCAATTGATCGTGATTGATCCAATCCAGCCATTCTCAATAATCACATTTGGCTAAGCTTCGGCCAAAAAATTCATTTTAGGTTGGACACGATGATCTTCGATTCAAGCAGAAAAGTCCAATCACAAATGATTTTATCGATTTCGACAGTTGCGATCGAATAGGAGTGTCCTAATATAGGAACGAGCCATAGTAAAATTATTTCTTCTTTCTTTTTTTTTCTTTTTGGTTTTTTTTTTTTTTTTTTTTCTTTTTTTTGTTTTTTTTTTTTTTTTTTATTATTGGTTTTTTCTTTTTTTTGGTTTTTCTTTTTTTTTTTTTTTGGTTTTTTTTTTTTTCCTTTTTTTTGGATTTTTATTTTTTTCTCATTTTTTTGAATTTTTATTTTTTTCAATTTTTTTGGTTATTATTTTTTTATTGTATTATTTATTTTTTTTTAATTATATAAGTTTTCGCGTCCCGTCTTCACACCAATCTCTCGTAGAACAGTCGCGTGATCTTGGTTTTTGCGCGAATCGCCGAGCTCCTTTTAGATCTTACTGGAACACTCGGTTCATTTTCCGGAAGTGGCGGGTTCGCTAATGCTTCGTCCGCAATCGCTTGGATTTGCGAACTCAGCCCTTTCACGATGACTCGCAAAAGGCTTAGCTCCCTCGCCAAATCCATACGCTCAGCCTTTGCCAGGTTGCTAGATGTTGATGTTAGGAATTTCCTGGCATTGGCGATCACGAAAAGACCGCAACTGAACCCATCCGTCTGGGCCTCTTGATGTTTTTGAGGAACCCATCTGACACTCGAGAGTGTCGACGGGAACAGTGCGGCAAGAAGTCGCTTCAGCCCATTCGAGATGGCGGTCTTTGACTTGCGCGAGCGGCTTTCGACCAGTGAGTCATAAATGACACATTTGGCGGTCGCCACTGTGTAGGCCGCGAGCAGCCAGTGCTGATCTTGGTGCACTGGCAGGAGGAGCACCTCGCATTGCCTTCGGACTCCGACCGTACACTCCCTTAGCATGGCGGCGACATGCTGGCCGTCCAATCTTATTCCCAATCTTACAGGAAAATCGCTCAAATTGAAGGGCTTGAGGTTTGTATTTTTAATGTAACTTATGTTTTATAGTAAGATAAGAAAAAAAAATGTCATATGAAGATTTGGCTCGACGATTGATGTGCCCGCATTGAATTTATTTTTATTTTTTCCTGTTTGGTTTTCGATTTTCGGTTTATGAGGCGCGATATTGATCGACACTGTCAAAAAGAAAAAATGCGGCACACAAAAAAAAAATAAAAATAAAAATAGGCTTGTCGTTCCGAAGCCGAGTATTCCAATTCGCGCGCTTAGGTTTCTGAGAATCAGCGTCGCTGCCGGTGACGGTTTTAAATAAACTTGCGTAAAAATTGAAATATCATATTCGAAAAAAAACGAACAACTTGCGATTACGTAGTTTCGCAGTATATCCAGAGTACGTTCCGCGGCATCCGAATGTTCACTGTTTATATTCAATTTGTCGTCTCGAAGAAAGTGGGATGGTCCCCAATTATGCGTAATCTTTTTTGCGATAATAATAATAACATATCGGTTGTTTCGCTGGTTAGAAATCGAATTTTTTAATGATTTAATTGCAATTTTTATTACGAAATGGATCAGAAATGGGTAATTATGCGATTCCAGTAAAGCACTCATGATTGAAAGTGATTTTATAACGCGCATGTGTTCGTTTTTTTGCGAATGTAATGCTTAATCACGATTTTACTTCATTTCCACGAAGTTGTGACTTTCATTTTGATATTAGGTTTTTGGAATCTTTAAAACACCCGATATACTTATACGTATTCATTTAGTTCTATTGTCGACGTCATGCGACTGCGTAAAATTGGCTAAATGAAAAAAAAAACCGATGGCAGTGGTCTTGGCACAAAAGTAAAATTGTAGATTTATGAGCCTATGCATAAATATCGGTTAAAGGCACACACCACACACTAGACCTCTTTTTAATTTTAGCTAATCCATTAAGTGTGGCCGCGGCCGAACCTAATTTTTGAGTACATTTCGTCTACGCCACTGACGCCGAATAAAACCGAAAGTGAAAAGCATTTTAACACACACATACACGTCAAATATTTGGCTCAGCACTGTTCGATAACTGAATGGACGCGAATGAGTTCCGGACCTGCGTTCGAGCGGTGCCCAATATCCGTTTGTTGGAAGAATTCTTCGGATAGCTTTTATTTCTTCATTCATCCGATGATTGTAAAAATTAACATTTTTTAAAAATTAAATCAGTTTTGCCCGCTAAAAAATGAAAAATATTGGTTAATCTTGAATATTTTCCAGGTCGAATTTCCGTTTTGCTTTTGCTGCTCTTTGGATTCCCACCAACTTCACGATATGGACGATTATTTTTAAATTTTTTGTTTCCATTTTTGTTTCCAATTTTTTAAATATCAAAAAAAGGTCAGGTAAGTCTTTATTTTTTTTAACCTGTGAAATATGCGAAATTGGTAAGTCGTTCAAAATTTTTTTACGAATTTCGATCATTGAATTAAAAAAACCATTTGATTTTGCACATTTACGAGCCATTAAAAATTTGTGAGATGTTTATCGTCATTTAAAAAAGTGTGTTGTTGAAAGCAAGAAAACGACACGTTTCGACATAGGGAAATTCGACCCGAAATTATGCGGATTTAAATTGAAAATTGCGTCGTATCTACATGATATTTCCGTGCGCGCACAGTGTGAAAACATCGAAATAATACAAGTGGCGAGACCATTTCGAAAGGCGCACCTCGTAAAATTACTAGCGCACAGAAATCACCGGACGGCTCTGCAGCGCTTTAATTATTAATTTTGTCAAATTATTTTTTCCAAGGAGAGTGATCTCCATAAATTTCTTTCAGAATTTACAAACCATTTAATATTCTGTTGCTAAAGAATAATATTAATAAATTCGTTATTATCAATAGATCACAATTTGCTGATTCACAACACAATGAATGAAATGACAAAAAGGATTAAGCATTAATTCGCGATGGTCCGGTTGGAGAATGCCAATATGCGAGATTTTCTGTCATTAATTCAAAGTCCGCACGTTTGATTTTTGGTCTTCGGGATGTCCCGAATTCGACTGAAAGCTTGAATGCCTTGGATGGACCATTTCGATTTTCTTACCCATATTCTTTCCACATTTCGTTTCCTCTTTTCGACCACTTGTCAGCTTGATAAACCGGCTCGGGCAATGAAATGGGAATTTTGCAAATTTGATGATGGGAACTCAACGCCAATAGAAGTGCCTCCACCTCGTCCATGGCCTTAAAGCCGATCTCATTCCGAAGCAACTGATAGCAGACAGCTTGTGCAGTTCCTTGAAACGCATTGGCCGACACGATGTACGCTTCGTTGATATTGACTCTCGTAATATCCCGATCAATTACAGTCAGCGGCTTGACATTTGAGATGTCTGAAGTCAAACTATAGACAACACAATAGATGGAGCGTCTAACTGCTATCGAGCCGATTGAAGAATCTTGCAGAATTTCTTTTTGTGGCAATCACGACTGCGAACTTTGGCGGCCAGTTCTTGAGATTCTGCTGGTTGGCCACCTCTTGACAGGCGGTTCTCATCGCGTTGAGTTCTTCATTCAATATCTGAACACGACAAAGATTGGATTGAAACGAGCCTAGCGAACGGACCATTTGATATTGGCCTTCGGACACACCGTCGCGGATTATCAAAATCGTTAGAGGATATTTTATACGGTAGGCCACAAACTGCTCGATCATCCACTTCATTCTTCTCTTGAGAATATCCGATTCGACTTGCTCCTTCTTCGGATACTGATAGTGAAAATCCCCAACGAAAGCTTCTTTATGAGAAGCTCCATTAAATGAGAAGTAAAAAATGAAGTGCGACAAATCTCGATTACAAAAAAAACACCACAGACTCCTATGACGCTGGGGACCATCACACATTCATTCGAGTTTCAGACTTCCTACAATCACCACTAAAATCACGTCGTATTTTTGAGCATACCGTGCGAATTATTAGCCAAATCATCGATGAATATGATCAGGTCTGTTTTATCTTTGTTGCTGAAATTGGTGAACAGCTGAAATGTCTGGTCGAAAGAATAGAAATCGCAGTAGAACAACATACGCGCTTCAGGGTCTCGCAGTAATCGACGCCCAACTTGTAAGCACTTATATCCTCGATGATCCATTTGCCAACGGAAATGCCCGACAGTTTGCAGCCATCGCTGAACAATTTCAGGCAGTTGCTAAAAAATGATATAATGGTGTTGTGTCCTTGAGTTCCGCGTGTATGGTGCCGAAGCATGGGGATCGAAGTGAACAGTGATGTAGAGTTGGATAGCTTTATTATATCCTTAGATGGAACACTACAATGTATGATGGCCGGGTATTTATACTAGTGGGGATGTGCTTCTAGAATGTTCTACAATGCGCGTGTGGGGATGTTTACGTGAGGAACTGGGTTCTAGAATATTCCATAACCTACGAGATTACAATAGTTTACGTGAGTGTGCTCACAACAAATGGGAAGAATATTCTTGTGAACTTCACTCACTTGGCAACGCTTTTTTTTATTATCATGAGCCACAACTATAGTGGAACAAGATGCTCCGCGAACAAGCTTTGATCCATTTTGCGAATGCGGGGAGCTTCTCGTTGGATGGCCGTCACTGTTTTGGGATTTGCCGAAATAGTGACACCGAACCTGCAACCCTCTCAATAGTTCAAGCATCGCAATTTTATAGTTGGTTACATTTTCAAATATTTATTATTAGCTCCGCCAGCGTCTAAATTGAGATCGTGCAGCAATTTTTGAATTTCGCTGTAGCGAGTTTTGACGGGAATCAGGCTTGGCTGAAAACTGAAAAGGAGAATTTCGGCAGAGTTGTAACGACCGCAGTTATTTGTTTCGCTTATATACAATCTGACATCTCTAACATGAGCAATGAGGTATAACGACCAGATGGAGATCAGATACTTGCGAAATACAACCATCGCCCATTTATATTCAATTTTATGGGATGATTCAATTAAATGAGTGTTTTCGCAATTTCATGAAATAAAATTCAATAATTCAAATACGAAAAAATCATCGCCGTTACCCTATTTTTACTTAATTCTTCTGATGAGTTGTTCAGCAGAAATGCGAAAAAACATCCACATATCCATCAAATCGAAGAATTTCGATCAAATTGTTTCAGCTGTGTTTCTACAGAAAGACACAAAATTTGTCAGGCAGTCTTATGGAAGACCCTCGGCACAAATATGTAATTTATATTTAACCGTTCTAGCGCACCGTTTCGCCCATCCTCAATTTGTGCATTTTAAAGTCATTTTGAGGTTTTCTTTCATTCATTTTGTGTCTTAACTCTTCGAAATTGTGTCATCTTCAAAAATTTTCAAAAAAAGGTCGAAATGCGCTAATTCAAAAATGTGCTCGAAATCCAGTGGTCGAAATGGTCGAAATAAACAATTTAGATATCTAAATGTATGATTTTATCGCATAAAATTATTGAAAATAAAGCCTATTTTTGATAATAGATCAGTGAATCATTCATTTGCGCTTAAAATAAATAAGAAAAAATACAATGCTGTTGAAGATTGAAGAAATGTTTGGTTGAGGAATGGGCCAAACTATCTCCAGAATACCTCCGTGCCACAGTCGAGGCATGCCCGAAGAGACTCAAGGAAGTAATGAAGAACAAAGGAAATCGTATCGAGTAATGTTGATGTGTATTTTTGTTTATAATTGATTCAATAAACTGTTTGTGAATTTTCAAGTTGATTCGATCATTTTTACAAAAAATTACATCACTTTGAATGTGTTTCCATAATTATGGGTCACCCTGTACATACATAAATAAGGGTGTACCTCATGTATGCAATGCGCACTACTGTAAGGTGTGCCGAAAGCCGAATGAAACCGGGCACGTATGTGTCTCTTATATTCATAATAAATTATTATATTATATTCGCGTAAAATATTCCTCAATAGACCAAGATGCAAAAGCCGACGACGACGACGTTGAGCATGTTGTTGAAAAGCAAGAAATTCCCACAGAAAACTAATAGAGGACCAGCGCAAAAACCACCTCAAACGTTGCGATCCAACAATTTGGCACATTTCAATATCAATTCACACGTTTTTACGAAATCCGATAATTTTCTCAGTGTTGGAGGAGAAACAATTAGTGGATTCACGAGATCATCGACGATTTGATAAACGTCAAACCCATCGCCGGTCCTTGTATATATCAGACTTTGGTTCGTGACGCTCTACAGCGAACACATTTCCCCGCATCCTACACCTTCTAGATAAACCAGTAAACGTATTTTAACGATAGACAACGAATGGTCGCCTGCAAAAGAAACGAAGAACACAGCTCGACACTAGGTGCACTTTATTTGCGGCCGAATAGCGGTGGTGCATTCAGCGGTGTTGAAAATCTTTGGCGTGTAGCAAAATCTTTAAGGTTGAATGTTTCGAAAAACCACGTTTAACAAATGGGTGGCGAGTGGTCCGGATAGCCATCACATGGCTGATTTGGCAATGTTGCCCTCTTTACGTAATCACAATGATGGTTATTGTTACATTTTGGTAGTAGTAGATGTGTTTAGTAGAGATTTATTTGCACGAAAAACAAACACGAAGACAACAAAATCCACTAGCGAAGCATCAACTAGCAATGATTTCTAACATAATGGACACCACTGTTTCTCTCACACGGAATGCCTCCCTCAGATGGCCAACAGGGTCCTTGTTAATTGTTTAGCTCCTCTTTTCAGAAATCCGGTTAATTTTTACGACATGAAGACATCAATCTCCTGGTAACTCAAAATCAATCGGATGCGACAAAATTTGGCTCCGGAATCAACCCGATCCGACAGGCAATTCTACGGAGAAGATTGGAAAATTGTCGGATTGTCGGACATTGTTCGAATCTGATTTTTTTTATTTTCAATTCAAAGATCTGATTTTTTTCGAGTTTCCAAAGTTCCTAAACAAGTATATTGAAAAAAAGTTCTATAAATGGAAATACCTCAAAAAAATCAGAAGCGCCGGACCTCATCACGAAAAAATTGGAATTGCTGTCCAAAAAACAAACTAAAATGCAGATTTCGGCATTTGAAATGTTTGAAATGAACAAAAATGATTTTTTTTCCGAATCTGTGAACGTGATCGAGATATGTTATAAGGAATGCACATTTCTATTCATTACGCTTAAATTCTTTGAAAAAGAATGATGTCAAACTTCCAAAAGCGAAAGAGCACGAATGCTCATGAAGATATTGTAATCCCGAAGAAGCGAGTATGCTTCAGTGATTGTGTGAAAGAGGTCCACTTCGAAATTATTGAAGGTGCGCCATACTTTTCATATTTTTCATCGTTGTTTTCTCGAGTATCCCGTCTTTAAAATCAAAAATTCAAAGCAATTTAATTCGAAAATTTCGATACTTATTCGACATCTTTTCATCGAGAAAACGACTTGTTATTATTATTATTGGGAGCTTGGGGCAAAAAAAAAACACAATAATAAGAATATAATTGAATAAAATAGGAAAGGCGGGGTTTAGAGGCCCAATCATCTTCATAAATATACAATTTCGCATTTTTGGTGCGTCGCTTTTTTCGAGCGAACAGACATTTTAAAAAATCATTAGAATCGTGTAGCAAACAATTCTCGGTGAAAACCCAAATATTTAGCTTTTTCGAGCATTTTTCTTTTTAAACGACTTCAAAGGCGACTCGTGCGGCCTGCATTCGGATTGTCTTCGTCGTTTCATCTACGTGCTTCTCCAAATTTGGTCAGTCTTGCGAGTTGTTTTCGTTGATTCCGTCCTGCGAAATCGCCTTTAAAGTCGTTTAAAGGCAAAATGAAAAAAAATATTTGTTCGAGTTCAAAATTTTTGATGTTAAGGCCCCAAAATCGGCCAAAAGCGCACTCGAACCACCGGAGATCTCGTCGAAGTGCGGATCTCGAAGATCAAGGATGCGCCGAGCAGCCCGAAGCGGCCCGCAGTGTGGAGCCAAGAAGACATCGAACGCAGCTTCGGACCGGAGGATGAGTCGTTGGCGGAGCCGGAGGCGATGGTCGCGCTGTGCTCGACGCACTGCTCCGAGGCGTCAGGCTGCTCCGAGAGCTGTCCCTGCCTGCTCGACGAGGTGCTATGTGACGGTACCTGCCCGTGTTTGCCAAGTAACTGCCGCAATCACAACACCATGCGGCTACTGGCAGAGTACCGTGCCCGTCGAGAAGGGCACGGAGAAGCTGGTCGAGGCCAATCAATGGTGGTCTTCGGTTCCGGTGGCAGCGGAGCGCCCTCCATTGGTCGTCGTGTCGGAGGAGGAGGAGAAGACGGAGACGGCGGTGGCCGGAAGCAGTGAAGACGCGGAACAGTCAGGACAGCCGGAGTTAGTGGAGGCTCGGGAAGAGGTGGTGGTAGCCACTTTAGAGATGAGACACTTTCATCCCGAGATGATGGGCGCGTTGCGAGGTCTCATCACTGATGATGACCTGCCCACGGGATACCAGACCTTACAAACATCTGGTGCTGTGACGGCCGGGCTTTTGAACCTGGTGCAGTCGCAATACCGCAAGGTCGGTGTGGTCCTTCCGTCGGCCACGAAAGCTGTCATCGAGCGGACGGTGGACGAGGACGGCGAGCATGTTGCAACCATGCTAAAGGAGTGTACCGCCGGAGTCCGAAGGCATTGCGAGGTGCTCCTCATGCCAGTGCACCACCATCAGCACTGGCTGCTCGCAGCCTATACAGTGGCGACCGGCAAGTGCGTCATTTACGATTCGCTTGTCGCGAGCCACTCGCGCAAAACCAAGGCCACCATCTCGAATGGGCTGAAACGAGCTCTCGCCGCGCTCTATCCGTCGACACTCTCGAGTGTCAGATGGGCACCTCAGAAACATCAAGAGGCCCAGACGGACGGGTTTAGTTGCGGCCTGTTCGTGATCGCCAATGCCAGGAGATTCCTCTGCTCACCATCTAGCAACCTGGCAGCGGCTGAGCGTATGGATTTGGCGAGGGAGCTCAACCATTTGCGAGCTGTCGTGAAAGGGCTGAGTTCGCAACTTCAAACAATTGCGAACGAGGCATCTGCGAATCCGCCACTTCCCGAAAATGAACCGAGTGTTCCAATAAGATCTAAGAGAACCTCGGCGATTCGCGCGACAACCAAGATCACACGACTGTTCTGCGAGCGATTGGCGTGACGACGGGACGCGAAAACTTATATAATTAAAAAAAATAAATAATACAATAAAAAAATAATAACCAAAAAAATTGAAAAAAAATAAAAATCCAAAAAATATTTAAAAAAAATGAAAAACCAAAAAAAAAGAAAAAAAAAGAAAAAAAACCCCAAAAAAAGGAAAAAAAGAAAAACCAAAAAAAAAGAAAAACCAATAAGAAAAAAAAGAAAAAAAAACCAAAAAGAAAAAAAAAGAGAAAAAAAACCAAAAAGAAAAAAAAGAAAGAAGAAATAATTTTACTATGGCTCGTTCCTATATTAGGACACTCCTATTCGATCGCAACTGTCGAAATCGATAAAATCATTTGTGATTGGACTTTTCTGCTTGAATCGAAGATCATCGTGTCCAACCTAAAATGAATTTTTTGGCCGAAGCATAGCCAAATGTGATTATTGAGAATGGCTGGATTGGATCAATCACGATCAATTGGCTGTAAGAGTAGATCATCCCGTCAAAGAATAGTTTTTCATTTCAGTTTTATAAAATCCGAATTAACTTCCAAATGAACAAGTTGGAATAGTAAAGCTTCAATTTTGAAGAAATTATCTTGATTGACTCCTCATGATTCTGATGTTTGATGGATGGAAGATTATTCCCACTCGGAGATATACTTCCAGTTGCTTTCCGAAGAACAACTTGCGATTAGATGTTATTCATTCGAACATTTGATTTCGGAATGTGTTTATGGCAGCTTTTTGATGGTATCGATTACTTCTTTTAAAATTTTCCATTTCTTTTTTTCCAGATAAATTCAATTATTCCTTAAAATCGATTTGAGTCGATGTACTATAAATTCGTGTTGGCCTGTGATGTTCACACGAACCTTGAGAAGGAGAGATGTCACTCCGAGAAATAATGAGACACGAAATTAAACCAATGAAGATAATCAGGATTAAATTGGCCCGAAGAATGTAGCACATGATCAAGGTGCTGATGGAGTGGTATGGGTTATTTCATTTATATTTTTTCACAAAATTTTCATTTAGCAACAATTCAAAAAATTTATTAGGAATATGAAAATTCCAATATGAATAATGGTGATCATGTGAAACTAAGAGGTAAGAATTCAATGTCGTGCGAGGAATAATTTTTTAAATGCTTCATTTTAGATATTACGTGACATCGTTGAATCCACACACGATTTGTCTACTTTTCGGCATTGATCGAGCCTGTCAAAACGAGAATAATCTGAAGAAGGTCATCGAGACTTCGTGATTACGATGACACCTGAAATTACGGATATGTTTAACAGTGGTTCGATTTATGTCGTTTTATTAAAGCATATAATAATGATGCATATTAAAAGGTAAAATTGACTACTAAATTGCAATCAATTATTCGCTTTCAGAAAGAAAAACAATTGAAGGAATCGATGCTCCTCAATCATTAATTATTATTTGAATCCAAGAGAAAATAGAAGATGTTGAGATTTCGAATCAAACCGAAAAAATCTCGAATTATTTAAAGCACACAATCAAGGTGCTTATCGGATTGTAAGTGAATTATTTTAATATAACTTCTAAATCAAATTCGTCTTCAGTATCCCTAAATATTTTTATATTCTTCGAATAATTTTTTTTCAAATTATATTTAAATTCCTGTTAATAACACCCTTATGAAAAACGATGGACAAAATATATTGTAAAAAAAACCAAAAAGATCCATTATCGTTTTCAACCACCATTTTATTGTACTATGTAGGTAGTCCTGAATATAGTCACCGTTAATTCCCATTTACTCTTGTTTTTCCGATAATATTGATTTCCCCTATCCATGACCATTTTATTAACATTCTCTAGAATATTCCCCTATTATAGTATTTTAAACGACGGACAACTTAATTGTCAAAAAAAAAAATCGAAAAGATCCAAAGTCGTTTGAATTTATTATTTTTTATTGTATTATTATGATTATTAATATTATTGTTATTGATTTTTTTGACTGCGGTAATCAAAAAGGATTTGATGAGAAAATGATTGGCTCCAAATTGTAAGAAATTGAAATTTTACATTTGAAATCGTCAAAAATCGTTCAGATCGATTAACTACGCAAATGATACAACAAACACCTTCAAAATTGATTGAAAAAAAAAACCAAAATCAAAAATTGGAGTAAATAGCCGATCGAATGGTAATATTAAATTCCAACTTTTTTTTGATTAATTTATTTTTTAGAAATGAAATTCGAAAAAAAAAAACACGTGTAAAACCTGTTTGGAAGTTTGGAAGAATTGATCTTTTAAAATTTCCACTGAATTTGTGGATACACACGAACTCGCAAATGCAATGCAGTGAAGTCTAGCCGATATTTTTGCTGATGATGATCAAATTTGCCTAAAAGCAATGTGAGATTGATGAAGAAAGCACAAAAATAAGAGTGCTTGAATTATGGTAATGATAGCTACAAATTACCTAATATTTACTCTCTTAATTTTCAGATAATTCATACCGATGATACTAAAAGAAATTCACAATTTGGAAAGAAAACAGAAAGTTCCGAAGAAAACAGATGAATTTTGATTTGGATATTGCGATATGATCGTTGATAGTTTCCAATGGTCCCTAATGTATATCTCCAGTTAATTTGATGAGAAAAGAAGAAATTTGAACCTAGTTAAAAATATACAAAAAATAATGAAGAGAAAATAAGAAAAAAATACTGAAAAAATATTTAAAAGCAGGAATTGAATTGATTTAATTAACGACGGACAACTATTTTTATGTCAAAAAGATCCATAGTCGTTTGATTGTATATATTTTTTATGTGTTTTTTTCTTTTGTTTCATATTTGTTACTGTTTCTTGTGGAATTCAATTTTAGCTACTTCTAAAAGGTAAGAAAATATTATTTTTTTCAAAATTTATTGTCAAATTCTCAATTTCAGAATTCTTCTTTGGACCTCACATGGAAAATCGAAGCCACGAGAAATGAGGCTTTGCCAAAAAGAATTGAGTCAGAAATTCCGTTCGTTGTTTTTTTTTTTGCCCGATGATGTTCCTTTAAAATATACTTTGGAACGGAGGGCAGGGAAATCAAAAACGCTAGAAATTGAGTGGTTTTTGAATCAAAAGGGTCTATCAAATTTATGTTCTGCGAATGACCAGTGGTTAATTATTATAAAAACCACAAAAATGTATTTTGAGCCCAATGATGAACCATGTGTTATGGCAAATTGGATCGGAGGGCAGTGAAGTTGGGAAAAAACAACTAGCTAATTATTCTTTGAATATTTGTCAATTTTTCGAGTGGTATTTTACGGAATACTGAATTTGACACGAAACGAATGATAGTTTGTTGACAATAATCAATTACAACTTGATTTTTTTACAGTTTGTTTCAACAATTTTTAGCCCGATGATGATTGAAGTGTTTCGACACCGAAATCGGAGGGCAGTGGATTTGAATGGCTTGATCCATAAATAAATCTTAATGGAACCATCAGGCCCACAAATCAGTAAAAAGCAATCATTTTCAAACAGAACTGTGTGGTTTAAAATGAAAAAAAAAAACTTTATATTATTAAATTCACAAAAAGAATTACCGCTCTACATTGATTTTCGATAATTTATCTTATCGAGAGTACGTTTGCGGAATTCCTACAGTTTAAACTGAATATAGAATTACGGCCTCAAAATAATGCGGTCCATAATTAGTTTTTTTGCGCCCTTTTCACCTAAATTGATTATTAATTTAATTCTAACGTAATTATGGTGAAATTTTTGACAAACTGTCTATGGTAAAAGTCCAAATTTTGTTTAAAAAAGATACACTACAATTAAATACAGGAAAATTGAAACAAATAAGCTAATTTGTCGGCATTTCCGTTAGATGTTTAACATTTTTTTTCAAAATGATTTCCATTTTTCTCAAAATGAATCTGTGAAAACAAAAGAAATTCTAAAATGTGTACTAAACTTTGCTCGTTTTGTTTTAACAGAAGAGCAAGTCGTCGACCCGGAAATTGATAGGTGCATGTGGACTGTACGCGTATTGCAGCGGGAAGTCACAATTTTCGCCCGCGGGGAATCCCTAATCGACAATATTCAATGAGAAATTAAACAAAAATCAATTTCAATCTCAAATTTTCGTTTGGTTTTTTTAAGCATTACTTAACGTTCGGCGCAAACAATTGACCCATTTTGGTGTTGGATAAGCCGCGGAACATTTTGGGACAAACAGAGTGTGTGAAAAAATGCAGATTAATGAAACGAAATATTACATGTATTTAAAACGAAATTTTTTGAACTCACAGTTTAATTAATTTTTAAATTTTAAAATCTTCCCATAATTGAGAGACGATTTCCTAATTTAAATTTAAACAACACCTAATTTAATTTAAATCCAAACAAAATAAAAATGCTTGTGTTGCCTTCTTCCAAATACGCTCGCTAAAAATATTACATGTATTCATTTTCCATTTTTGAAAGTCTGGACGTCGATGATTTCATTGTCCGTGTTCGCCGTTTCGCTAAGCAAATCTGAAAAAAACCAATGCAATGGTATGAAGATGAATGAGACATAAAATTGTAAGTAGTTCAAACAACATTTTTCGAAAATTAAATAGCCGAGAAATCGGGAACATTAGTTAGAATCGATAATTTTAAACAAAAATCAAAAATTGTTCCTTATTTCGTCAATTTTGTCATATGCAGATTTTGTCCTACAGTAATCGCATTTTTTCCACGTGTTCAATTGCCACGCTCTTTTCATTCATTTTCAGTTTTTCTTCAATTTTGCTGTAAATTTTTGACTAATTTCACTTAATCGCGAATTATTTATATTATTTGTATTGAAAACCTATTAAATTAGCTGTATTGCAGACAATATACGAATTTGCATCCGTCCGCGGCACTCGGCATTTTGGATTTCAAGTGTTCAAAGGGCGAAGAAATTTCGCAAAAAAGCCGCTGAGTGATTGGAAGCTGACAACTATCCAGGCGGGGGAGCCAACGTCCAGGGGCTCGGAAGCTCTAACCCGCCAGCAAAAAATGCTTAATTTAGTTAGGGGTAGTCTGTCGGTTGTTGTCTCACAACAGCTCATTGGAGCTGGGGCGCTTTAGCGCGTAATTTTCTGATTACCCTTAGACGCTTATGGATCCGGATATTGCTACTCTCGGAAATCAGTTTTGAAACTTTTTTGGTGTTTTTTAATTGAATATTTCAGAAAGCTCGAAAACATTCAAAGCGCCTGATCGAATGAGATTATATTCCGCCGTGTTAAAATTCTGAGGAAACTCGAATCGCTCATGACGTAATTTGCTTTTCATTTTTGAATTTAATTAATCGTTTTAATTTCAGCTAATTACTGTAATTTATCCAAATTGCTCAATCGGTTCGACGCGAAATACACTTGCTGAAACCAGTCATTTATAGCCGCTTTCTAGGTGAAAAGTGTTGGGCGACCAGCAAAAGGATTTGAAAACAGTTCGACCCAACTTCTGATACAGTGCGTTATCTCCTACATCCCGTTTGTCATTAAAGACCGGGCTAATTAGCACTTTAATTAGTTTTGCAACTTAATCAATTGTTTACTTTCGTTTCCCATTTCGGTTATTATTTTTAATATTGCGACTTCAATTTCAGATAATAGAAATGAGTTGCAATTTTCCTCAAGTCGCTCAATGATTGTGGATATCCCCGTAAGAAGCGGGATTACCAATCTACCTATGAGGCGAATCGGAAAGATTATCTTCTGTATAAGGTTGGTGGTTTTGTACATTCTGTTTCAAACTTGTTTCCCCCGTTTTATTAATGTTTGAAAAACTCTAGTAAATAAAAATTCAATCGGATTCGAAAATAACTTCATTTTAATCGAATCGAATATAAATTAATCTGTTTTGAATTGTTCTAATATTTCAATCGAATACGATTTCAAATTTGAAAATGAGAAATAAATCGATTTCGACAATTTTTGAATCGAATTTAAACATTTTCTCAATCGAATTTCAATTCTGTTCCAATCGAATCATGTTGATTTACATTTAATTTTCCTGCGAATCCGATTGATATTCATTTACATGAGAAGGGATTGTCGAACATTGGCCAAATACAAAGAAAATCCAAAGGTTTCGGCGAGTGGTGTGCGCTTTCAACTAATCTCCACATGTTTTTTTTTTCAAGAACGCTGTAATTGGTTTTTTTGCATTTAGCCAAGTTCCGCAGGCAATATTAATAATTTAAAATTTCCTCGAATCACAGCGAGAACTGATTCAACTGTTCAAATTCTCAAATTGACCCGAATCGATTGATTACCAATTAAGGAAATATGTTTTGAATTTCGAGAATAAATTGGAATATTTTCAGGGTTCCATCGTTTTTGCTGCTCTCTGTTTCAGTTGAATGTGAATCAATTTGGACATGCGATGATTATTTTGCTCTTTTTTGTTTTTTTTATTTATTTTTGTTTTGATTTTTTGAATCCACCACAAACAGGTAAGTCTTTATTTTTGAAAACGGGTCATCTTTGAAAATGTTTAAAAGGTTTTGTGACGAAGAGCTTTTGTGTAGTATGTGTTAAGGCATCCATGAGGGCGAAAACACTACCCGCGTCCGCTTGTTATTTCCCTGCGGGTGCCCGCATATTCCCCTGCTCACATGGATTCCTTACTGTGTGTAGTTGTGTGACTTCGTCGGAATGTGTGAGAAATTTCCTGTTGCTGGAAAATGTTTCATTTCTCTATCTAGAAATTTTCCGAATTTTTTCAACCAAACATTACTGTTGATTTTCGAAGGTATATGTACATATATGGGAACACTTTAAAATATTTAGCATCAATAGGAATATTCAATTTGATACATAAGATTTTGTTCATTTTTGCTCCGTTCTGATTTAATAACATCGGTTTCTGTTGAATAGTGGGTGGCTCAAAAGTTGTCCGAAACAAACAAAATATTCCCAATTTTCCTGGATTTCTGTCTCCGATAACTCAAAACCAATCGTATCCTTCTAAATTTGGCCGGAATCAAGCTGGTCTGACTGGATTCAACGGATATGATTGTCGGATCTGATTGGGTTTTGGATTTTTTGGATGCCATTAATAATTTCTCGGATCCAATTTGTATTACATAGTTTGAATCCTATTGGATATTGTTCGCATCCGTTTTGAATTGAATAGTTAAGGGAAATTGGATCCGCGTCCTCAAGAAAAAAACACCGGGAAGTGATCGCTCTGAGGCCTGAAATGTTGTTTTAATCATTCCAATTTACCAAATTTGTTCGTTTTTGTCAATATGTACTAAAAATGTCGAAATTACAAAAAATAACGTCCGGAAAATTATGATTCCGCAGAATTATCAATTGTATCGGTACGTAGGAAAACATTTTTCAACAAAGTTTCTTATGCTACGCCATTAATTAAATCGAAATAATTAAATTATTGCTTTTTTTGCTAATTTAATTATGTTATTATAAAAAGAGAGGCACGATGAGTATAAATGATGAATGGTGTTCAATAAATGAAACACCAACTATGAACACGCCGATATTGTTCGTCTTTTCTTTTCTACTTTGTTTGGTGAGTGTTTTCCTTTATATTTTCAATGCACTCAGTGGGTTTAGAGTTCGGCGAAGATTTCGGTGAACGAAGCGATGAAAGCTGTCCGAAGTATCACTGGCACGTTCGATACCGCTTTTCTCGAAGGCGACAAGCCGTTGATTCTGCAGCAGTTCCGCAAGAATAAGTCCGAATATGTTGCCTGCGACAAGGTTCCATCGTACGGAATTCCAAAAATCCGCGACATCTTGCATGCAAGCTATAGCAGAGTAACAATTCGATTTCATCATATTGAGTTATCAGTTCAAATGCATTCAGTATCACATGGATAATATCAAACTTCACGAAAAATCGATCACATTCGATTTCTACCACTATGTTTCGTCGAAAAATCAAGAAGTTACCTATTTGACAAAAGGAAACATGACACTCGAAAAAGTGAGTCGGTTTAAACTTTCAAAATAATATTTTTTTAAAATTAATTTAGGATGACGACGGAAAAAGCTTCTACGTTCGCCGTTATAATCAAGGATGTCCAAAAAAGCTTTCGGGATAATAAAATTTGAACAGAAATAAACTTAAAACTAAAAGTTTCTGTGAATTATACATATTGCAACTTGAAAAATTATGTACTGTTGGGAAATGACAAATGTGTCCAGGTGTCGTGGAATCCTGCGTTTTGTACGCAATGCGATAAAACAGTTACCGTAATCCTTGCAGCGATTTACGTGGAACTTATAATTTTCGTATTTTCATGGTTTTTAACTCAATTTTTGTGTTTTGTTTCGAAATTTTTTGTTTGAAATCTGTAGAAAACGATTTTTATTATTTATTTAGCAAAATATTTTATTTTGAACGATATTTTTTTGATAAATATAGCAGAAAAAAATATTACGATATTTAAAAACGTCCCCGTAAATCGCTTGGTGGATTACGGTAACTGGCTCATCGCATTGCGTACAAAACGCAGGATCCCACGACACCTGGATAGATTTGTCATTTCTCAACAATATCAAAAATAATTTAGTTCACATATTTTTTTAAATATTTCTTTTTCAAATGAGTTCTGTGGCAACTCGTAAAAATTGGCAACATATGTTATACATTCAGTACCAGTTTGAGTTAATGTACACCAGAATAGGAACATGCTCAAACTTTGAAAATCGATGTTGATGATGAAGCACTCCTTTGATCTTCTGTTATAGATATTTCGCTTTTTGATGGTACAACCGGCAGATGAGTAAGCCAGTTGTATTTCAAAAAAAATCTAAAACAAAAATAAATTAATCCATCTCAAATTTTTTGAAATTTATATTACCTGTTGACTGAAGATGAAAATACATATCCATTGTGATGAATTGGAGTAAGATCTGAACATTCCTCAGTTGGGAATCCACGCTGTTCGCGAGTTGCGCCTTCAAAATCACTTCTGTATTTCTCAAACTGAATCTATTCCTACCTGGAGTGACATTATCAAGGACAAATGCAATCACTCCGCCAATGAGCATTCGAATTGTGAGCAATGTACCAAATACGTCATCCACTATTGTGATACCTTTTATAGATTTAGAAATATGATATGGCATTGACGGCAATTTTCGCATACCAGTTCTCAGAGGATGCTTTTCGAAATGCATTGGTACAGTGCAACCCATAATCACAGCAACACCCATAATTGTGAGATTTCGAGAGATTCGTAGATCAACGCTCTCATATAAACTTGCTCATTTGTTTGGCGGATTACTGTATTCAATACTTGTAAATTACTGAGAGTAACACCATTTATCATGCATACTCCAATTGCGAGAACTCCTCCGATGATTGCCTCCGGAATCATGGCCAAAAATGCGGCAAATTTCGAAATAACGGCTGTGGTAATTAGAAGAAGGCCAGCAACTTGCATTGTGACTCGACTTGCCACCTAGAAATGTACAACTAATATGAAATAAAATTGGAGTCAATACCTTTGTCACAGACATAATCGCAATATTCTCGGCGTACGTCGTGATTCCAGTTCCGACTCCCATCAATGCAGCCAAAATGCAGCCAATTCCCTCGACGACAAAAGCTCTGTTAATGTTCGATGGAGGCGGTCGGTCTTGGCAAGAAATTTTTGCACAAAGATCTAAAATAGCTGTTCGGAAACAAAAATGATGCAACTTTCTCACTGTAATCTCCAATACTTTCAATCATTGCGGCAACACACGATGCCAGAAATCCGAATACGAGAGCAAGATTGAATTTCGGTGCACCATAACGTCCTAAATCAACTGGTTAATGTATGATCTGCATTTAATAAAACTAGAACGAGATGTTGTTGATAAAGACTAACCCGGCATTGGAATTTGAAACCAGGGTGTCGTTTCCAGAACATGCAAGCTGTCATTATGATCGGTTCGAGCGGGACTATTAACAGGCGTCCAATTGGCCACAGTCATGATGAAACAAATGAACCAAGCAATCGAAATTCCAATCAAATACTGGAAATGGAGAAACGTTTTCTCAATGGCCTATGAAAATTAGGAAACTCACTGGGAACTGGCTGAGAATTTTCTGTCTCGCAATATAGAATCGACGTCGTTTGAAAGAAAATGCCGGAATCGGAACTTCCCACTCTTCGAGAATAACTACGAACAAAATAAGAATGAGAAATTCTCTGTAATCATCATATTTATCGTTTTCCGAATGAGGAAACGCGATTTTACAAAATCGATATCCAATGCAATCCCATTTTTTCTTCAATGTCGGGCACGGTTCCAATTGTTAGCAAAAGCATTATTGGCACGATAGTAATGGGACCAATATACCGCGAAAATGCACCAATGAGACCAGTGAGGCCTAATAAAGGCATCAGCAAAACTGCAACAATACAACTTCCAGAAATCTGAAAAAAAAATAATTTTGATATAGTGAAACAATAAAAAAAACGAACAAGTTGCATTTTAACTTTCCACATTTCGGGATCTGTGTCAGCATTACATGGAAAATTATTTTGAAACGTGTGAAGTGCTGGCAAAAATGCGAATGAAGGACCATGAAGAATGGACAATCTGTAAATATTGTTCAATCAGTGTGGTGTCATTCAATTAACCTCATTCCAAATGTTGTTTGAAGAATTGTTGCAATTCCGGAAGTGAAAAATGTAGCCGAGATTAATTGCACTCTAAAAAAATTGAGCATAAAAAAGAACCCCAAATCGAGAAATACCGTAATTCAATAGCTTGGTCACCCGCACAGACCATAGTTGAAACATAATAAGGAACTACAAGTAGAGCTGATAGGCAGATCATCATTTGCTAAAACAAAGTCTTTGTGGTTGTGTGGATTATCGTTTTTCGAAATATCTCGTATAAATTTTGAATTCGTCATTTTTATTTTTACCATTTCCTTTTTATATCCAGTATACAGTATGTATATTCAATTTATTCCGTATTATCGGTTTTCGTTTTCCGGATGACTCGAGTCGTTTTGTTATGTAATCTAATTTTGACGGAGTCCAATTTCTGTGTGTATTAAAATACAGTGCTGGTCATAAAGAAATCAAAAAGTGGTTTTTTGAGCATAACTTTTCTAAAAGTAGTCCAATCACTCTGAAATTTTTGGAGTGTGTCCGCAGCATCATTACGCACAAATCCAGACAACAAATTGCATCATGCTTGAAAAAAATTTTTTTTGGGATTTTTTTAATTTTTTAATTTTTTCATTTTTTCACACTTTTCAAATCACCAGCCCTTGTTTTTTTTTATTGTGCTGTATATTTAATAAATCAAGTTGGAAATATGTTTCCAGATATGGGTAGACGTCAAGGAGCAAAAACAACATCTGTAGAGATTCAGAAAGCCATCGTCAACGGCTTCAAACAAGGGACATCCGCGAAAATGCTTGCTCAGCAATTCGCCCTATCCATTTCAACTATTTCGCGAATCCTAAAACGATTTGATGAACAGGAAACATTTTTAAAACATATTTGAACAATTTTAAATGTCTAGAACAAATGTATTGTTCGAAAGTCTCCCGGAAGACCGCGTGAAACAACTCGAACCATGGATCGCAACATTGGTCGGGCCGCTGTAGAAGATCCTAAGAGAAACGCAACGATGATCCAGATGATTGTGAACTCTCCAAACGATCCAGCACCATCTAGAGAACCATTGGTAGACGTTTGCAAGAGATGGGGCTCCATGGGCGAAGGCCAGTGAAGAAACCATTCATTAGTCTTAAAAATCGAAAACATCGAGTTGAGTGGCGTAAGGCTCTTTCCAGCAGGATAACGATCCAAAACATACTTCACTTCATGTGCGCAATTGGTTTCAACGGCGCCGTGTGGATGTTCATGAGTGGCCAAACCAATCCCCGGACCTAAATCCGATTGAGCACATGTGGGAGGAGCTCCAGAGACGCCTTAATGGGGTCAGAGCCGACAATGCGGATCAAAAATTCGCTCAACTCGAAGCTGCGTGGAAAGCCATCCCACAGTCCGTCATTACCACACTTCTGGAGTCAATGCCGAGAAGATGTCAGGCTGTCATCGATGCTAAAGGCTTTGCCACGAAGTATTAAGCCTGCGTACATCATTTCATTACCTGCTTGCAACTTTAAGACCACTTTAGATCTTGTTTAAAACGGGTCACTATTTACCGGTTTCTGTTGATTTTTAATAAATTGATCTTTTCGTTTTAATTTTTCGAAAAAATTAATAACTTATGTGTAGAATTTATCACTTTTATTGTTTTATTTGTTGTCTAAAAATTTCAGAGTGATTGGACTACTTTCAGAAAAGTTATGCTCAAAAAACCATTTTTTGATTTCTTTATGGCCAGCACTGTATGTATATTACCATCGCAAAAAAGAAACATCTTGAATAATTGAACATTGTAAATCTACACAGGATTCTGCTTTTTTGCTTAGCTTTAATTGCTAGAGAATAAATAAAACTCAAACCTGAAATCCGAATAATAAAATAGAGAATATATCAGGAATATCATTGACATGGAAATAGAGAGATGATGGTTTTTCAGCAGATTCCTGTTCTTGATTGGATTCTTTTTTTGGTATATTATCCGTATCGTTCGAGCTTTTCCCAGAATTCATTGTGGAATGATGTTACTGTAATCGAGCAAACTTGTTTCTTTGGTGCTTGTCTCGCAAGACCGCTTGATAACACGCGTTGAATAATCAGATGGCAACGGGGAAGTATTTTATATTGTTCTGAACGGAAAGACGTATCAAGAAATTAAAAGGTCGTTTCAATTCTTAAAGAGATTGGCGGCGGCGTGGCGGAAGTTGAACCAAATTCGAAAAGAATCAAAAATTATTCAAAAATATATGTATAGTATGTTTCTGATGTCTTCGAGCTTCAATGAGAAAATTGCAAAAAATGCCAACAAAATAACTGGAAAACAATGAATAACAAAAAGTTTCAACAATGAATTCGGAAATAACCTGAAAATCAAAAAAACATTGCGTGGGTCCTCAACAATTGATACCCAAACAAAAATTGATACGATGAATGGAGTACAGTAATCACAAATGCTTATATGGAAATTATCAACACAACGTCACATTTTATTATGAACCGAAAGACATTCTGGACATGTAGTCAAACACTTTGAAGTATACCGAATGTGCATCCGTCAACCAGATGTTTCTTTGACAGAATCGTGTGTTCACTATGTTACCAGGAAGTTGAATTGATAAAAGGCAACCCCAGATGATTGGCCTCGTCTTTTTCGGCATGTCATGAACAAAAACAAATCATCACATAAAGGAATGTAGGTTGATCATGAATATTTATTATGTCATACATCACGAGGAAATCAAACAGAGAAACAGCAACGCATTAAATTGGAACTCCTGTTATATTCAAACTGTTTTGTTCAATTTTTTATATATACGGGATTACTTTAAAGAAATAGAAAGTTATGCGCTAGTAGTATTTCGTCGTGATTTCTTTTAAATTGCGCACCAGTTTTTAGAATTTTCACAAATCACCGAATTCCAATGACAATCAAAGAATGCACTGATTTACCTAAAATTTGTGTCATTTTAATGTGTTTGAATCTTTACAAGTATGATGAAAACTTTAAAATTATTTACACAAATATTGTCGATGTCGAAGATTTTGACATTCAGCCAATCGACAACACTGTATTATGCTAATTCAAATTTTTCAAAAAGTTGCGCAAATCTTCAGAATAAAATCCCATTTAATAGCGAGAGTGTAGTTTCTTCAATATTTCTGCATTTTATCGAATCAATAAAGTTACAACTATCCTAGTGATTTATTATATACACTGTTAAAAGAGACTCATTCTAATTGATTTTGAGAATCTCACTTGTCATATGATTTATGTGGTTATATTTGTTAATTGTTGATTTTCTCAAGACAAAATAACATTTAATTTATTAAATGAATGTAATTAAAACAATCGTTAATTAATATACCGGATTTGGCGATAAAATCACTTTTAAAGCATTGAAGGTTTTTAAAATACAAAAAAAAATAAAACATAAATTTTAAGATCTAAACAGAATAAGTGAGCATTGAGGCAGTATTTTACGAAAAAAAATAGTCGAAATTATCTTGGTGACTTAATAGCGACGCGAATTGTTCAATGGGAATTCATTGATGTGCACTTTCTGCTCAACTCCGAAACGGAAAATGCATTGTCCGCGAGTTTCGTAGATCACTGCCTGAAATTATCAATTCGAATTGTTCATTCCTAAAATTATCAAAGTATTCTTATCGTCAAGCCATTACATTTAATGATCCGTGCACAAGGAATTCCGAATGTTCATTGAATATTTGAACTCAATGTCTGGATTGCTGGAGTTATGTGTGTCCGATGTAGTGTGTTATCATTATTACTAGTCAAACACGATTTTTTCAATTATTTTTCGAGAAATAAAACCAACGATTAGAACTATTGAGTTTTTGATTGATGTCAAGAAATTTCTGACTTTTTACATATGAGATTTTCAAATCGAATGTTTCAATTTGGTTGTCTCCTCTTCGATTATTTTTTCACAACGACATATTTATGAACATCTGGTTATCTGGGTCTCATCGCGCGTACACACAAACACATCCAGCGACTACTCGGAAATGAATGAAACACTCAAAAATCTGCCGACAACTCACCGGGCCGTCGAAACGGAATCCCTTGGCAGTGAAGTCTGGCATTCCGCGAATGATGTCGGCGATGTTGCCTTCGATGACCGTCACAAGACAATTGTTCTCTTTCATGTTGGTGACTGAAACACATTGAATTACAACTCTCAGCGGTCAATCGTCGAATAATGTCAAGAGCCCTTGACACGTCACGCGATTACGGTATTTATTATGCGTTTAGGCGAGATTTGCATTTGAATGAAATGAAACGTCCACTTACTTGTCACCACCACTTTGCCACTGAGGCGATTTTCGATTCGGAAGTCGCGTGTCACCTGAATTCGAATTAATTTCCCCCCAACATTCGACACAACATTTCCCTACCACGTCCTCGATGATCACCAATTCGGCAACGGCTTCGGTGTTCGGCGGAACCCGCACAGTGCTGTCGACTCCCCACGAGAGCTCCTCCTCATTCGTGTTTTCTCCTGAAATTGCACTTGTTAAAGAGTTTGTCGCATGTGTTTTTTCCGAGTTTCTCAGAATTTTAGCTCACCAATATGGTTGAGCATGACTTCTTGAGTGAATCCGGCATTCGCCTCAACAACCTCGCACGGCGTCTTCAATTTCAGCGAGACCTCGGCTCCGCGACAAACGCCTTTTTCGATGATGACCGTCGATGAGCTTCGAGTTGCTCTCTCCGTCTTAAACGAGTATTCCTGCTCGCGTTGGGTTGTGTTCGTGAATGTCGTTTTGAACAGCACTTTTTCGTCCTTGGACTGCAAAGAATATGAATTGTATTGTTTGGCGAAAGCCCATCAAATTGAGAGATTAATGATCGAATAAGCGGATCAAATGCTAATTATAGTCGGACATGTTCAATGCCAAACATTTTTCACAGTTTTATCACCCAAAGCTGGGTGGATATAGTGAATAGAAGACTATTTAAGGGTGCTCATTGATATACTTGAAATAAATGTTTCCTCTAATTCAACAATTTTCACAATTCAATAAAATCTTACACTACTAATCGCTGGTGGTTTTGCTCCAAGGACTGTGTAGATTGGCTCGGAGCATTCCTGGAACAGCTTCGTCCAGTTGATGTTATACTGAAAACAATGCTATTTATCACGGTGTGTAATATGCCGCCAAAGTGCGAACGCACACCTTATTGATTTACGAGCCGATCGGCAACAATGCGGGACCAGCCGCGCACTTCCAAGCTCATTTCAATCGTCAGCTCCCTTGGGTGGATTTTGTCATTTTGGCTCAATGAGCAAATGCGCATCGTTTGAATAGCGCCGCGCGCCAATTAATTTCGCATATGTCTCAATATTGGTGGCCAACAGATATGGATCTAATAACGGAAATTGAATGCGAAATCGAGATTTTCGATATAAATTAACAATTCCTTTTTTGTTTCAAAGTTTTCTAAATCCCTTGACTACTATTTCATCGTTTGGATTTTCCCACAAGTTAGTTAGTGATTCCGCATAATGCTAATCCTATGCCCTTCTATTCCCATTCCACTCTCGGTCAATTTCCGTTTGCTCATAACTACTAGGTGTCGATTACTCTCCCATCGCCGCTCGTTTCTCTATTCAGTGTCTCTCGTTTTGGTCCATAATTAAATCAAGCTTATGAGCCGTGCGAGAGCAGGCGTGCAACGCTCAATCGCATGATTAAACCCAACAATTATCTATTCCCTGTGGACACTCACCGACAGATACTTCTTCTTGATTTTCGCTTCCGATTTCGATTTGGTGGTATCGAAGATGAGTTTCGCCCAGTTCGTCACGACCTCCTCAAGATCGATCATGTCTGATTTGGCATCCTAGAAAACCATTCATATCAAACTATTTAATTTTGCATTTCAATTTCAAATTTTCAGACAATTCATGCCTCTTTTTTCTATTAAACTACGAGAATGTGTAATTTAAGAGAAAATACACTTGAATCAGACAATAAAAATTAATCCAATGGAAAATTATGAAGAATTCAAATTCGTGGAATTGTTGGATTTCCGATTCGTGATTTTATCACAAAAAAAAACAATGAATTTATTTTACAAAAAAAATTGAAAAATTGGCAGAATCTTGATGAAAAAGTGTGTGTTATTATCGCAATTCTTATGTTGAAAAAAATTGGTTAAATCCCTTTTGAAAAAAAAAAACGAATGCCATTTGCACTATAAAAACGCATTTTAACCGGGTTTTATTATGTATACAAGAGTGTTGAAATATTGTCAAGCATTTCAATCGATCAATATCAGCCGGAAAATCTCATGGGCCTATTCAAATGTATTTTTTTTTACAAAATATGTAAAAACAAAATTACATTACTGGCAGTAGACGAATGTGCAAGTGTTTTAAATATTTTCTTTTTAATTTCATGAATTAATCAAATTTTCCATATTAATCTCATTCATTTTTTTCTGATAAAATAACAAAAAATGGTTCAGTGTGGTTATGCTGATTGAAAAATCAAGAAATATGCCAAATAACCCAAACCTTATTTTTTGCTGTGATGAAACTCTGCGGCTCATTCGACTGATTCGATTTGAGCATTCTTTCTTGCTCCGCGGTGAATGCCGGCACTTTTTGGGGTGAGCAACAACCTGCAAACAGCAACAATTTTCGATTTCAATTCTACAGTAATCATTCTCAAATGGCTCATTGCTCGAAACGCAAAATTAAACGCGGCGGTGTGCCGCTCATTCAGCGTCTCTCATTCGAGCACACTCTCTCTCCCTCTCTCTCTCATCGTCAGAAATCGATTCGGCGCCGCTCGCAGCCGCCACCAACTACCGTAATCCGTCGCTCAATATTTCATGAGCAACGCAACAATAAAATCGATTTTATAGTTGCAAAAACGGTTGTATAATGGTGGGCGGTTGAAGAGGAGAAGATTGAAATACGAGGTAATGACCCTCCCCCCAAATAATTATAGTTGTCGCACCGGAAAATGTTGCGATTTCAAGGTGAAAAGAAAATGGAAGAAAAGAAACCCAAAAGCAACTACCACAACTATTCATCTAATAATTACGTTTTCGTTTTCTGGCCTCCGAAAAAAAAAACATTATCCATTTTATTTTGTGAATAATTTTAAAAAATGATCGAATCATTAAAATTCCACATTTTCCTCCGCTAAAAAACTTTCGATTTGACATTAAAGATTTAACTATAAAAAAAATTGAAATATAAAAAGTGAAATGAATAATTATTTAATAATCGAAAGAAAAATGAAAATAATTTCTCAATAATTATGTGAATCATGCCGGCGAATGCCGCCTTCAAAATTTTGTTTTCTCGAAAAAAACGATACCAATCGATCGATCGTACTAAAATTGAATTAAAACAAACATTGTTCATTCATTTCATTTGTATAAAACTGTCGGAAAATGGATTTTGCGTCTTCGCTACCGAGCATCTGAGCCGATTCACAAATAAACGGGGGCCAACACGAATCAACAACGTTTTCCCTCCAATCGATAGTTTCATTTTATTCAAAATAATTAAATTAAAAATTAATATAACTAACCAAACATTTGTCGAAAAATTGACGAACAATCAGGGACGAGTGTGCGTGCAAATGTGAGTGCGTTTCGCAAACCGAGTGACGCGCATTGGGGTCCCGTCTCGTCGCCTCTCGCACATCGCTCCGCCCATTTTGTGGCCAGCGGCCAATCGCGAAGCCTAAAGCTTGGCGTCGTCGCCAGTCGGTGTGTTGTTCGCTGCATTTACATGTCGGCTTCTAGGTTTTGCCGTTTTTCAACATTTTTTCGAAAAAAAAAACTCAAAATCTTTGGGAAATTTTGAATATTTCAATTATCACATTGTTCTCGATTGCGAAATTTTCTTATAATTCAAAAATTTTAAAAAGTTATATAGAAAGAATATAATAATGTTTCTTACATCACAGATAACTCTTGTTAAAATTCTCAGTGTTCATGCTTCTTTAAAATTCAATTTATTGCTGATGAATGTGCTTGTATTGTTCAATGGCATTCCAGTTTTAAATTTTCTTTTAAAATAAATATTCGTTTCTTCTTTTCAGATATTTCCCACTCCCCAATATTCTCGACAAAAATTCACCGAACATTGTTTAAAACGACTAGTTTTCCAGTCAAAACCCATCATCTGAACATATTTTTTTTCGTTTGTATAATCGCAGAATTCGTTCACACCGCCATGCGTGACCAGTCGAAAACTCTGTTGTTCTCCGAAAAAAGAGACACACGAATGTGAGTGTGTCACTCGTAAATTTCTTCATATTAACAATAAATCATTGGAAATTCGGCGAGTCGATCGGTGTCAAAGAGCAATTTGGCGCACATCTGGAAACTATCCAATTTTTGCTCGACGCCGAATTTACGAGCGCGTCGCTGATCAACAATAATAATTAATAAAACAACATAAATTTCGTTGGAAAATTCGGCGATCAATTGACGTCGTAGTTGTATTTAGAGAGAATTATACTATAGTTCACGAAACTGCCGTTGTGAGACCTTATCGTCTGGCGCGTTGCGGTTCGCGAGCGGTCACGTGTTTTTGAATTGCTTATAATTTTTTTCAATTGTTTTCATCTAAAGAATTTGATACTGAACAAATTCCGAAAGGAACCGGAATCATCAAATAGGGACCACTAAATCTGTCGGTACATTTTTGCGAGAAAAATTATAGCAACCGCACGCCAACCGCAACGCGCTTGATGACGTACATGGGATAGTCGCTTTTTCGGAAGGAAACTAATTTCAAATGTATTTCTATATATGGATAATCATATTTAAAATGTTGTCAACGTGTTTTAAGAATTTTTGTGATTTCAACCGTTTTTTTTTTTCTTAAACTTTCTAATCAAATGTTAGTGGTAATCGACTTTCAACGATTTGCTTGAAATTGTTTAAATCGCAAAATTCGCGTCTCATTGTTTATTTATTTATGAATTTGCATGCTTTTGCCTTTTTGGTTGATGTTGTATTTGTTCCACCTCAAAGGTCCCACCACACACCAATATTTGTCCACCTCATGGTGCTCCTCGATCCAAAACAAACATGTGCTGTTTTGAAATATCATTATAATTATTATATTATTATAATACATAGTAATGTATGTGAGTGTGTTTGTGCATGTGTGCTTACCTGTCAATTGGCGCGCGCACACGGGTCTCACATTGCTCAAAAGATTCGACCGCGCCTTCGTTGGAGACTGACCCGACGAGAGAGCATGCGAATCGGCGAGACGGCGACATCGGTTTGGGCGCTTTTGTGTGAGTGTCTGCCGGGTCGAGACGACAGCGGGAACATTTGAAAAATCGAATAAGGGACGAATATGACGCAACGCAATGTTTTGTGCGAATTGCCCGTAAATAGGAGAAAATGAGAACAATAAATGATTATTTAAATTTTTACAAAGAGGGAGATTCTGAGCAGTTCAATAAATAGTTCAAATAAAAACGACTGAAATAAAATGAAATTTAGATGACATTTTCAGGGAGATTTTCCAATTTTTCTATCGAATTTAATTGCTACTGATGAGTCAAATTTCAACCATTTCCTTAATTATTAGCAAATCTTGAAGTAACGAAGGCAATTAATTTCGAATGAGTTCGCGCATTGCCTGTCACTTCATCAATCAAAAAGCGACGGGAGCTCGTGCTCATTACAACCAACCTGATACCCAAATCCTCATTATTCACTGTTCGGCATTAAACTATCGAATCCAACGCTTATCACAATAAATCAACAATTGACAGGAAGCTAGTGGCAGGTCAACAAACACAACAGAAGTATTGCATAGAATTTCAACCGTTTCGAATTTATCACTTCTCGTAGAAACCAGCCTTCCACCCAATAATAGCCAATGAGCTGTGAAAATATTCCTTCGATGCGGACAGTAAAACACAGACAGTGCGCATATTTTTAACATTTTACTTAACAGAAAAAGATTAGTTAATTATCAACGTAGAGTAATGGTGTAATGTTAATGGGCATGAGATTGATGTCTTAGCCATTGATTTTCCCGTGTGGGTGAACGGAAAAATCAATGGTCGTTTGGTCAGACCAATGATATGGTAAAAGACAAGACGGGGGTGGGGGTGCTAAGTAAAATCTAATCTGATGCTAACACTCAACTCTCGCCTACACATGAATCTACGTAATTATTCAATGAATAAACTTTCCTTAACATGACAATCTTTCGTTCTTTCAAAGTACAAGTCACGATGGGATTAAAATGGTGGGATGAGGTGGGAATGGGGTGGGGGTTGGCCGTTATAATACCTGCGGTACATATAATACAAAATGCCATACAAAAATTGATAAACTCGGCAAAAACACATCAATGGCGGTGGTAAACGCGAGAACATTCCAGTACAACATATGTATATTAGGACTCGTTAAGGTATCATCGGGAGGATGCAAGTGTTCTCAAATGTGAGAATTGTTGAACAATTTAGTAGCATGGTACAGTGAAAAACCAAAAAAAGAACGAGCGAACTGCCAAATTGTGCAAAAACTTTGGGACAAATCGAAACAATAAGTATCATGACGCTATTCATCGGTGTCCGATTCCGACGTCTCCGTATTGTCTGAACAATCCGAATTGTTACCATCGGTGTCGAAACTTTCCAGTTCAGACTCAGACTCCGAATAAGTTTCCTCGTTGAGCATTTCCGTCTTTCCAAGCAGCTCAAATAGGATCGGGAACATTTCGGAATACGGCTTCTCGTCTTCCTTGCCATTTATCTAAATTGTTATTTTTATTGGAATAACAGAACATTTCTTACAACTCCATCAGTCTCATCTATACCGTTCTTACGACGCTTAGCGTTTTTCATCTCCATTTCCGCTACTTTTTGATCGTCGTCATCAAATTGCAATGTTTCATCGAAAGAATTATCGCAAAGCTGAACTTTCTTACAAATCATTGGGTTATACCCAGTGATTTGTTCAACTTGAAGTGTCTTAAATATAAATTTGAAAAAAAAAACCAGAAATTCCTGAAACATTACCGTTTGAAACACGTTTTCTTCTTTTTCTTTTGGAGATCGTAGATGATAGTAACGAAGAACAATCATGACGTTTGGAAGTTTCGCCGAAGATAGTGATAAATCCGTGATGTATGACATTTTTGTTCGTAAAACCTTTTCTTCCACTTCCAAAAATGGCTCCATCAATCCACGAAGTTTCTTTTGTTGAGATAGCTGAAAAATTCATCTTTATAAAAAAAAAGAAAATTTCGGAATTAACTTTTTTCGAGTGAATCGTTGCATAAACGTAATTCTTCTTCACATTGAATCCACGAAGTTTTGCGTAGCCACTGATAAACCTCAAAAATAAAAAAATGTGAACAGATATTATAATTCCCTAATTACTCGCATAAGTATTTCAGCGATGGTATGCATTCACTGAACTCGATTCGAAGAAATGATGTTCTTGGGGAATCCGGTCGACGCAGCATGTGCTAAATACAATCAAAAATAATAAAAATAATCGAAAACAAATAAATTGCAGCGCAATAGGAAAAACTTAAAAAGTTGTCAGTTACTGTTTAATTTTTGAGTTATTTTTGATCAATTCAATCATATAAACAATACCTTCATCATACTCTCAAAATCTTCGAGTGCCCATCCTGTTGCAGTATACGTCAAATTTCTTGGACGGTTTTCGACATCATCAAGACATTGCTTCAGGAACAATTTTTGATGATCTAAGAAATTACGTAATTAAATGCGCATTTCAAATTTCTTTTTTTTTAATCAAACCAAGTTCGCAATTGGGCCCTGGTTTAAGACAGGCCGTGACGATACCAGTTGCTTTATCTGTTTGCTCTGTGAATGTCATACCATCGAAGCTGAATTCCTTCAATAACAATAAAAACTGTCGAGGATGAAAATAAAACAGATAAACCTTAATATCTGGAATTTCTTCGAACATCTGATGCAGCATCGTAATATCTCCTGATGAAAATCTGGTCAATATTTTTGGAGATGGCTCGCACAAATTCCTGATTATCGGTTCCTTAAATATTAATGTGATTAATTTCATTGGGAGAAATTCGAGATAAACACATACAACCAATTTAAACCAACAGTAAATAAAAAGATTAACCAACCTCCGGTGATAATATTATTTTACTTTCGGAAAAGTGTTGAGTCTCTTGAATTAAAGCAACACCTTCACCGTCCGGTAATGGTACTGGTTCGACTGTTGCTTGAGCAACAATTGTGCCCACAAGTGGATGCTCGCTTTCTGGTAGAATGAACCTCGAATCAATGGAGATCCTGTTGTAGTCACGAAGTTTTACGACGCTATTCTTCTAAAATTAGTTTTTAATTTATGTTTATTTATTTGAATTTTATTGAAATACCTTTGAGAAGATACTCCGCCAACGTGATCGAACTCGCGCTTTAATACCAATGTGTGATTCTTTAGTGGGATGATCGGGCTCACCTTCTATACATTTCATAGTTACCTGCCAACGACTATGTCATAAAATATAGCGATTACAACAATTAGCAGTGAAAAATGAACGAGCCAACTAAAAAAATCAACAAATTCAAATGAATTCAAAAAATGCGCGGAAATTAGGCGCGCGCGGGGTTTTAAATTTCAAAAAGTTAAGTACGGTAGCTGTAAACACTGACACGCATTATTGCACACAAACAAATGTATAGCTGTGGAAACACGTTCATTTCTCTGTTTTAATCGAAACGCGAAGGTTACGCTATTTCTACGAGAAATCAGCAAATTGTTGTTTTTTTATGCGATAATAAAAATTAGTCATCGTTTCGCCACAAAAGCCCCGTGTTTCGATCGCTGAATGTTCCGAGCTTCAATTTTATTTAAAATAACATTTTGAGATTAAATTGCACGATTTATTCCCAATAATTAAAATGTTTACAGACAAGTTACTCGAGAATTTAAGAATGTTCGACTCAATCCGTTGCACTTCAATGTTCATTGCCAAAAAAGGTGACCTTCAGTGTTTTAAAATTTTTCTTTACTTCATTCTTCATCATATTAGCTGAAATCAGTCAAGTGCAATTTACTGTTGTACAATTCGTTTGCCTTTGCGTCGCCTGTCCATCCAATATAAAAGCCAAAATAAATAAACACAAGTCATACCAAGCTGCGCGCTGCGTTCTCTGCATAATATTATTCGAACTCAGTCGTTCCTTGATTCGTATAAATGTGCTAAACATTCATAAAATAAAAAAAACGAGTTTTTTTTCACTCTTCAAATAATTATTTATGATTCTTTCGGTTATTATACTCAAGTTTCAATAGACCCGACAATTGTGAGATCGGGACAATTGAAACCGTATATGGCATGACTTTACGCCGCATATTTTTTCCTTCGCTTCTATTCTTTTCTCGTTTTTCGTGCACGCGTATATAGTAAATGTATACAAAAATATACACGCTTAATAACTAGTTTTGTCAGCCCGCATCCGATTCGGATTTTCATATTTGTCGGTGTTTCTTGACAATCAAACATTGATGTGAGATCATTGATCAAATCACAATAATACTATTCTGCGAAACTGAACTGATTTTTTGACGATTTAAATTAAATAATTAAATTAGTAAAAGTGTGAGAAATTTATTTTTTTTTCTAGGTTTTCTGCGTTCTTTTTACTTCAACTTATGACTACAAAATTTATCTACAATTTTCCAATTTGAATGTTTTTTGATGAAGTTCTCAAGTTGTCCAGTAGTTTTATCGAGAAAACCGGATTCCATTGTTCAAACTGTTAATTCTATTTGTGTGGGTGAATAAAAGAAATAAAAATGATGAGGTCGTTCGCTCAATCACCAATAAAAGGCTGATTTTTGTATGCAGACAAAATATGTGTTCGTGATGAAGATTATTTCTATGTTTTCCGTTCGATTTCCACTCCAAGCGGAATTTCTTCCCCGATTTGTTTTTTTTTCTTTTTCTATTGTTGGTGAACAGGGCAGATATGTACATTGGCGGCAGGATAGATTTCGAGATGCACTCTCGAAACAACAATATTGAAACATGATTCCCTCTTTTTTTTTTTTAGCAAATTCTATTAAATACAATCTGTATTCAATTGAAAACATCTCTATCAAGGTCCAATCTAAGATTTGAGTGTTCAAGTTAGTTCACTGGATGACTTCCCTTGTGAGATATAGCTGACGTCTGGCAGCTGCTGTACGCGGGTAGATTCACGGATGGCCGTTTTTCGCTGTGGTATTGCGCAAGCTCACCAGTTATTTCTCATTGGGTTTCCACGGGAGCTTCAAAAAACTTCGTTGTGTCCCAAAACTTTGATCCTACGAGTGCGACACTCCAATTACACATCGACCTCGATTTAGCGTGTCGGGGCTAAACCGTGGGCGACTTTTGTTTCGACTAATTGATTTTTTGCCAGTTTGTACCAAAATATTCTACAGGATATCCCAAACCAAGAAGTGCCCGTCCAGATTTCATAAGTACAGCAATTTTTGCTAGTCTCGTCGAAATTTCGCTACTGTTAATTTATTAATTTTGTATCTGTGTCATTTCTTCTTTTTGATATGATAACATTACAATGATATTTTTTCCGATTTTTGCAAACGAACACAGAAATATTGTTGGCGTCAAACGCCTGAACGAAATTCAAAAAATACTGGCAATGTGCGTGGTGTCTTAAGGCAGAGAGACGTGTCAGTGTTTGCGTACTTTGCATTTAATCGTACGCGCAGTTAATATTTAAATTGCTCGTAAGTTCACAAATTCTTAGAATTCTACTGGATTAGCGAAATTCAATTTTCCACCGATCATTTATATGAAACCGACAAGGGCATCCATGCGTATGGACAATTTGTTGAGACCGAGACATTTGTTTCTACCGAATCATTTTTTCGCTGTTTTTACAGCATGATTTTTGGAGAAAAAAAGATTGTCCGTGAAATTATTTTTCTACGGTTGACAGGAAGGCGTTCACAGTCCCACCCGTCCCATTGATGCCCTAAAACTGATAATAAAAAATAACAGGAGCAAAATTATGCCGACTCGCGAAACATTTTGAATGAAAAAAATGTCGGAGAACTGCGGTATATCGCGTCATTTTCTCAATTTTTCGAATTACGTGCATAGAATATTCAAATGGTTAAATTGTTTCTTATTTCATCGCAGAATAGGTGATTTATTTTGAATTAAACCAATTCGGTTATTATTATTTTTAAAACGTCTAAATATAAAAATTCTATACTATTTGATAATTCTCTTATGAGTCTGATATTTCTGATTACATCTCGTACTCATTTCTCATTCTCCGTTTTTTCCTCTTATCTCTTTGGTTACCTACCATCTCGGCCATGAATTTTTTGTTTTCTGCCCGCTCGTCGGCCTCTGCCGTTCGAAAGTGTGCCGAAATGTCGGCGTCTCTTCAACCTGTCGCACTATTTCTCATGTTCATTTTGCCGTCTGTCATCGTCCACAAGTTTAAATCTGATATTGCATTTTATTGTCAAATTTTATGTGGATTCTGATCATTTTCAGAGGTCACATATTCTATCCGTTGTCGCATTTTCGCGCATTTCCCGGTTTATCCCAAATATTTGTTCACAAACATGTGAAATAGTTCAGCAAAGTTGCGATTTTCGTAGTTTCTGGCCTAAATTTGTTTTTATATTTCTACATTTTTTGAGCAGAATTTGAAAATTTTTCTTATTTCTATTCCAGATAATTGACCCCTATACCATTAAAAAAAACTGAAATATAGAAACTTATTTACGGCATGTTCAATTTATTCTACCAAAAATTTATGAAAAAGCATAACATTTTACGTTGCACTCATAAATAATTCGTTTGCACTATTCGAAGGGGATTGTCAGTCGTTTTTTTTGCGCATCCGCTCTTCCTCGCAGATTGTTGTTGTCCGCAATTAGCAATGGAAATGATGGGTCCCTTCACCAATCGTGTGGTGGGTGAGTTCGTGCGGGTGAGTAATCCGCGAAGCCTCCGCCGTGGGTGCCAATTTACACAAGCCGAATCGATCCAATTAGTCTCAATCGCAGCCCATATCATCAGTTGTTTCGATATCTATTCGTCGCCAATGAAATTTCAATGAAATTCGCACCGCCGCGCAAAAATTTGCATATAAATTGAAAATGCGAATGTCCTCGCAGTGCGCGAGAAACAAACCGTAATTCGACACCGGACACTTTCGAATATTTCATTTTTTTTCTTTGCACATTTCGTCCCCGCTTGGGTTTTCTATCGATTCCATGAATATTAAAATAGGAAATCCGGGCGAATGTCTTAAATGAAGTGTGAAATGCGTGTTGTCACCATAGCTACTGGCTGCCTCGAAATTCCACAACCGCATCCTACAATTTTTTCATTCATGTAATTGTTATTTGCCAACTATTGTAGAAAAGTTTGAGCTAATATTGACACTATTTGAAAGCCGCAATTCCAATTTTGCCATCGGTTATGAAATATTCAAATTTATTCCAGTCTTTCATCATTTTTTTTTTAATGAAGCCAATTCATTGAAAATCGACGACTTACGCAATCAATTTTGAAACGTATTCGACCTATAAGCTTAAAAAGACAAGAATGAAAAAAGACCAATTTGCAATTAATTAATTCGTTTGCTACATCAAAGCCAATGAATATCGAATTTTCAAAAATTGATGACAATTGGTCTTGTTTTAAAAGTGCAACTCACATGTTTCGGATTAACCGAAGTGTTTGAACCCGACGATCTGTTTTAAGCGGCACTCGAGTTGCGTGAACACACAGGAAACAATTGGGTGTTTAGTCTCTGTCAATTTTCTTCATTGCTTCTAGTCGAGAGTTCAAAAATGTCATTTTCTGACTATATATTGACTTATTTGAAAATTGTGTTTAATTTCATATAAGTTCAGTTATGGACCTATTCATGAAATAAATGAATGAAAATACACACTTTTCCGATGCATGCTGGTTTTAAAAAATCACAGATAATGTAACTGTTAATATTTTTAGGATTAATTGAATTTCATGGTCCATTATAAATGCATAGTATTTGTCAGCGGTTTTTAAAATGGAAAAAAAAACAAATAAAATGAAATATTGGTTTAAATTAGGGCGTAATGAGTCACAATAATCAACACTTGTAATCGTATCGGTGCGTTTCGTTTTTTGTTTGTATTCCTGTTTCGACTAATGTTTGAATAGCATTTTGTTCAGCCCATTTTGTATGTGAATATAATGTCGCCTGCAATTTCATTTTATGTCATTTTGTTCGTTCGCTTCGTTGCGATTCTTGCGAAATTTTGCATTCCGCATTGTTTTTTTTTCAAAAATTTCTCAAAAAATATTTGAGAAGAATTCTCTCGAAATTTCGCTTAAATACTTGTGTTAATCTCTTCGACACGAGAACAGAACGACAGTGGCGCAGTGAATTGTACAAATACATTGATTTTTTTTTGTTCGTTGTCGATTTATGCTCAATTATTGATAGTTCCTCGCATTTTCAATCAAACCAACCGATCTTCTTGAATGGAAAATGTGAGTCAGAAATACAAAAAAATTCGAAATAGAAATGGGACAAGGTGAACTTTTTATGAACAATTCATGTTGTTTCTGAACTGCCTTGGTTCCGTGTTTCTTTATCGAACATTCCTCACGAATTCCTATGAGCTTATTTCAGTGTAAGTGGATTCTTTTATAATCCTCGCGTCTGGAATATAAAATATATTCTTTATTTAATGTTGTTTTATTTTTTATCATTTAGTATTTAGAAGCCTCAAATTACTGATTTTAGTTGAATAATTATTAAAAATTCATGAAATCGTTTAAATATGTTCAATCCTTGTAAAATTGCGATAAATAATTTAAGAAAATTTTCTAACTTAATTGGTTCATCTTTGGCTATATAGAAAACTATTATAATTTGAAAAGAAACGGGATTGTAAATTACTTAAAAAAATATTTACATCGTCTAAATTGTTTTTGCCGTTTGGTTTAAACTAACTGCTCTAGTGCCAGATTATCCAAAAACCCTCTCATCGAATTTCACTCGATTTATTGTTGACCTGTCTCTGCTTGCCGCGTTCCCCTCGTCTACTATTACTCATCTTCTTTGTTTCCGTTGAAAGCTTCCTGAGAAATTGCCAAAAAATCCGTTTAGACGCTCGTTTCCCATTCATTATTGCGTTACACTTGTCATAAATTAGTGCACTAAAACCATTTTTATTTGAATTTTTAGGTAAGCCAAAACGTGTGTGTGCAGACTCTCTGCGGTGTAAAGAATAAGAAGGAAATTAGAGAAAACTAGAATCATGGAGGAAGCAAAGAATATGGCGTTGCTGTTCTTCATGGATCATCTGATGCAGAAGAATGGCCGTCGAACGATCCATGATCTCAGCTGTCAATTCGGAGCTAGAGGGTTTGATCCGTTTGCCTATGTTCATTCAACAATATTTATTTGCCGTTTCAGATTTACAGAGGAAATGAGGAATGCGGTGGGAACGACGCAAGAGGGCCTCACCGAATTCCTACAGGGTCACCCTTCGCTGTTCACGGTCGAAGGCGATCAAGTGATTCTGAACGGCCACAACGATCTTAATGCTCGCAATAATCCACTCCTCATGTCGGGAATGAGAAGTCGCAACTACGAGAAAGAAGCTGTCGATTTTTTTGTGAACAAATTGACCAAGTTCGGACCAGAGTTGCAGGTACAAAAATTATCAACAAAAACCAATTTTGCTAAATCATAATATTTTCAGATAAAATCCTTATTGGGACATCGTTCCCAAGCAGCTCCTGAAGTTCGTCTTGTTTCAGGACGTCATCTTAAGGAGTTTTGCGAGTTCCTACAGTCGCAGGTCGACTATTTTGTTGTAGAAGGTGACCGTGTCCGTCTGAAGGTAAAAATCACCAAAAATCAATTTTTTTTCTTATAACCGATGTTTAGAATATGCCCGAACCCGATGAGAACGCGATCGAACTCGACGACGAAGGAAAACCATTAGCTGGAATGAAAGCCAAACAAGCCGCTGTAGAGTATTTAAAGAGTGTGTTAGAACAGGTCAGTTTTTAAAAATATTGCTCCGTCAATATGATAATTGGCTCAATGTTAAACCTTTTCAGTTGTTAGGTTTTAGAAATTTGATGTCTGAGACTTTCAAAAATATGATTGATCACCAAACATCGGTTTTTTTTTCAGAATGAGGATCAGCCAATTCCACTAGATCAATTCTATCAACATTTCTGCCAGAGATTCTCTCACACCATCCGCCAAGACGTTGCTACAAATCCAAAAGAGCTACTCCAGTTCCTTAAACTAAACCGTGGATTGTTTTTCATCCGAAGTAACAAAGTGTCGCTAGTGAAGAATCGCCCGAGTGAAGAAGGATCTGAAAATGGATCAGATGAGGGTGATGCTGAAAATAACAATGGAATGTTCCCGTTGGATCAGAACGCGCTCAGTCGAATTCATTTTGTGAAGGCGCTCAAACCTGCACAAGAACTTATTGCGAACTTATGGCAGGATATTAACAATATGGAAAAGAAGGTGGTCGGATTGGATTTGAAAACTGTTACTGTTGGAGTTGACGGCGAGATCTTCTTGTCTCTGGGTAACATTTTACTTGTGGGAGGAATGTAATGAACTTCGTACAGGTATTATTGCGACTACATCCCAAATTGGAATTTTCGATCTTGCTTCTAGTGATGTTATTATTCTTGAAAGTGGATTCAAGGGCATTCTGGAAAGCGACAATGTTGTTAAAGTTAGTTTGTGTTTGTCTTTGCGATTTAAGCATTTTACTTTTAGGTAATTCATGATGCAAGAAGAATTGCATCAATTCTTGCTCATAAATATGCAGTTCATATGAGAAATGTATTCGACACCCAGGTATGTCCCTTCTGAAATGCTCACTCCCATGACCTAGAATCTAGGTTGCCCATGCTCTTCTTCAACACGATAAATTTGGAAAACCACTGCACGAAATGCGGCCAATCTCATTCATAAATCTGCAACGCGTCTATTACCCGCAATCGATTCTTTTGAGTGATGTGACCCCGCGCAAAATGAGCCAATCTCCAAAGTAAATTGATCAAATGAAGGCGAGCACTCATCGAAATGAAAACAATTTTCAGCTGGGGAGTCCGACCAATCACCGAAGAGTTTCAGCTGACCATTGTCGAGGAAGCTCATTGCTTATTGTCGGCTCTTTATCAAACCTTGTCTAATCTGATTCCAGTGCATTTGAGAGGCTTATTTGAAGACAAATGCATCGAGGTAATCCATCCAGAGGTACTTGCTTTTGCACTTTTTATGTTTGCAATTTTCAGGTTTAGCACAATTGAGTTGAGCTTCAGTTCACACTACTTATAATCGCTTTTTTTGTTATTTTTGTTCAAAAATTTTAGTTTCTTTTAATGTAAACGATGTCTCTGTGTTTGAAATTTGAGACAAGTCAATTTTAAAAAATTAGTTTTACTTTTTTTTTTAACTTTTCGCAACTACAATCTAAATTAATTCATCAAATCTGCTAGCTTCTGTAAGCACACTATGTCGATCATTGCAGAACAATAATCCATAATTAATTCCAATTTTTCATTTCCAGGTTCTTCTTGCTTCTACCAATCGCCCTCCTCCACCTCAACCGTTCGTCTCGACTCCATATCGTGCTTCGACTCGTCGCGGCGGTAATTCCGACCGCGCTCCGATCATGCAATCATTCGCGCCATCACCGTACGCCGCCGCGCCGCGCCCGATGATGAGCGACGCGTGCACACAAACATTTTCCACGGGAGACATCGAAGTGCTCAATGTATATTACGAGTAAAAAATACAGTAAGGAAAAAAAGAACCAACTGTGGCAATATTTTTGGCCTTTTCTTGTTCGCCCAGCTCAACAACTCACTCAACAATATGAAGTGTGCGTCGATTTTGTGATTAAACCTAAAACAAATGTGGGTTCACCCAGAGATTCAAAATAAGCTTTCTATTGATTTTATCGGTGTTTTTCGATGTTTTTTTTCAATTTGAAATTTTTTTCTTGTTAAATTGTTACTGGCGGTCCCAACTAATAACTTATAATATAGATTTTTATCTGTTCTCCCAAATTCTTCAGTTTTACACCAAATAAATGTTCGCAATTATTGTTGTCGCATGAACACTTTAGAAAGTTAAAAAAAAAAGAATTCGTTTTTTTTGCTGTCGTTGAGAAGCTTTTTGAGCATGACCTCTTGAAACTTGAATCTCATCAAGTACACGCATTCAACTGAAAACGTTTTTTCTTCTTTCTCTCGAATAATAACACGAGACGGCTCGCCAACAATCGGAAATGTTTTTCGATGAGCATGGTGTGCAATTTCGCGCCAAGACCCTATATTTATTCCGCTACCTTTCATTTTTTCCAACACTTCTTCTGCTTCATCTTCTCCTTTTTTTTTCTCGCCGAAGCTCCCTATTTTGGTTATTCGAGTACAATAAGCTCGAGTTGGCGTGATTCATCACTGATGCTCCATTCATGCTCATTCAACTGCCGCCAAATGGGATTGTGGGGCGGGCGGGCGGACACGGGAAGGTGTTGGTCCTTTCACACATTCTTCACAACATCGAGCATTACTTTTTTTCGATCACCAAACCATCAAAAATTATCTTGATTGGCTTCAGTTGGCTATTTAAATATAAAAAGCTCTTCATATTATTCCCATGATATTGAATTATTTATTTAAAAAACTTGCCGAATTTTTTATTTGCTGCCTTTCTTCCTTTTTACTCGAACCAAAAGTGGCAAAAAAATTATTTTAATCAAATTCAAATGGTGCGATGCAGAAAAACCTCTAATTATACTATTTGTAAAACAATTTTTATCGAGAACAACAATTAAAAACGAAGAAAATTGTTTTTAATTGCTCTTCCTGAAAGCGTTGACAGAATAGCTCAAAAAATAAATGGTCCCTATTATGTTCCCCCCCCCCTAATTCTTACTGTTTAAATCGAAATATGAATTACCGCGCCGAAAAAAATACGATGGTCCACGAAAACTCAGGGGTTCGTTTGTTTCTAAATTTAGATAATATCGCTAGTACAATTTACGAATTTCCAACGGTAACTATTCGATGAGCTAGAAAAACTTTGATTTGCTCGTTTTCACTCGTACCGAACGTTCATCAAATCCAGCCGCAGATCGTGATTGATTCCAGCATGTTGTCGCGGTGCTCGACACCGATTCCGTTGGGGAAACATGCGGGTGCATGATTGATGCGATAAATGGTGCGCATCAGATAGATTCCGAATAGCACGCGAATCGAGTAGTTCGCAGATCATGTCGAATTTGACGTGGATTCGAGCCGACACGTATCCGTCACAAATTCACACGGCAACAAACACACCACTGCCACCACCACCATCGCCACCATCATCATCATCATCATCATCAATTGCCATTAAAAAATGAGTGACGGGCGCCGATTCTTGTTTTTTGCTCATCTTTTTTTGGGCATTCCATACTAACTAGTTTTGAATTCATCTTTTCAGCATATATTTTCTAAAAAAGGAACTCTTTTAGAAACTTTCCTTTTTTCAACTTGATTATCTTTTTTTTTTGTCAAATGCCGAACAACAAACATAAACGAGATTAGGTAAATCGAACAAACACACATTCAGAGTGTTCCCCACGGTGCAATAATATTGTTGCGAATAGCTCAGTGCTTCTTCGTATTTTGAATAGCCGATGCGTCGCGTCGCGTTTTTTTCGGCTTTTTCGCGAATTGAGAGAGTTGACAATTCGCTGCCACACCCATTACTCTTCACAGTCATTCATAAACACGAATCCGACACAAAATTGGCGCATTTCTTCAATTTTCTGTATTCTAAATTTTAGGAAATATGCTCTGAAGAATTTGAGGTGATTTATCATTTGAATTCATGACTTGGGTCTCGTTTCGAAAGCCTCTTACATTAGGAAATTTGCATTTTCTAGCTAACAATATACTGATTTTTGTTGCTATTCTACTTACCATTTTTTAATAAATGTTTATTCGAAATTTTCCCGATAGTTTGCCAAAGATGTGAAAAGAAAAATGCCTAAAATACTCGATCACGTCAGTTCAAAAAAATCTCAAATACTTGTTTTTTTTTCTGAAATGATCGTTCGGAATTTATTTCTTCCATCACAATGATTTTTTCTTTTTTTTTCTCTCCCGAATTCCGTTCATGTGCTTTACACACACACATAATTTTTGGTTTGTTCACAACCTTTTCGCGAGTAACCGGTGAGTATCCATTTTCCCCACGAGACCCATTCGTTTGAGTTTTGTTTCGCGCGCCCATTGTCGATGTCGCGACGCCGTCAAAAACTGCTTCGCTTGCCGCTTGTCACCCAAGTTTGCTTCTTGATATTTCTCCGACGGTCCATTCGATCGGTCGAGTCGAGTTCAATAGAATAAAAAAGAAAACGAAAAAAAAGAAGGGGCGGAATTTGAAACGAAAAGAAGGGCACCAGCATCCATCCATCATCGACTGACTGCCTTCTGTCGGCCGCATCCTAATATGATTTCATCGGCACCGAACATACATTCATCCATCTTCGGACGGACCATAAAAAACCGCGCGCCCGCCGCCGCCGTCCCAATAAATAATGCAAATCTACGTCGAGAATTCTTGTGCGAGAATCACGAGCAAATTTTTTTTCGCTTCCCGTATTTTATTTTTTGGGAGGCGCCCATCAAATCGTGAAAAGCCCTTTCTGACAGCTTTACTTTTCATCTTTTCAAACATTTTTTCGATGAATATTTCCGTGTTTTTTTTTCTTCTCGATGAACCTGTTGTTGCACAAAAACACATGAAGACGTTGGCGTCATTTCTGTTGAAAGATGATTGAAAACTAAGGATTACCGGCCAAATACCCATAAACTCATCATTTGTTTTTCTTCTAATTCCTTTTCTTTGCTTTTCTTTGTGATCGCTTTCCGCTTTGTTTCTTCGTTTCGTGAAATTCCCCTTATTTTCAGAATTCATGATTTGATGAGAATGGTCTCAATACACAATCCACCGTAGCCCATTTAGAAATGTTTCGTCTGGGGCTTTTTCTCTCAATTTTCGGCCGTTTAGCAGCTGGTTACTGTAGCGGCGACAATTTTCGGAATGTTGTCAAAGGAGCACAATCCGATGATTATTTGATCTACGGTTTGACGCAGGTGACCATTTTCGATTCAATTTAGCCGAATATTGTCCAATTTGAAAGGATTGCCAAATGTTCTTCTTGCGCCCTTCTCAGCTTCATCTTTTATCAAGAATCCAAGTGAATGCACGCCATTCATTCTGCTATTCCAATCTAATCCAACTCCATTTCAAAGTAACTAACAATTTTCTGTTTTGCTTCTCCTTTATAAGGAATTATTCATAGTCGAACGACACACTTCTGTTGGTATTCAAACAAGCAGCCAACCGAATATGCACTTTGGATATTCACATTCCACGCTTCGAAATGCTGTTTGGTGATCATTTATTCAGGTATTCTCCTGTAAATGTACGGCCCGAATTTTTCAGATATATTTCAGATATTCGTTGCTAAATTCTTTACCGTACGCGTCTTGCTCGCATTCATTGGACACTAGTTTTCAGCTGGAACCAGATTTGTCTTTTATGGACCCTGTCTACAGCGTAAGAAATCCCTTCGTTTAATATTTGCATTTTTATTTTTTTCAGGATGTTCTATATATGGTCGATGCACTTTCAATAGGCTCGAAATGGAAAGTTTTCCAATTTTTGCTGAAAGACACTGGAATTTTAAGCATGATGAATAATTTAACAATCGCAAATCAATACCCAAATGGTATTTTTAAACATTCTTTTTTTAAATTTATTACTTTCTGCTCATCTCAGAAAATGCTCCAGCGAATGAATTTATCATCTCAATCGATTCTGAAAGAGACAAACTATTCCGAAGGAATCGATTCGATCGTGTCTTCGATTATCAATGCTCTTTTAATATGTTATTTAGGTTTTTGATCACGAATCACCAATAAATTTTAATTAATTAAGATCATCTGATACAAAAGTGCAGAGTTTTGCAAGCCCGAACCGAGGCTACGGATCAATGCTCAACACATTTTCTGTGGATGGCGATATCATGTTGTACGCGGAATCGGACAGATCGGTAATGAAACTCTCAACGGGCTATCGAATCGCTCGACATTTTGCAGACCGAACCGCCAACTACATCCCTCAATATATTGAACATTGATCAACCGGACAAGGTTTTCTGTCTACTTTCAACCAGCTACACATACGAAATCGGATTGATACAAAAGTCGACGTTTCAAAAAAGTTCGCTGCCCTCGTTTGGTTTGCCAATACACCCACATGATGTCGCAGCTAATAAAACATATATTGCAGCAGCAATCAAAAAACCAAATCCGACATCGAGCACAAACAGACCAACCGCTGCAAGTAGCAAGAAGACAAAAAATCAAATTCCAACATTATCCCCTTCAAAATCATTTTTCCGTTATGAGAACAAACAATCGTCAATGACGACGACGACGACTACAGAATATGCTGTCGTCTTAGGCTCAGCGGTGCCCGATATACTATCGAATGACATCCCTGAGGAAAATTTAAATGAAGACCCTGAAAATGAGGATGGCTTGGATGACATAATTCGTGATTTGAATGAGCCGATTGCAGAGCTTAAGACTTCTGAGATCACAACTCCAACAATTTTGAATGGAACCAAAGAACAGAATTCGACAAGTGATCAAGCAGTAGCTCAAGCTTCGTCTGAATCTTCTACCATTAATCCTGTAATTAGTCTGATTAGTTGGTGTGTGCTTTTAGGCGCCCGAATTTAGTTCGACTTTCTTTTCTTTGCTTCTAAGCAATGGTGCTTTCTTTCATCATTATCACATTCTTTTTGTTGAATAAAAACGAATATTGAGCATAATAAACGTTCCTTATTGTTCAAACAATGAGAAAATCGACACAAGACACACCATTCGACTAATTTTATTCGAAATCGCACGTTTGCTCCTAACAGTTAAAATATACATCAAAAAATGATCAAGCAGGAAGAACTTTAACAACAGGCCTAAAAGTACAAATCGTCAAAACCTTGACCTACATATGTAGCTTCTAGATAAGGTCAATTTGTTCGCAATGATCGTTCTCTGCGCATGCCTAAAACATCCCTTGGCTTATTATTATTATCATCCAAATAATTGCCTTCATTTTGATCGGATTGCATCAGCCGAATGGCTTCGTCAAAATATGAAACACTGGCTTTGAAATGCCGCTATGTTTTGATTCAAATGCGCACAGGCCGATGAAAAGCTAATATCCTTTTTTTTTGTTGGTTATTGACATTACGGCTGGGCAAATATATCCAGTAAATGTTGCAAGTTTCCCTCAATAATAATGTAATCGTTGACTATAGTTCAATGTAGCAGGCAAAACATACATCGTCTGCTTATCGGAAGTCAGAGTCCAGAAGATATGATAATGCAACACTCATGTCGTCAAGAGATCCCGCTTCGTGCTGCTTTGTCCTCCCGACGCCAAACAGGAATCTCACCTGATTTCAAGATTTGTCTTGATGTGGCAAATTTGAAAGAATTCCGAAAAATGTCGCGACAGACACAATCGTCTGATTTATATCGCCGCACAACCACCATCATCATCATCATCTTTTGCAATGAAATACATTTTTGGCGCAAAAATTCGATGACCAAATTACAAGGTTTTTCACATCATCAAATTCCACCACGTGGAAGACGCTGATTGAGACGACGACGATCGAATTGTGGTCTCTTTGATAGTAGTTCGAAATCGGTTATCATCGACAGACACAAATTGGCTAAAAAAGCGTAGCATCTCGAAGTGAACTACGCAACGTCGAACGATCTTCCTCAAAATCATTCGACAAGTTGGAGAACGAGGAATTTAGTCGCAATTTTTCGATTTCGATGTGATAAAGACATACTGTACACGTATATAACTGTTTTCAAGTAGAGTATAAAAATTGACTTCAACAAAACAAAGTTTACTAGTTCGGCGGAAATATCGACAGATTAGATGCGATGAAAATAAATAAAATTAATCGAGACAGGTTAATTGTTTGTATTTGTAGAAGTTTGATAGATATTTGAAAAAAATTGTTTTGCATGTGACACAAAAAATGACATGCCAATTCCATTATTCGTAATACACGTTCCCATGGAGAAACCATATCTTGGGACCCTCTCGCGTAGCAACAATTTTATACAAACATAAAATATTATTTTCCCGTTTTGCTTTGTTTTAAATTCGTATGATTTGCTTAAATTCAGCAAAACAAAACAAAATTTCGACAGAATGACGTTTCATGTCAAAATATTCATCTTGCATACATAATGATTTTAATGTTAACTTCGAAATTGCGATGAATATATTCTTGTTTCAGTGGGTTAACAACGGGAATAACGGCAGCCACCTTAAAGTTGTAGACGTTTTCTGCTCTTTGTACAACATTTTCATATTTGCAAAACATGTTATCAGTCAAATTAAACCGTTTTATTGGTTTCGCCTTTCGTCGCATTAAATATTTAATGTGCAATCATTGCAGTACTCGTTATCTCGAACATTTACTCTCGAAGTGGGTGTGCCGATAATAGCGAGACTAATGGCATTAATAATATGTGGGAACGACATATTAGAGCTAGTATGACCACTCAGTGTCTCTACATTCTCTATTCGATATCGTACCATTATCGCGCGATTCGATTCCTATCATCTCCGAACTACTGATAAGTGGATGACGAAACGACTAAATAGTCGATGATTTTTTTTCTTTTTCGAGAACTTTACGATAGTATCTGCCTGATTCCTATCGCTGCGACAAGAAAATCGTCAAACGTTTTAAAACGGTCACTTCTTCAAAAATTCGTTAGATGTTTAAGAGATTGCAGGTGTTTATAATTTTCCGTTACAAATTAACAACTTGCAAGACATTTTCCATAAAATCGAATACTTTAAAAAATATATAAAACTTAAATAAGAAATGAAACACCGATTTAAATTATTATCATCGTAAAAAAACGAACAATTGTGGACTGTCGTATTAATTCAAATGGCGGTAATTCAAATTTCAATTTAAATAGTTGGAATACGGGTACCGTACTACAGACAACCTGCGATTCAAGCGCAAATAGGCAGGGTTCTCGTTTTTTTTATCGATTGGAGAAAACCAATAAAAAATGACAGTTTTCAATTTAAAAATTCATTTATCTAGAAAATTGAAAATCGGTTATTTGCCAATGAAATCTATATTGCAAGACGAAAATATTTCTATAGAATGTCGCCTTAATTTTTTTTTTATTTGGGATTTCTAATGCTGAAACTGTGTTTTATCAAATGATTGGAGATAATTTTATGTTTTCTCTGTTAAAAAGCTGAAGCGTGAACTTTCGACGTGTTTGCCTAATTACGGAACGAATTGTGCCCAATATTCCACCAGTTCGCACGTTTTAGTTGTCTTTGATGTGGTTCCCAGTTTTCTTGCAAGTGTAGAGCCGATGAATATCTGCGGAATCTTCTAGTTTTCCCCATCTCAATTTTCAATTATTTCGTGTCTACACAATGTTAGATAGCGTGCGCGAGTGAGAGATAGGCAACGTGAGCAGACTTTGCGGCACGCATTTTTTGACTCCGCCCCTTATTGCGTGCCCCACCCCGCGTCGACCGACTTCATTCGTCATTCGAGCTTTTCGATTCTCTTGCAGAACACACTTCTCGCGTCAATTCAATCGTTCATTTGGATTAACTGAAAATGGCCCCGCACACCTTCTTGTTCACGTCTGAGTCCGTGTCCGAGGGACATCCGGACAAAATGTGCGATCAGGTAAGCATTTATTTTAGGCCAAAAATGTATTTTTGTTTTGAGTAGATTTCTAAAAAATTGTTTTCGTATTACTGAGGCTGATGGCTATATTTGTTTTTCTGATACATATGATTAGATAACAACTTGTTTCTTTCAAATTTTAGAAAAAAATATTCATGCAATAAACAATAATTTCACGAATCGGTCCCATAAATATTATAAAAACTACGAGGATATTGGGGCAAATGATTTCAAATATCCAACGTTTATTTTCAGATTTCCGATGCCGTCCTTGATGCCCATCTCGCTCAAGACCCACATGCCAAGGTTGCTTGTGGTGAGTTTTTTGCATGATTTTCTTTCTTTTTTCATAGGTTCACGACAGACGGATGAATGAGGCGATTTGAAACGGAATCGAAGACCATTGACACTTTGCATGAAATTAGTAGATATTTAGTTTTTCCACTTCTAGAAATTTTCATTGTGTCGTGGTTTTGTTTCAGTTGTCAGCGGTTTTGGGCCTAGTGTCCCAGCCGCGTTTTCGCCTTAATCTATGTCTGTTACAGAGTCTACTCAGAGGACTCTCAATGAAGAGTCTTGTCGCACTCGTGTGACAAGACCCGTTTATCGGTTACTTTGATTACAGAAACGGTAACTAAAACGGGTATGATCATGTTGTGCGGCGAGATCACATCGAAAGCTGTCGTTGATTATCAAGTACTCGTTCGCAACGTTGTCAAGAAAATCGGATACGACGACTCTTCAAAAGGTGTGTTTTATTGAATGTTTGTATCTTATCACTGGCCATCTCAAAAGTGAGTAGCCTACTTGTCCTTCAGGCGCCGCAAAGTTCATTCAGTTGCAAGATCATGGCGCGATGCCTTATCGGCCGCCATTGATAAAATTTCAATCACTTAATTATTTTATTTAGGATTTGATTACAAAACCTGCAATGTCCTTGTTGCTTTGGAGCAACAATCTCCAGAAATTGCCGCTGGAGTTCACGTCGATAAGGACAGTGATGATGTTGGTGCTGGAGATCAAGGAATCATGTTTGGATACGCCACCGACGAAACCGAAGAGGCTATGCCATTGACTCTTCTTCTCTCGCACAAACTCAACCATAAGCTTCATGAGCTTCGCCGCAACGGACAACTCGGATGGGTCAGACCGGATTCGAAGTCGCAGGTCACTATTGAATATTCGTCTGAAGGAGGAGCCTGTGTTCCAGTTCGTGTTCACACCGTTGTTATTTCAACCCAGCATAGTCCTGATATCACTCTTGAAGATTTGAGAAAGGAACTTTTGGAGAAGGTATGTTTAATATTTTTAAAATAAATTTTATCTTGAATTTTTTAGGTTATCAAGGTTGTTATCCCAGCAAACTTGATGGATGAGAACACTGTTTTCCACTTGAACCCATGCGGATCATTCATCGTTGGAGGTCCAATGGGAGATGCTGGACTTACTGGACGTAAGATCATTGTTGACACCTATGGAGGATGGGGAGCTCATGGAGGTGGTGCCTTCTCCGGAAAGGACCCAACCAAGGTCGATCGCTCTGCTGCTTATGCCGCTCGCTGGGTTGCCAAGTCTCTTGTAAAGGCCGGCCTTTGCCGTCGTTGCCTTGTCCAGGTGTCGTACGCCATCGGAGTGGCCAAACCACTTTCCGTCATGGTCTTCTCTTTCGGAACATCTCCTCTCTCTGAGGCGGAACTTCTCCAGATTGTCAATGAAAACTTCGATCTTCGCCCAGGAAAGATTATTTCGTAAGAATTCCATTGGAGATGATGATGTAAATCCAATTCCTTACAGCGAGCTTGACTTGAAGAGACCAATCTATGAGCCAACTGCCGAAAACGGTCATTTCGGACACAACGAATTCCCATGGGAGCAGCCAAGACAATTGAAGGTGTCCCCTGAATTAAAAGAAAAACTTGCAAATGGAAAGGCCCGAGTAGAAGATATCGGAATTGCCCACTAAAAAGATAAAACTGTTTTAATTTATCCATGTATTTGTTCATATTATTGGTTGTTATAGATATGGTTTAGCCTTTCTATTATATGTTCCACCTTTATTTGAATTTGGAATGCGATACATTTGCACCTAATACTTGAAAATCCGATGATCATCCTCAAATAATAATCATTCTTTATTGGTACGCGGTATCAAAATCACAATGTAGGATGAATTAAAATCTATTCGTCGCACTATCCCTGCACTTCGGTTTCCTTCACTTTATTTCTACACCTCCCCACATGCAAATTCCATTTGCTTCTTCTATCATTTGTTTTACTAAATCTAGACTAATAAATCTATTTTATTTATTGGCAATATCAAATGGAATAGACACATTAATTTGTTGAGCTTTTTGTCGAGGCACAATTTGAAGTGAAACTTAAAATGCGATACTGCTTCGGTATCGGCGATCGTCATTTCGTTGATTGTCGGATTGGCGCTGAAAGAATTGCGCATGTATTGAAATATCTGAGCGCGAACCGAAATACCTGAATGCGATATATTCTTCTTTCTGCAGGACCGCCGATTTCGCGGGTATGTACTTGAAGAGGGGAATAATCAGGATTCGGCAACTCTGTCAAATGATGTGTTGATCGAGAAATGAATGCCTGAAACTTTTCAGATCATTTTTTTTTCAGAATTTCATTTACTTCCATTTTTTAAAACTAAAATTTATATCAAAACGAACTCTAGAATGTGAAATAAAAAGTTACTCCGTACGAAAGAGGAAAATCAACTGGCGTATATCGGATGCAAAATGCCGACTACCGACAAACTTGTTTCCAAATGTTCTGCTTATCTATAATTTAAACGATATCTCACCGGCTCTTTTCTTTGTCGAGCTTCTGCTTCGAATGCGGCCGTCTTTGCAAGAACACTTTGTTGCCGACGCCTCTTCTCTTCGTCATTTTCCTTTTCCTCAACTGTCGGAGGATCCATTCCGAAATAAAACTCCGGAAGTCGTTGTGGTCCGCCGTCACCTAGCAATGTTCGAATCAGAACGCATTTCAATCGAATAATCGAACCTTTGTGTTCTTTCTTCAACTTGTCTTCTTCCTCGTTAACCCACGAAAAATCAATTTCCGATTGATCGCCTCTCATCTGTGAAGTGGCGACAGAAGATGTCCGTGAGCCATACGATGGTTGCCCACGAATTATTGGTTGCGCATAAGTTGGTCCGCTAGAATTTCTTCCGTCATTTGACGGCTTCTGAGTTGTGTGCTCAATTTTCTCGCTTCGCTCCACTTTAACTTCAATTGTTTTTGATATTGGCTAAACGTTGAGATTTTTATTGTCTGAATGCTGAATTAAGAGAACGACTACCTGTGAGGTTGGTCGTGGAGACATGTGCTGATGAGGTGTGCTTGTGTACATTGGAGGCGACATCATTTCTAGAAAATGTTCAAGATGATTTTTTAAAGCGCAAAACCGACCTCTTTGATTCTGATTCCTACTACTTGAAACACTCGAGTTATTCCATGGGTCAGATGAATGTCCACTTTCTTCAGAGGATGTCATCGGAGAAGAAGAAGCTAGAGATCCACTAATTTCAGCTCGTCTTGTCGAATTTGAACTGAAGTTTCTAAAATTGTCCCAAATCGATTATTTTATTAAAATTGTTCTTGTCATCAAATTTTAGCAAAAAAAAACTGACGAGAAATTTTGTTTGATATATTGAGAATGGGTTGTTTCACGCCTACTCGGAGCTGCTCGAGCTTCTCCATGGGCTCGCCAATCCCTTGGCCGCAATCGTACCGCATCGATCTCAGCCTCGTGAATTCTGTAAAACAATGAATGTGTTGTGTTTATTTGCCAATAAATCCATTAATCGGCGTGTTTGACCCCGTTTTCCTCAAACATCGCCACTTTTATGGCGATGTCGTACACAACTTTTTTGTCGATTTCCGTTAAGAATATGCATATTCAGAAAAAATACTGCGCATGCGTGATACAATAAAAAACGTATTGCTCGGGCCCTTGAACAATGCACCTGCTCACAGTCTAATCCCAACCTCAATTAATTCAAAACGGGTCAGAGGTCATGAATGGAAAGTTAATTACAGGCATGGGAAAGAGACCGACCAGCAATTGCGAGGTGCACACGCGATCAGTGATTGATTCAAAAATAAGATTTATGAAATGTTATTTTATAAAAAACTTATAATTATTTCGTTTTCTAGGGAAAAATTTTGCACACAAATCATTCGCGAACCTTGAATAATAAATTTAGGGAAAAAATTCCCAACTTGTAGGCAAAATCATAAATGTAATACATGAAAAGTGATTAATTATTAATGTAGTTCGAACTCGATTATTTTGTCGAATTCATTTCTCATCATAATCAACTAGCTCAGACCCCCTAGTTTTCCTACCATTCCGATGATTTCGTTCACTTTTCATTTGGAGAATGCTTTATTCAACTAATTAGTTCCGCAAGATCGTCGACAGGCTTCTTTTTTGAGGAAACTATTCCCGACTGCCTTATATCGTATTCGCATACCAATTCGTACCCATCCGTTATAATTGCCCTCTGAAAATTGTTGGCCGAAATGGCGCGTTTAACCACCGGCGACGATCAATGTCAAACTGGCACCGAAGCGAATCGAAATTGTCGCCGACGGTCCCCCGATGCGCAACTAATCAGGCTCTATTCGCAACCATCAAAATGAGTGAAGTGGGCTCACGAGCACCGCGCGAGCGAGCATCATGCTCATTCATCTTCATTTCGCTCATTGTTTCACTCTTGAGATTCATGCGCCGCATCATTAATACAATAATCTTATCAAAAAATTGCGGTCTCCGCGCGATTCGTCGCAGCGAGCATTTCACACACCCAACCGGAAATGTATCGGCGCTCCCGACCGGCAATGGTTCAAAACTATGCACGCGCTACTGAATTGTGTTCTCTGCGCGCCGCGACGACAGTAAACACCGTCCGAGAGTGGTAATTCGCAAATATTTGGCGATGCCGTGTTTTTGAAACATTCGATCGGCGACAACGACATTCTAATTATTTGTGTGCGAACACCTGGTGTGAAAGTGAACAATTTCGGATTTTGCGACTCGAATCAATCCAATGAAAGCGAAATGCCATAATTACACGGCTTTTTGTATTCAAATTTCCATGTACACACACACTTTCATATGTAGTTTGCAATTTTAACGCGCATGTCAATATGTGGAATTATTATATTAACTAGGTACGAAATCATATTGGAAATGAATGGACCAGCCAGTCGTTGAAAATTATATTTTGTTCGCTAACAGCTCTTATTTCAAATACGATTCCAGACATCCCTTGGGCGAAAAATGCTCTCAACACGTATCAATATCAATAAATCATTTGTGGCCATATTTGTTTTGTTCATTCATTCATTCCTGCTTCCTGACAGCTGATACGGTCAACAAACTGCGCCGTATTTGGTGAAATAATGTGTCATGACGTCGTCGTATAATTATAATAACTAAGCGAGCGAGCGAATGAGTAGTGTGTCGGATTTGAGAACAAAAAACTCAAGGCGAAGATGGATTGACGGGTCGAGAATGTCAAGGTCGATCAACGCCACAATAATCTTTTAAGAACATTATTCCACGTTAAGTTGGGCCTCCGATGATTTTATTTGAATGCCACTCCACTGAAGGATTGTCTTACTTCGATCTTCTTTTAAACAATGCACATAATAGTTAATTGCAATAAGTTTCTAATCAAATTTATCTACACCCAATAAAAATTCAAGTTTCGAACCCATCCGCCGCCTATCGCTGCATCGTCGAATCATCCGATATAAGGCAATAAACCATCTGATCTGTTGCCTAATGATAAATGATGCCAATTCCTCTGACATTCCTCTCAATTCTGCCTAATCTTTTGCCAAAACTAAATGGAAAATTGCGTATCAAATGAACACCAGTAGAATAACAAGTTTTTTGGACAAGGGTTGTGTTGGTGGTACGGTATCACATTTCGAATATGTATCTATGTCTACCCAGGGTGTAAAGCAGAAAGCAGAAGCTATAACAACAACTACTGCGACAACCGACCGATTATTGCTTATGAACTGGAATGTGAGAATCCGATCGACCGTGAGACGACGACCTTTTCTGAGGAGACGAATGCAACCTCTTGAAACATTCATATCGTATTATACATGTATGGGCTACTTAAGTATTCTACAACGTCGCAGAACAAGGTGTCGATGAACGAGGCACACGCGAAAAACACTATTAAAACAATTACTAATTGTTCGAAGGGTCTAGGAACGATTTTTAAATGAAGAGTCTAGGTAGATCAATGATTTTTCACAAGTCTCTTTTTTTTATGTCAAAGACCTCGATCGCATATTTTTTAAACGAATGACAAAAAAATGAATGGTTGACCATCATGTGTATTCTCAAGACAATCCCGCTAAAGGGCAACTTTCCCACGAATGTGCCTAATCGAACATGATTCGATTATTTGAATCCATTAACCTTGTGCGAAAAAGAACGAAACCGATCAAAATGCGTTGATCATTGAGGACGGACGGGTCACAATTAGCATATGAACACCAACCTGCTATTCAAATCGTCAAAAGACAGTGCTCTCGAATACATTGGATGCATTTGCGAAAGTGGCGGCGGCGGCGGCATCGGAATTCCGCGCGCTCCGAGCTTCTTCATCAGCTTTTGGTGTTTCTTCTCCATTTTTTCGAGTTTCTTCAGTGTTTTCGCGTCGGGCGGAATTATGAGTCGTGGTGGCGGAGGCATGACGTGATGCGGCATCGGATCGAAATCCATTTGATTCAGTGACATTCGAGAGCCTCTCATTCGCATTCGATCAGTGTCAGCGGGAGATGCAACATATCCGGAGTCAGCATTCAAAGAAATCATGGATCTGCGCATTGGATTTGTGTTTGGCACAATGTAGGGCTCGGCGAAAGCTCCCGGAGCAATCGGACGCTTGACTTCTGGATAAGGAGAGGCACTGGTCGAATAGGAAGTGCGCTGATGCATCCAATGAGGCGGCGGCGGATAATGCGAAGAACTTCGGTTACCCATTATGAGTCTGAAATGCGTTTTCTTTTGAATTCACTGCAGAATGAAAACGAGAATGATTGGTTTGTATCAAGAAGAAGACGAGAATTGCAGATGTAACTCATTCAAATGTACAGGAAGCGTGTGAAACAAAGAATTGAATGGGTTTACACAGCCGTCGAAATTGTAGCCGAGAATCCAGAAGGAATAAATGTGGAGAATGCAAGTTTCGAGTAGTTGTTACCAGTCGAAACCGATCGAAAAATATTTGTACAAACTGCACATTTGAGCCAAAGCGGAAGAACGAATCGCAAAAAAACGCGCGAAACTGGAAATTTTGAATTCCAAAAATTGAGTAGGAGGTGGTGATCTCATCGAATAAATACGAAAATAAACAAACAAACAAAAAAACAATGCGAAAAAGTAGAGAACCGTGTGCGGAAGCTGACAGTCAGTTGAGGTATGAATGCGCGCGCATTGGACGTGTCGTCCGCGCGGAGAAGATTTCGTCGCGTTTCTGTAGAGTCTCTTCAGTTCACCTCAATCCATCGCCGCCATTTACCTCACCTCAAACGCCAGCTGAGAACAACTGGACGCCCGACTCCGCCCCGCCAACAACCTCACCATATTAGGAGGCGAAAAAAAGAACAAGGGTGGTGGTGGTGGCTGAGCTCGACAGGTGACGAAACCGGTGGGCACCTTTTATACAATCCGAGGTCACCCTTTCGATTGTTTTTGATGTTGCGACGAGTCGACGAATATGCAGTTTGCGGGATGAAAACGGCATCTAAGAGTCGGTAATTGGAACCAAGACAAATTATGGGAATAACAATGACCGAGAAATAGATGAAGACCCATTTGAGGCAGCCGACATCCCGCCTTGTCAATGGGATTTGAAATCCATACTCCATCGAATATGTTCTTCGCATATTCAGATCTTTAAAATTTTCCCCGCCACGTGCGTACGCTTATTTTTCGATTTTTAACGTAAACTGTTTAATTTGTCTTGATTAACTTGATTTTTGGATTCTAATGTTGTTAGAATTAAAACTAGAAATTTATTTTTTTTTAACTATAAAAAATAAATTTCTTCAAATTTATCATCTCGCATTACGAATCCCGTTTTCCGCGCATCCTCCATTTTGCGACATTACGTAATCATGATAATAAACAAAATCGTGGTATAATGGAATATTTCCAATTTTTCATCAAGGGATTGCGAAACAAAAGAAAAATCGAATAGTTCAATTTATCTGCTAAGATATTTGTTTTCAACAATAGAAATACTCGCATTTCTAGTAAAACTCTCCGAGTAGATGGCTGATCCCTCTTAAAAACAGGTCGTTTATACATTTGTCGAAGACGATGCCAATCGAAATCTGACAAAATCTTCGAATGAAACTACAAACAGAAAAAGGAATGAAACATTTTGAATGAAAAACAGTTTATTTAGAATTGATTCAGACGGCATTCACTCGGCGTACAATGATAATAATGTTGAGGTTTAATGGGATATTACTGCAATCCAGACACATCTTTTGTTATCATTCATTCATTTATTTTTTTGTTTCCTTCTCTTTCAAGGTACTCCGCAATAACGAGAAAAACGGGAAAATCTACATAATAACAATAATATAATCCAATTAAACATTCATCGTGTCGAATGCTATCTTGGAATCAAATCAAAAAATTTCACTGATTCTTATGTAATGTGTCGATTTCGCCAAGATATGACGAATTGGGTTACACACATACACACATCAATTTATTGGATTTCGATTTAAGTGAAAAGGAATGGGTTTTCAACGCGTGACAATGTGCCAACTCCGAGATATTTGAAATTACATTCTTCCAGCACGACGAGACAAGGATTCAGTATCGGAAACTGAAAAAAAAACTTCATGTTAATACATATTGTCGACGTCGCGAAATTGGCAAAAAACAATGGAAGTGATCATAGCGCAAAAACTGAAAGTGTAGATTTACGGGACTATATATATAAGGATAGTTTAAAGGCGCACACCGCACACCGAGATCTCTTTTTAAATTTTGTTGGCATTTAATAGCGCGACGTCGACAATAGAAGTTTTTTTTTTCAGAAAATTATTACTTACAATTTTGTCAACATCTTCGTAAGGCAAAATTTTAACTGATGAAACTGTGCAAAACCGTTCACATAATCGAAACTGAAATATCTTTTTTCATTTATGAACATATTTAAAGGAGCACGCTGTATTACAGCACTTCCAAATATTTTCAAAACTCACTTTATAACAATCATCGCGAGATTTTTCGCACCTTTCGGTATTATTCGTCCTTTCTATTTTGATTCTTCGAACTGAACTAAAATTTGAGGATTTTCTTGTGTCGAAATGTAATTAAGGTGAACTCTTTAATATCGGTATAAGTGACATTTCCCGGTAAGAAGCAGCCGTTGTTTCCGCAAACTTGTTTCTCATAATCATAGTTATCAGAACTGGATTCAAAAACAGAAAAATTTTTATAGAAAAAATTTATTCGAATCTTTCTTACTTTAATCCGTAAACAATTGATATGAAAATAATCGGAATAGTGCAGACAAATAATTTTTGAATCATTATTATTATTAGTGTAATAATTAGAAATGAGAATCAAATTCGTAAATCATCCGATATTTTTTTGGCCTCCGAGAACACCTCGTCGTCAGAACGAAATGACGCGCGTGAGAAAAGGAATTCACACCGAATAAGGAATTCGACATTTGATGAGCGACATCTGAAAACAATTTTTAAAGCATTCCTCTAATTTTTACATTTGTATCATCATACTTTGCATCCCTCCAAATGAAAAAGTTTGGTGATCGTTTTTCGATTTTGTACGTGAAATGCCCGAAACAACTTCGATGGTTTTGTGGCCTAAATTTGATCGATCACCTTTATTTCGGTAATGTATAGTTTACGGCTTGCCGTAGGCCTAGAAATATTATTGGCCATATTGCGCTAGCGTGGCCTAGAAATATTGGCCGACACTATCAAAAACCAAAAATGCAAGTGCGGCACACAACAGTTGCCAAACTTTTTAAAATGATGTGTATTCTTATTGTTGATTTTATTTTATTTCCCATAAGTTTTCATTGTCTTGTTATATTCAATGATTGAAATGAGATTACATATTGATTTAGTTAAACTTAATTAAATGAACCACGTATTCGTGGCCGAAGCATATTTTTAAGAACTTTTTTCTAGGCCACACAAGCGGTACTGTGAGCCGTGATTTAAAGTATTTCGATATTCTTGGCTCTCTTACGATCTCTTTATGAGGTACGCCGTATCGGCGCCTGGGCATAAAATATTGCAGTAGTTTCGCTGTTTTCCATTGTTCGGTTCCTCAAAATGTCAGAATTCACCTTGTTGGAGTCGAAGGGATGGTTAATTAATGTCTTGCAAACCTCGAAACATGGGTCGAATGGCGCTGGCCGCGGGTTCGTGTCGTCTTCGCTTTCTAGCAGCGAAACTCTGCACGTCGAAGCCTCTTTTTTCTGCTGTGGTGTCTCTGCTGCTTTGCACGTCACTAGACGCCACTCTGCAAACGGATAATTACAAATAAGCCTGTCGTTCGCAACGCATCGGTGGTTCAGTGGTAGAATTCTCGCCTGCCACGCGGGCGGCCCGGGTTCGATTCCCGGTCGGTGCAATCTTTTTTAACTCACGCCAATGCACACTTTCGGATTTCGAAGCGACAACGAAGAAAGCGACAAGAAGTAGAATTGAAAATCTGATCATTTCGAATAATGCATATGAATAAAGATTCGTCGGGATGATATCTCTCTAGGTTAATTGCTTATAACACTGTACATATCTGGGCGGAGACACGTTTTATTGCATGGAAGGCAATTTAGCGATGGAACCCATAATAGGAAAACAATGAAAACTAGAGCGACTCAATTAATAATTTGTACAGCACAGCTCCTCACTGCGATTTGGACTTCTCGACTCCGGTTCGGTATTGTAAAACTCCTTTGGCTTTGTGGGTCAGATAGTCAAGCTTGAAGTTATAATAGAGGTATTTGAAGAACCAATTGTAATTTGTTTCGCGTTTGTATGCATATGCTGTTCCGTTGAGTGGCTCAAGAATCTGAAGTCGAAATTTAAAAACCGATTCGTTGAGATTAATTTGAACTTTTTTGATGGCTGGAGTGGCCTCGAGAAGATGGTAATGCGGAATTTTGGTGAAGAAGAAGTGATGAGCAACATGTCCGTCGGTGATGTTGTGCATGATGGTGTCCAATCCGAATCCCCAATATCTATCGATGGTCTGGGTCTGGCCACGAACGAACGCCCACTCTTCTGGTTCATAAACCTCGATTTCTTCATTCTGATGTTGCAAATAAGTGATGATGACGAGAATCAATCCTTGGAACAACAATGGAACGTAGTAGTATTTGAAAAAGTTGAACCACGAGTAGTTGCACAAAGCGAAAGCAGCCTAAATTATAAATATTATGCGTTTTTTTTCTATTATTTTTGCTCTCACATATCCGCACAAAGCACACGCAAGTCCAGAAACAACACATTTGATGCGATCCTCAGTAGTTTCAAAAAGTCGGGACCATGGCCAAAAGTGGGATCCATCTGGAAGTCCGACAATAGTGTAAATTGGATTCCATCGAAGCCATCCGGAAATTGGAATCACTGAGAAGTATTGCTCAATCCATGTTCGGTTCTTGAAGTCTTCTTCAGTCACCCATGGATGTCCTTTGTCTTTTTCAAGGTGCGATGTATACTGTAAACCGAATTGTTTTGTGTGATAAGGAAAGTCGTAAGAGAATCACCTGATGGTGTTGTCGATGCGATTTCTGCCATGGCCAAAAGGGAGCCAAAATTGGAGCATGTGCGATATGGCCGCACAAATCATTGAGCCACTCATAGTCGGAGAATGAACCATGACCACAATCGTGTCCCACAACGAAAAGAGCGCTGCCGACGATTCCCATCGCCCAATACCAAGCGATGAGGCCAATCCAACCGAGATATTGTTCTACATATGGGACGATGAGATACAATCCGGCCAACAAGACAAAATCCTAAAAATCCACAATTTCTTTAAAAAAAAAATATTTCGTGTGTGTATCTAAAAATTAAAAATAATTTCGATTGGAATTATTAAAAATATATTTAAAAAAATCTCACTTGAATCAAATATCTGATGGATTTGACGACGCTCTTCTCGAAGCACTTCTCGGGAATCGCGTTCTTGATCTCGCTAATCGATGGCATTTTCGGCACCTCGATCTTTGGCAGTTCATTGCCCTTTTTGCCGGAATTCACTTTTGTCGCAATAGTCATTTTGACTCTCCGGTTCCCAAATTACTGTAACGAGAAAATTGAGTAAATCTAGGCGAACCGTTTTAGGGGGTCGAATAAATAAGCGAATGATAAAAGAAGGCGAGTCGACGAAAGCAGAGAAGCGAAACAGGCGAAACAAAAAAAAAAGATTGGCCGGTATGTGTTTCCACACATACACGCTCGCACACTTTTCAATATGGCGTGATTTATTCTTCGAAACTCGCTGCCTCCTTCGGCTCTTATCTCTCTCTCATTTCCTCGCCGATTGCACTTTGTCCTAGTTGAAGACACTGTGAACAAGAGAAACGCATCGTATGATATTAATTGAACTTCGACGAGCAGCTCAAAGAACCACTCTCAAAATGTGTAGTCTCGCCAATCAGATGTTTGTGATAACATCGAGCGAGAAATGCGTGTACGTGTTCGATCACAACAGTTCAAATGGCCAAAGTTGATGCTACTTCCAAAACATACAAAACGCCCCCCAAGTGGGACATCTCTCATTAGATTTCCGATATTAACGACTAATTCGAGAAGTGATTTTTATTCGAAATACATAAAAAAAAATCAGTTTTGCATTAAAATTTTGCTTTAAAATTTCCACGTGGACAATTCTTCAGGTCACGCAGAATAAGGATTCCGTAGAATACACGCGATTCCTTCATTGTTTAGGAGATTTGATTTAAAAAAAATATATATATACCAACAATTTTCAGATTTTCTATGATAACGTGCATAGTATAATCACGTTTCCCTTTCAATAAAATATCGAAAAATATTCGAATAATTAGACAAGTGCATTGAGAGGGACTCGATGTAGTTGATAAAAACACACAAAAAATCTCTAATTCACATGAAAATTAACTGTCCTTTTCCGCAAAAGAGCAAAGTAGAAACATGCAAAAGATAAGATCATAATCCATGACAAGAAAACAAGAGTCGAGTTCCAAAAAGGCTTTATGCGTATTCTCGAAACATTTATTCGTCAGTCGATTCTCCGGTAATCGTCTTGTCTCCACTACGCACAGCATTCCAATCCTAAACCCAACCGAATTCGATTTGACGGATCAAAAACACTACCGCCATTGTGAGGCATCCAATTTTCTTGCCATTCATACGGACAACGTCTTCTTTGAAGATTTGCTTAAAATATGAATTCATAAGCAACTCGTGTCCGCAAAGTCGTTTGAATGGATTGTAGACCATAATCTGTTGCAGAATGTCAACCGATTCGGTCATTTCCGATTTGGTAATCATCTGAAATATCATATGAGGCGACTCGAAGCATCCGTTGTCATCTACACTATTGAATACATAATATCGACGATCTCGGATATTAGGGTTTGGATTAGTCATAAACGAAAAATTAGGGAATGGCCCATTCGAGTCAGGTTCATGTTTCTGAATAAAAAATGTCAGCCGAATAAAATCTAAGGGTTATTTACTGAGACAATATCCCTATACTTTGATTCGTTGACGCGCATATTTCGAAGATCTTCATTTGAAGGTAAGCCAAGTAGATCGAGAACCAGCTAAACAATACGATTGCGGTAAAATACTGACGATTCAAACCTCAGCTTGATTTGTTGCATTTTTTCCGGCGAGAAAAACGGATCCTTTGAGGAGTTCACCGAATACACACGCACACGACCAAATGTCTGAATATTATCGATTCGAATAGATCACATAATCAAGAAATAATACCAATTTCGCATCCATAAATCTTTGCCCCAAACAACAATTCGGGCGGTCTATAATATCGTGTGACGTGATAGCTCGGCTGCGGATCTTTTCGCGCTTCTAAAGCTGACGAGCCAAAATCGGAAATTTTGAGAAGGCCTGTCTCATCGTTGAACAACAAGTTTTGCGGCTTGATGTCACGATGACAAATGTCCATCTGAATCAGAAGTCATACAAAATGCACGGACTATAGACGAACCCTTTGCAAATGATATTGGCCTCTGAACAACTGCCAAGCAATCAATTTAACTTCGATTATATCAATTTTACGATTATTGGCTTTAAGGTGTTGGTGGAGATTCAAGGGAATATATTCGAATACGAGACCCAAACACACTTTGCTTTCGTGCTCCTTTTGGTAACTGTATAACAGTTTGACAATATTTTTGTGTTTGAGACGATTCAATTTCGCCAGAATTCGCACTTCCGTCGATGAACCTCTATGTCGCGGCCACGTCTTTTTGATGACGACGTCGGCACGATGCATGGATTCGGTTCGAGCAACACCTCTGAACAACTATCACTTGCATCAGTCCCAACATTTACACCAACTTGTACACATTGCTGAATGCCCCGTAGGCGAACAAATTCATGTCTTCCAGCTGGATTCTTGTCTAAAACAATCCTTCTCCTCTTCTCCTTCTTTATCTTCTCAACTCACCTCTTTACCATCATCAAGTCTCGAGACGATAATGTCGTCAGATGTACGGTAGCGTGGCATTTAAGTGTTCAATTTAATAATCAGCTATTCCGAGCAGCACACCAACCGCCGATGAAAGAAACGTAAGAAATTTGTGGGTAAGAACGAGTAGAAATGAGTAGATTTGAAATGGAATGAAATATCCAATTGGCTACACGTGCCTTTTAATAATTTTATGATGTTATACAACCAAAAAACAAAAGAAATACACAAATAATCGGTATAAACGCACACTCTGGAAATGTGTGTGTGTATTTGAAACGGAGCTTTGAACATTATTGGCTCTTTTCCACTGTCGTTCTGAATTGCAGGATTCCCTTGGTTTTGTGGACAAGATAGTCGAGTTTGATGTTGTACCAAAGGAAGCGCACAAAGAAATCGTAGTTGACTTGATATTTGTAGCCATATTGACCCCCAGCGTATGGTTGAAGAACCTTTCGAATTCCATCCGTGGCTTCAATGAGATGATAGTGTGGAATGCGTGTGAAGAAATGATGAGCGACGTGACCTCAAAACTCAAGATAAACACACAAATATGAACGATGAGCAATACCATCGGTAATATGATGCATTGTGGTGTCAAGACCAAACCCATAGTATCTGTCGATGGTCTGAGTTTGCCCGCGAACAAAGCTCCACTCGTCAGCCTCGTATATCTAAACAATCAATTGCAGCAATTGATTTCATTTGAATACGATACCTCGACAACATCATCGGTATGTTGAAGGTATGTGACGATGACGAGCATAAGTCCGAAGAACGAGATCGGCATCCAATAGTACCAGAACCAGTTCGAATACGATCCGGCTACAAGAAGGGCTACATAGGCGCTGACAACACAGGTGATTCCAGACACGACACATTGAATTCTTTCCGAATCGCGCTCGAACAGACTCGAGAAAGGCCAAAAGTGGGATCCGTCGCAATATCCAAACAATGTGTAAACTGGGAACCATCTAAATGAGATACAGCTTATTACAATCCTATTTCTTCGAACTACTTAATCCATCCAGATAATGGAAATGGATTGAACATCTTTTTCCACATTGGCCAAGTTGTGAAGTCTTTGTCTTGCACCCAGAAATGCCCGTGATCTTTGTCAATGTGATTGGTAAACTGAAACATCAAAGTTTATATGATAACAACACACAACCAGCTTACGGTATGGTGAAGTTTGTGTGACTTTTGCCATGGGAAATATGGCGAGAAAAGTGGAGCAAATGCAATGTGACCAATGATGTCGTTCAACGTTTGATTGTCTGAGAACGATCCATGGAGACAATCGTGTCCCACAACAAAAAGCGCGAATCCGAACACACCCATCAGACAATTCCAGACCAAGTATCCAACGGCTCCGAAATACTCAAAGGCAGGAAGAAGCATGTAAAGAAGTCCGAGCGCGGCAAAATCTTGAGCGAGATAGCGAAGAGAAGTAACCAAGTTTCTCTCGAAGCAGTGCTTCGGGATAGCACGGCGAAAATCATCGACAGTTGGAAGAACGACTTTCTGAAAACCATAAAGAATCAGAATATAACGACATGATGCAATCAAACCTGTGGCTTCTCGGCTTCTTGCTCTTTCGAAACTCTCACATTTCCGCCGTTGACAATTGGATCAGCTGTCGTGGCGGTTAACCCTTCGGAGGAATGCGCAACCATACCTTCAAATATGAAAATAATACCGTTGGTAATGCACTAGGCCTCATATTTATACGAGCGAGGACAATCAAAATGTTCAAAAAAAAAAGCACTGCTTATCGGGTGGTTGTGCTGCTGCTGCCCCATAATTTTATCATTATTTCGTTTCGTTGATAATGTCAAAATAGCCAACTTATGTGCGACAATTGAATAGCAGTAGCTCGCGAATGATAATAGGCCGATCATGATTTGAGCGATATCGGTTCGAATTGACAAATAAATGAGATCGAAGTTCAATTTTTGAAATTGGCCACAAGAAAATCAGACAAATTTGGATCGAAGTAATTCATTGAAAATACTTGATTGATGGCATCGAACAGCCATACCAGTTCATTGATTGCCACAATAAAACTGTCCATGTTTTCAATATCCTTTCTTATATATTAGTCAGGGGAAGAACAACGCGATAGTTGACCGCCCTCTCGAGGATTTTTGATCTTCGCTAAATATATTAAAAAAAAACATTTCAAGAAATGATTGTCTTCGTCAAACGACTGAACGAAATTTTTAAAAAGGTTGGCTATTTTCCAGGTGTCTCAAGACCCACCCCCCCCCACTGATAAGTCGCTTGACGGCGTCGACAATAGAAGTTGTTATATTAATATCGAGAATGAAGGGCACAGAATAAAGAGCTTATCATTTTCAACGATTTTTAAGTTAACGTCCGCTTAAAAAGCCACATCGTGTAATCTTGACAATCAGTGCATCGCAATGAGCGTTCTCTGATTAGTAATACATATATAAAACGTTTGTAGGCTGATTCCCCTGATCGGTTCCACCATATTTATATTTTCCATACAAAAAAATCATAGTCGGCGTCCGGCGACTGCTGTACGCGGATAGATTTACGGGGATGCTTCTTTTCCGTCCGTGCGAGTCCGTGGTCTCGCACGGACTAACTGGTTATTTCGCATTTTGTGGGTCGATTAGATAATTTTAAAGTCGAATGACGTTAGAAATTCCATGAAATGCCAAACTTATCAAGAAAAAATAAATCGTTCACGTGAAAACAGCAAAATAAGCGTTCACACGTGGCGAGACCTTTTCAAGGCGCATGCGCATAACCTGCGTACAGCAGTCGATGGACGCCGACTATATTTACGCGCAATATTGCCAGCGTCAAACGACTGACCAAAATGCAAAATATATTGCCTATGTGCCACGGTGTCTCGAGGCGATGAGAACTGTGCGTGCCTGCGTACTCAGCATTTCAGCGTACGCGCATTTACCAAAACGTCAATTTACAAATTTGGAGATGCCCTCTGGAATTGCAAAATATATCATTACCAATCATTCAAAACCGAAGATAAACTTATAGTCGGCGTCGCGCGACGGCGAAAAATTGGCTAAATGCCAAAAAAACAATGTTTGTGGTCTTGGTGCAAAACTAATTGTGTAGATTTACGGACCTACGTATAGAGATTTCTAAAAGCGCACAATGTTGCACCTATACTTTTTTTGGAAATTAGCTAATTTTCCACAGTCGCGCGACGCAGTATTTGAATATTTTCGGCGACAAACGACTTATCAGTGACCTATCATGGAGGGAATTCGCAAAATCGGTAAAAAAAATAAATCCATTACAATTACGTTGCGTATTACGTTTAATATACAATCTCCACTGAGAAATTGCGTTTTGTTGTGATACAATTTGGGACTAACGAAACAAACATCTTCGCTTCATTTCCTAATAAATTATCATCCGATTGCGTGCCATTTCCACTTTCCTAGCATATCATATTGAAAACGTTAATAATTGCCGATAAGGTACCGTAATCAAAGGTGGGAAAGAACGAATTCGTCGAAACGAACAACGTCGACGCAATTCGACAACGCTGATAAAATTTTTACAGGGAGAAATGATAGGCAATTCCTGGTTTATTGATTATCAAATCACCATTTTTCGCCGCATAAATAATGAATTCGTGAGTTTACGAATAATATGAAAATTACTCAAAAAGCTATTTTTCAAACGCAAACAACCATGAACAAAAAACGAAATGAAAGAATTCTCACTGGGGATGAAAGAAAAAGAATGCGTCAGAATTGGAAGTTTGGCAAAAAAAAAGAACGAATGCTAAATGCATGCTTCAATCATTTTTGTTGGCCACAAAAGAAAACTCTTTCACTGGGGTCGGTCCAGTGGGATTTGTGAGTCTTGTGGAGAACTGAGGAATGTTCCTATCTTCATTTTCCGTTTCAAAGTACACGGGACATCAGGCCACCTTTTCATTCAGTTTTTGTTACGTTTAACGACTGATATCATCTTTTTTCAAGAAAAAAAAAACGAATTCATCTGGTAAATGATGGAATAGAAATTTTTTTCGAATGGAATATTAAAAAAGAACATAAGAAACATCAGAACCCATTCGACAAATTACAAAAATAGGCCAAACACGCTAGCCCCCAAAAAACGATTAATGAATAGAGTGCCGCACTTTGCACCGCGGGTACCTTCTGCACGGCGTCCATCTTCGGTCTCATCTTCGGACACACTATCTTGATTTTTCATCGAATGTCTGTTAGCTCGAATCTATCACATAATCAAGCACCCGCTATCCATCAACTAGTTGAGAGAAGAAAGACAAAAAATGGTGCAATGACTGGTGATGTTTGAAAATGGAAGGCTTTCCGTGCGAAATAGAACGATGCATGAAAAAACGTTTTGATGATGTTTTCTAAAAGGAATGGATAGAAAACGATTTTGATGAGTTCATCGAATCAAAATTTATATTGCCTAATCGTGTTAATCATAAGCAAAAATGCAGCGAGCTAATTAAACGCATTACCAAATTTTACTTCCGCGTTCAATTTCTCAAATTCGCAAGTGCAGAAAAACTAAAACTCTTGGCGCAATGCCAAATTGGATTTGTCTCTTTTACGAACCGCCAAGAATTTCCAGACGGAAGGTGTCGATTCCGAAGTCAAAAATTTGTCGAATGCGATTGTCATCCAATTATCAAAGAAAATCGGCGACACGACATTTCAAAATTTAAAATTCAACAATAAATATTGAAAGATAGGGCATAGTGAAAAACAAACGTGAAGTTATGACATTATGCAGATTTTGGAGAAAAAACATAAAAGACTAGTTGAAAATACTCAGGTAAATCGAATAAAATATTTTGAGATTCATTGAGAAACTAACGTGTCTCTATAATATTTTAGAATTTTCTCAATCAACTTTAGAAATTATTATATTTAAGATTTTAGAATTTATTGAGATATTTTTGAATTTGCTCAATAAATTTTAGAAAATATTAAAAGATTTAAAAAATGTTTTTAAGTTTAGCGATTCTCAATAAGTTTTAGAAAACATCAATAAACTTTAGATTTTCGCAAAATATTTTAGAGTTTATTATTGAGTATTTCTTTCTGCATATATTGTTTTTAGAGTTTCTAGGGTATTTCAAAAACAGGGTTTGGAGTCTTTTTTCAAAATCTACACAGTCCAAAATAATAACAGAAAACCCGAAAATGACTTGGAAAGAAAAAATCAATCAAGCAAGAAAAACATAATAATACGTGGCGATCTAGAAAATTGTGTGTGGTTCGTGACGACAATATGCACAACTACACAAAATTTGCTTTCGTTAATTCTAGGAAATGTCACGGCTTAACTTGTTCCATACACTTGCTAGGTCTTGTATGTGGGAAAGATATATAAATATTTTATATTCAGTGTGCTTGGAACGATTAGCGTCCATTAAGATGAAAACATATCTAGAAATCGTTTATTTCGATTTTGACCGGCAAACTCATCTGACGATTATTTTCGCTTTCGGTGAAACATTGACAAATTTTGGAAGAAACAAAAGCGAAAAATAAAGAAAATTAAGTTGTTTTTCTTGAAACGACGAAACGGTGCCTATGCAAAATGTGCGCCTAAACCGATAAATTCCTTTTTTTCGGCGTTTTCTTTTTACATTGTAATTTTCTCTATTTGTTTTAATTTTTCTGCATTATAACATTATATCGCGGTGGGAGAAATGGTGGTGTTCTATGTGATGTGAATAATCAGCGAAGGTTTTTCTCGCCTACTTGTCAATTTCAATTAAAACCAAAAAAGAAGACGATTGATTTCATTTATTAGAGTAGTTAACCTGGTTATAAACTCTCCTGCTTCTCACGTACGGTTCTCCGAGGTGTTTTTGCCTAATATTAGGCAAAAATACCTCGGAGAACAACATGTTGTAAAAAAAATACATTTCATGTATAGCCCAGGACCATTACTTGTATTCAATTAGTTATTGTTCGAATCCTATAATTCGATCAGAGTTTTTTGATCTGAATTAAACTTTCTCGAATTGGTAATTTATCCCATCTGCTTGTAAAATGTGTTAAATTCGGATCCGATTCTTTTTTGAGTTACCACAATAGGTATTCTCACGTAAAAAAAAACAACGTCTGTAAACAAATAGTGTTTATCTGCATAACAACAATTACATTAATTATAATTCCCGCATTTTTCTAACTTCTAACAATATCTATACTTTGACTAATTTCAGATAAAAATCGTGTCAAACGGTTACGGCGTCGAGATTTGCCAAAAGTCTCGTTTCTTTTGATAATGCTGTTGTCAAATCTATAGAAGACAATTTGGATCCCAAAATCTTTTCAAGTAATATAGATGGATGAAGTCCTCCTCCGTACGATTGCACCTTTAAGAAATGTATTTTACTCTAATTAAGTAATCAAACCACTTACTTCAGCCCAACATTCTCCCCATTTGCGAGAAAATGGTTCATTTTGAAATCGTTTTTGCCAGATAAGAGAGGCCGAAGCTCTGGCTACTAAGTAGGAGTAATATTTTGCACCGTATTGAACTGAGTGATGGAATCTAATAAATAGAACATAGGTTTTTCTCTTGAAATAATTCTGTAAACCTATGCTGAAAAGCAGAATCAGGATTTCGGTGAATATCTGGCATTGCTATTGTCATAATCGTGTGAAAAAGTTCTGTCGTTGTTAAGCTGCCAGATGCAATTTTTGGAGCATATATTGGACCTGCAAAAACATATGAGTCTAATGAAACGTACGAAACAAACCATGAACTTCAAGATCATAAAGCCCATAAGCCGCTTGCTGAACTGTTTCAATAGCTGTAAATGAATGTCTAGAAGCGAGAACGGTGGCGGCTGCATCCACAGATAGCTGTCGCGATGGATTTTCCTGATCACGAATAACTTCTCGCAATACCTTTCAAAAATATGTCATAATTAGTTTCATTTGAAAAAAAACATACTCGTAAATCATTGAAAAAGTATTCCATTAGATTTGAAGGAATTTCTGAAAAATCTTGTGGACATCGCGTGCCAGCAACATGTTGATATTTTGTCCTTCCTAAAATGCTATGCATTGCGTGCCCAAGTTCGTGGAACATCGTTTCAGCAGCGTGTGGTTTTACTGTTGCCGTTCTCCACGAACTGGCATACTCATCTTGAAGACCCAGCGAGAGAACCAGAATCGGGTATTGCCATTCACCGTTTGACAATAATTTTGAACATCGAATTGTATAATGGCAATCTCCAATCGCTTTTTCCGGCCGAACGGATGTATCGATATAGATCGTGCCCAAGTCATTATTATTTTCTCCAATCGCTTCCTAAAAAACATGAGAATTATGCATCAAATTAAAATTATTACAAATTTAATAATGGAATTTGCATTCCACATTTCACCACTTCGAATCGGTCTTTCTTCCAGCCGAACTCCATAAAGACGTTCAGTAAGAGAGGAAAATCCATTCAGGATAGATGATATCGTAAAGAATGAGGATGTTTCTCGTGTATGCTTGCCAATATCGTACGCGCTTTCCTATAAATATCAAAATTAATTAAGTAAAAACCGAAAAAAACACACTCGGTACAGATGCATTAAGAATGACAAATCGTGTTCTGCAACCATTGTATTCATTGCGTTTTCGACCGTTTCATTTTCATTTTGCTGATGGCATTGAGCAGCGACATCGACAAGAACTGCAAGTTCTTTTTGACAAGCTTCATGACATTGCTAAAAAAGGATGAACGTTGATAATGGAAAAAATTATAACAACTAAACCTCGACAACACCCCACAGAAAACTTCGAGCGGTTTCATAATCACCAAGAAGAGAATTGCGCTGAGCACGATGAGCAAATGACTCAAAACCAGTTAACCGAGCGAGCTGATCTCGAGAAGCAATAAGATTGCGTAAATTAGCTTCCTTAATATTGAACCATTATTATGAAATATCAATTGCGGTTCCACCTGAGCATCGTCGTGTTTATAAAATGTGTCATACACAATTCTCCGCTTTGAACGATCCAATGAATTCGAAACTGGTGAGTATAATTGCGAAGGCAAACTATATTTCGCCTGATCGATTCTAAATTCGGACATTTTCCCGATTCAAAAAATTAATTTTCAAACTTTTTAACTGGAGAATTTCGATCACAAGCTGCTTGAAATCGAGAACCTGCTTCGAAAATATCAGAAGAAAGCTCAACAAATTCTCGACGTTGATTTGCTGGCAAATGCACACCACTTTGCTCAAAATCGTCAAGCAAAAGTGTAAGGGTTTGCTTATCAATTTCGTCTAAACGAGCTGCGTCAGTGACTTCTGAGTTTTTCAATTTTTGATATAATCCAGTGTGCGTGTTCAAGCTGAAAATCATCAAATAACCTCGAACAATTTTTAACTGTGCCTTTCAACAATTTCGCAGAAATCTCGAGAAGCGTCTTCAGCCGCATCTCGATATTTCGGATCATGGTGTAGCTGACGAACACATTCTGCCTTAAACTCTTATACTAATTAATTAAATCAATTTCAGGTTTCTACCAAATCGGCTGCTTTGCATATTTCGTTCGACAAATCATCTACAATTTCTAAAGCTTTTCTTGGAGAATTTGGAGGTTGGGAAGTTTCAAGAAGTTCCTAAACAAATTGAATTTTTTTATAACCCGTGTTTTCTTATTATAAGAAACCTTCATAAGTCTTGTCGCAGCCGCTCTGACACAATTTGGCAATTCACGCAAACTTTCTGGAGTTTTTAGTTCCGCATAATCAAATAATCCCTGAATTTTTAATAAATAAATAAGTCAGTTTGTATTCATTTCTACCGTTTCTTTTTCAGAAACCGCGGTTTTAGCCCCACTTTTATTGAAAAATTGCCTGAAACTTGTCCGACTTCTTAAGGCCACCTTCAGCATCTAAACAAAACTTCACATTTTTATCATTAAAATTCTTTCATAGCCATAATTAGGGTTATTTACCTTTCAAAAAAATCAGAGGCTTCGACAAAATATTCCAATTTATTTTGGCTAGAAACAGTCGATAGATGAAATAAAACAGAATTGAAAAGGGAGAGAAATAAATAAAAAAAAGAAAACTCCTCTCAGCGGCATGCACTCAATAAAAATAATCGTGAAAAAAAAACGAATGAATAACCGGTACGTCTTTTCAGATAATTAGGATTGCTGTTTACTGCGGCTCATCAATGTTTTCCTCCAAGACGACGTTGGATGCCGAAGGACGCGGTACTTCAGGAACATAGCCGGTAGCCATATCTTCAGGACCCCATGCGTTTGCAGCTCCAGTATCCATCTCATGATCAGTCGACATTTGTCCAGAGTTATTCGCACTGATCTCAAGAACGCGATTCGGGGTTTCTAAAAATGATATTAATTTTTTTCATTCTATTAAAAACACATACGTCGCCTTGATCCATCGAATCTACGCACGTTAAAACGCTTGTCCCTTTTTGCAGATCGCAATCCGGAGGGGCCTGGTTGTTGAGAATCCGCTGCATGAATTTTTCTTCGTGGTCCGCTCATTTCATTCTCAAACTCATCATCATCCAAATAATCTTCATCGTTCTGAAAATTATATTATGTTTCTAAAAATTTGAACACTTAACATACGTCTCCGCGATATTTAGAGTAAAACTTAGCTGATCTGGCTTCCATGTTTTGATACAACCAGCGACCTGAACATTCAAGAGGTAATTTAATTTCATGTTTTAATTTCGCATTAAACACCTTTTCCTCCATAAGGATCATCACTGTGGAGTTCCAATCGGTGAGTAGACACTTTTGCCCAAATCTGAAATGGATACTTAATTTCGATTCCTAACCTGCTTTCAAATACCTGGGAAAGGTTACCGACTAATTCCGTCATTTTCGGAAGGAGAGAAAACAGCGCAATCTCCTTATCCTCCTGAATTCAATCAACTAAGAATAAATTAAAAGAACATTTTTAAACATACCTCCACAAAATCTCTGTCGAATTCAACTGAATAACGATCGATTGCGTTAAGCTTTTGAGCGAGCAAATTGGCTTCGCGAAGAACTTCAATGTCTGGTTCTAGTTTACCAGCCTGCACTTCATTGAAATAGTGCATAATGAGCTGAAAATACGCAACTGCACATTGGATACGAAGATGCGAAACCTGAACACGATTGAGAAGCATATCAAGAGCAGCTGCTTGCGCTTTCTTGTGTTTCTCATTTACAGCTCCTTCATCTTTTCCATTCTTTGTTGACAATCTGAGCAATAAAAATAATAATAAAAAAATAAATTTAGTTTCGAACCTTGCAATATGATTAACACCGATTCGCTCACTCTCCTCTGAAACCAATGACCATTCCACTGGACAATATCGATCAACATCGACAACATCTCCTTCGAACGCATACAACGGCAACTTCAAGTATGTACAATAGCAAATAAATTTGGTTGATATTGGATTACATTTCTTGATACTCCAGCAGTAGCAGCATTTAATTTAAGAAGAAGAGGATTATCAATTTTTTCGGATTTTCTCAATGAAATTGTCATTTTCAAGAAAATCGCTTTTTCTTCTTGCGACATCTCGTTGCTCTCACTTGTACAATAAACTCCGACAACTTGAAGCTCTGGGAAAACTTCTGAGTCTTAAAAAATATAATTATTTTGTTTCGCGTTTATATTTTTAAAATGTCTATTCGTTACATTGCTCAGCTCGCGCAATCATGTGTTCTTCGTTGAAAGTTTTCGTTCGTGTTTCCTCGTCGGCATACATTCGAAATGTGAACGAATTGATAACCTCGACTTTGCGACCTTGTTGTTTTCCAAGAAGCGCTCCATAAACCTATAAAAATCATCAAAAATAATCAAATTGATAAGATTCATATCTCACAGCTTCAACCGATGTTCCTTGCTGGACTTTAGTTCGCGAATAATGTTCTGACATTTGCATAATCACCAATGGATGTACCAGAATATTCATATAATTGCCAGAACCTCCGGCTTTCGATGATTTTTGCATCTGATTAGTTAAAAAAATTAATTTAAAAAAAAACAAGGAACGACACAATGGAGATATGATATCGATAAAACAATATATAAAAAAAATATAAATTAATAAAAAAAAAGAACGGCAACATTTATGGCGACTTCACATTAATTTCATCGTATGTACACACATATTTAATTAATAGAACGGAAGTGGACTAGCATGATAAGCCCGTTTACCACATTCAAGAATGGCATCGAAAAGACGGAAAAGTCCAGTATCTCTTGGCCGTTCAAGCCCCCGTCTCATTCGCCTTCTCATTACTGATACCATTTCCTCGTGTGATAATTTTCCGTCCTGAAAAGTGCATTTTAATTGAAATTTTTGACTTTTTTTACCAGATTGTCATCGAATAGTGTAATGACAATGTCCACAACATGATCCGACAACGGCACTCCAGTCACTTTAGTGGCAACTCTAAAATATCCAATTAAAACGCATATTAGGTCTTTTTTTTCTGACTGGGTTACCTTTTTAGGAGTTTTCCGTCGATCGACATTCCCGCCATTTTGTGAAAATGAAGCGCAATATCTACATCATCAATGTGATAGAGAAATTCGAAAAATGATTTTGTTTCTTCAAAATCTACTCCGATTTTCGATCCTTTGAATTTTCGCTTGACTCGTTTCAGCATGTGTTTTTGTTTTTTCTCCCCAATTTGTGCATGAAGAAGGAGCAATTGAGCAAAACTTTCCTGAACATGCGGAAATTTAAAAACTTCATCAAAATTCTTAACAACCTCTGTAATTTTTCCATCGACACCATCGAGAGCATCTCTTCGAGCAAACTCCATTGCTAGAATATCGTGTTGCAACTTCTTATGGAATTCGATGAACTTTTGCGCGGGAAGTCGTCCTTGTCCATCTTTGCCAAAAAAGTAAGCTTCGAGTGCTGAATTCGTTTCACTTCTATATGAACTAATCGGGGTGACGTGATCTCTGTGTCTTTGTCCAACAGTGGTTTGAGACATAACAAGTTGCTGAATGCAAAAACTTCGAAATTTATATCAGATCGAAACATACTTTAACTTTGGTAAATTCTTCACGATCGAGGGCCCCATCTCCATTTACATCAAAAATTTTAAAAGCAAGAGCAAAATCGGCATTAGACGCTGGAAAAAAATATATAATTCTTTTTTTTTTAAATAAAGTACTTGAGAGAAGCGTCATTAAAAACAAATAATCTTTAAAGCTGATTAATCCATTTTCACCCAACTTTTGGAAGATACTATTTGGATCACTGAAGTTCGTTTTGTTGTGTTTCTGAAAGAAAAAAATAAGCCGAATTGTCATTAGGTCTGAAATTCTTATGGTGTGAACTAACTTGAAAAATCGATAAATATCTTTCGTTAAATGTTCAAATAAAGCGATTTCTTAGAAAAAATGAGTACGGTAGCTTGCCCACGTTATTCAAATTTTCACATTTGTGCGACAGAAATAAAATGTTAAATATAAAAAATACCTCAGGGTTGTACACTTTAAAACTATCAAGACCCCATTTCCGCGGTTGCATTACACCAGGCGTAAATGAACGAAGGAAATCTTCAGGTGTCATATATGCCTCAAAACTTCTTCCTGTTTCGTCGGATGGGTCGAGAATCTTAAATAAATAAGTATTGTCGTGCGCCGACAAAAAATTGGCTAAACACCAAAAACGCATGGACAAGATCATGGCGCAAAACTAAATGCGTGCATTTTCTCCCTAAACAAAAGGATAGGTCAGTTAGAAGACTGTGTCGCACGCATCGCGCTAAGACCTCTTCCTGAAAAATTTCGCATTTAGCCAATTTACGGCAGTCACGCGACAATTACATTAATTTCAATTTCAATACGAATAATTAAATTACTTTTAAAGTTGCAAAATATCTGAAGATTTTGTCAGGAGTTGAATACATTCGAAGTCGATCCTCATATTCAATGATTCGTCGCTCGCGAAATCCCAATTTCTTCTTTTTCGGTTTTTCTTTTGTTTCCTCTTCTTTCGAATCACCATTATTTTTCTATAATTATAAAGAAATTGAATTTATGAGCATTAAAGAACACAAATAAATTGTTTAAGCGTAATAATAAAACAGAAAAGTAAAACACACAAATCAAGTTGAACTAAAATCACACACGAGATATATCATCTCACATCTTTGTCGATTTTTTGAGAAGCTTCAGGTCTGAATGGAGCAATCGTGTATTTAATTTGCTCGAACAGCCTTAATCGTTCTTTTAGAGAGAATAAAACTTATTAGATTTACCATTCGTGATCTAGCATGAGAAACCCAATTCCTACAATTACAAAAACGTAATTCCAATAGTACAATTTACGAAGAGGTGGCCAAATATACGGTCGATGATGGTAAACTGTATTAGAATAATGCGAGTATCCTTTGCCACTTTCCCTTCAACAACTCTATTTATTTATCAGGTAAATTGGCCACAAATACCTATCCGTATAGTGGAACACATCCTTTTTATTCCGAATATTCCCTAGCACGGTATATTCCTCAACTGGATTAATTTTTTTCAAACCATCACTTTTGTGTGAACATGAATCTGAATAAGAAAGCATCTATGGACTATTTTAATGAAATTTATTGTTTTTCAAAAAATAATATTAAATTTCTAATATTTTTTTACATTGCAAAAAGTGTGTACTTTTGTTACATTTTTATTGCACATATATAGAAAAAAAAATGAGCCATACCACCGGGAACGGGCTGATTCGAAACAGTACGATGCAATAATACTCGCATCGATTTTTGCGTGAACTTAATTCTTAATTCATTTGAGCATCGAAACATCTAAAACAAAAATTACTGAATAAATGAAAGAAACAAAATAATCAGAAAATTAAATAAAAACGATTGAATATAGAAAATATAGTAAGTATACGGTATTGGCGGATGTGTGCATTGCGGACTAGACGCATTTGTTATTGCGCACCGTATATACTACTTTTGTTGCCATAGCAGTAAACATTCAATTCATGATTTATTTATTTATTTATTTTTAAATTTTCTGAGTCTTTGAATTAATAATTACGAATTGTTTATACTGATATTTTCAGAATAATGCACAGACGCGATCAGGCTTTATATGAATCGGTAATTCCCGTAGATGTGGTAATTATTTAATGTAAAATCTCTGGTAACTTAATATTAATCGGATGCGGCAAAACGCGGCTCCGAAATCGGCTTGATCCGACGCGAAATTTTCCGAATAAGATCCAGTTTGTTATTTGGATATTTTCATATCCTATATGTATTAGTTCGTATCCGATTGGTTTTGAGTTACTAGAGAAATAATAAATATAAAAAAGTAAAGGTTTAGTTTCCAAATTATCGAAACGGGGAACCTCTGGATTCATTTTCAATTTGGTACGAGGAGAAATTAACTTATAATACGGATTGTAAGTAATCAATTTCTACCTCAAGTTTCACCTTATTCAGTTCCTATTCCGCGATCTGGACATCGATGCTACACCGACGATAATTTCTTTTTTGTCGTTGGAGGATACGCAAAGTATTCAGACAATCATTATGTTTTTGACGATGTTTGATACATACTAGTTATTTGTAGTTCGGAAATATTTAATTCAGCTCTGGGCATTCAATCTACTGACACTAGAATGGAGAAGATACCGATTTCTCAATCAGGCTCCTTCCGGTTTGGCTTCATTTTCACGTAAGCACATTCAATTATTAAGCCATTCTTGAAATAATTTTTATTTAGTCGTCCCAATTGAGCCACATCACTCGGATGTCTTATTTTTTGGAGGATCTGGACCACGTTTTGGTCGCACTTCATCCAATGATCTTTACAGACTTTGCGTAAATACTAAGGATTGTACAGTTGAATCTATTAAGATAAATACTGGGGGTGATAAAATTAATCCGAAATATGGACATGTAATTATTCAATAATAAACATAAACATGTTTTTGGTTTAGGCTTTTGCTTATGGTGGTAAACCTGGAAGTTATTATGTTGTTGGAGGGTCTGACGGCATCAATTTTGATATGGAAATTTATTCTCTTCAATATCAGGTGATTACTTAAATTAAAATTATTTTATTTGAATTTTCAGATTTCCGAAGAAAATCCAAAATGTTCATGGAAATGGAAACATCTAAACAAGGATATGGTGCCGTTTTTATTTGTACTTTTCTCAAAAATAATTATTTCCAGCCACAGTTTGAGGGGAAGTATAGACTAGAATCAACATTAGATGAGAAAACAGGGTTGCTACTATTTTTTGGCGGCGGACAATCGGAAACATCTTTTGGTTTTGAAACTGTAATCGTTTTTAAATATTTTTTCTCTAATTGGTTAAATTACAGCTTGAGGCATTTGATTTAGAAAAGAATTTAAACAAACGTGCTATTTGCAACGGCAACGAAAATGGTGAATATCCATTGCCCAGAAAGTTATAATTGGAAACACCTTCAAAGATTTAAATTATTGTTGCAGATGCCATTCCTTATCAAGATTTGGACGTGATGTGATAATTTGTGGTGGAGTTCACTCGACAGAAACTGTACGAGAATGTTTTATTTTTGAATATTCTGTTTCTATATAATTTAGGGGCGACAAAAAATTCTTGATGATGTTTGGATTCTGAATTTGGACACGATGACGTGGCGAAAATATCCATTCAAGCTTAAAGTGCCGGTGTTCTTTCACGATTCAGCGATTACAAGCGACGGATGTCTTCTGGTGTTCGGCGGTGTTCTTGATGAGAAAAATTGGACACGTACAAATGTTCTACAGCACGCATTCATTTGCCCTCCAAAAATGGAGAGATGGGCAATGTTTGAATATCTTCACCAAAGAATACACGTATAAAGGTCTTCATTTTTCAATTGTCGTCTTATTTTTCAGAAATTGTCGTGGACGCAAAAATTTGATCTACAATATTCAACATCATTTCCAATATTTATTATGAAATTTTTGGAGCAAGAAACGGATGAGCTGATAAATGAGCGTCTCAATGATATTTTTAATCGCGGCATCCAAATTAAGCTGCAAATGGATTATCCGGTTAGATTGAATCGAAATCATTTGTTCAAGGTGAAACTCAAAATTCCGTTTGTTATAAATCGATTGTCTGATTTCAGTATCGAAGCTGCATTCCTAGAGTAAGTTGTTTCAGTTTCTCAATATTTTATCTTGGTTTCGCTCAAAAAGCGTATACTCAAGTATTTTTCTTTGAATCGTGGTCGATTTCTCGAAAACGTCAATTTTTATGACCGTTTTACGTGATATTAAAAAATAGCCATTTCGAATATTTGGTAAATTGCAGCGATAGTATACTTGATGAAATGAACACTTCAACCAATAATAATTCACTGACTGCTGATGACTTAAGGGATTGTGAAAAACGTCTAAAAATACTGAACAAAGCATTAAAAGATTTAGAGGTTGTTTTTATCCAATTATATCAATTCTCTAGGTTAATATTGAAGGAACTAAATGAGATTCAAAGATTTCGTCGCACATTTTCGACATATATCGATTTTTCAAATAAAAATGTTTTGCATGAAGTTGATGGGATTGTAGTTAATAATATTTTATATAATTCCCAACATGAATCTTTAAGGAAAATTTTCGAAAATTCGACAATTTAGACTTTTTTGAAAGTGCCGCACGAAATCGGGCTATGGCAATTCAAGCTTTAAGTTTCCTTAGAAAGAATAAGTATGAGATTTTTTTTCGACAGCGAGTGTAGAAAAATTGGCTAAATGCAAAAAAACTATTGAAGAGGTCTTGGCGCAAAACTGAGTGTGTTTCGGGCTAAGCAACGAAAGGTTAAAGACTCACCCTGTGTGCCGAGACCTTTTCCAGCAAATGCTCGGGCGGTTAGCCAACTTTTCGCAGTCGCAGGACCCCGACTATACCAATAATATCAAAATTGGAATTGGGTTTTTAGAGCAAATGTGCCAAGTGAGCAAGTTCGGGAAGAGATTGAGAAGCTTGATGAAATTTGGAATATTGTGGTCGATTATATAATTTCAACGTAAATTATATTTAAAAAATTCGATTCAGGTTTTTAACACAATTGGTCATTTTCGCGATTTGCGAGAATTTGGAAGAAACGCTCAAGCCCCCGATCAAGATCGAAACAGTAAGTATTATTTATTATTTTTGGGATGCCAAATCCTCCTCATTTTCTAGGGCATGATGGATTTGATAATTTTATTGGAGATGAACCACCGCCACCACCGCAGTAAGCTATATTGCCTCAGTTGTTACTCGTTCCTCTATTATACGGCCAATATTAATAAAAAATAATATTGCATTGTTTCTTTCCTGTAATCAAATTATTTAATCCACTTCGTTGTCTAATAATTTATTTAAAATATTTTCCGACCGAATAAATATGTATTGTACTCGTGATGTATTGATTATAACCGGAGAGTTGGTTTTTTCTCATAGTATCTTACGTTTTTCATAACCCATGTTTGTCTAACGGGCAAAATGTTTCAGATCTCGACAAAGGGGTCCGTGATGTCGCTGTGCTTGCTGCAAGTGAATCAGGTAAAATTGTAGAGTTCTCAGCTTATTTTTTATTCCAAATATGTAATTATTTATTCTAAATTTGTTTTTTCTTATTTTAAGATATTCTCTAACTAATGAATATTCATGAATTTGCGGTGACTAATGGATTAATTTCGTTAAAAATAGAAGATATCTTAGAATCTTACAGTGCTCATTCGCAAACTGCGGTCTTCATTTTGCAAATAAATATGATCTCATAGCTCATGTTGAATACACTCACATTCGTAAGTCATATTGTTTTCGATTACACAAATTGTATGATTTTTTTCAGCGTTAATTGAAGAAGATATGAAGCGAAAAACATTACAATCATCGAATGGAACAACTGAGGAGAAAAGCACGGCCGCAGCGAACATGCCGTTGAGTATTATGAGTCGGTACGTGTTTACGAATAGCTTTTTTTGGACAACCAAATATTTAGGGTATTTCGGACTGCATACAGGCCGAATCCTATTCGTCCTGAACCTCTGAAAGTTTCATTCAATCATTATAAAAGGCGCATTTTGAAAGAGCAAGCCGCGTTGAGAATGCAACAGCAGCAGCAGGCACAGCAGCATCAACAGCAACAACAACAGCAACACCAGCAGCAGCATCAACATCATCAGCAATCTTATCATCAAATGCGTTTTGCTAATCATGGTCATCACGATGAGGAGCCAAAGCGGACTATTAATGAACATGATATTGAGGAATGCCATCCCAAGTTTGAAATAATTTTAAAAAATAAAGTTTTAATTATGTTCATTTAGTGACCCCGAAACGCGATATCGTTGTCATTTAGTTGATTGCCAGAAGAGATATAAGAATTATATCGGATTGCGGTATTTTATTTCACTAATTTTATTATCTGTGTTTTTTTTCAGAATACATATGAAAACTAGCCATAATATCACAATTGGCGAGGAAGTTCATAATAGTGGCGGAAATGATGACGGAAGAAACTTGCAAAAAATGCAAAATAATGTAAATATACAACAACCATCAATTCAAATTCAAGGTTTTAAAGATTTTTAACGAACGATTTTAATTGTTTATTCAGGAGTTTCTGATGGGGGAGCATTGGCAAATAGTCTTCAAATTTCTGCTGGCAGTGCTTTAGTTGCAGCGATGAACAATGCTTCTGGACCATTACAATTGACTCCGAATACCCCAATTGGACAAGTTGTGGGGCTTACGACGATGTCGAGTCCTTCCAAGTAATCATTATCTAATATCTAATTTGTACTCACCTGTTTATCTTAAAGGCCTCACAAATGTACCCACTGTAATAAGAGATATAAAACACATACCGGATTGGCGAATCATTTAATGACGACTCATCAAAAGCGTATGTCTCTTTGCCTCAAAATTGACGATTATTTGATTTTAGACATTTTATTTTCTTATGAAATTTTTATCTTATAATATATTTTTTTAGATTCCCCAACGCCAGCGGTCGTTGAGCAGCTTATATCACACGTCCGAATGCAACACCGACAGCAGGAACAGCCAGGCGTAAGTCATCTACACTAAAAACGTCGAAACATTCTAATAATGTTTAGACAAACGGACAACTAAATCAACCATCGCCACAACAACGGTCGTTGAATATGCCGGTGTCCCTTGCCGTTACCACGCCAGCGGTTCAGCAGCAATTACAGCAAAATCAAAATTTTAATACTGGAAATAATAATGCATCCAATAATGGACCATCACAATCGGTAAATTCTAGATAGAATTACATCGTTGAGTTACATGATGGTTCGATTTGCAGGTTCCGATACCAGGTTCTGGTCCACATCATGTTCGATCGTTTACAGTGACGACCACTTCTCAACCATTGCGGTTTTCTGGACCGCATATGCCGGTAAGAAATAAAATGATATTTTAAAAAAAATTGATTTTTGTATAGACGACTTTATCAAGTACAACAACAACTGGGCAAATGCTTCAAATGCAAATGCAACAACAGCGAAGAGTTTAATATTATTGGCCAATATTCGATGAATTCGATATTTTCAGATGCAGCAGCTACAAATTCAACAGCAACAACAACAAATGCGGTTACAGCAGCAGTCACAGCAACAGCAGCAACCTCAACAGCAGACTCAAATTCAGCACTCACAGCAACCGCAAAATCAGCCACAGCAGCAGATTCAACAATCGCAACACCAAACCGTACATGCCCCGTCACAACAATTTTCAGCTCAAACCCGGCCAAGCACGATGCCGAATCAAATCAGAAATGTCGAAGGAACTTATACAGTTGTTCAACACGGAAATAAGAATGTAGTTGTTGAGCAGAAAGGCGCATTATCAATGCAACATTCGCAAGGAACACCGCAATCAATTCAGCCGCAGCAGCAGGGGACACCGCATACGGTTAATCAATACCAACAACAGCAAGGGCCAGTACAACATGCGCAACAACCTGTTCAGCAGCTTCAACAGAATCCGCAGCAACTCGCGACATCACAGTCTATCCAACTTCCGCAACAACAAGAATCCGTAGAGTCTATCCAGCAACCGCAACTGCAGCAGCAACTAATTCAACAAGGACAAAGTCAAACTGTACAGCAGCAATCGCAACAGAATGCACAGCCCCTGCCAAAAGGCCCGAGCCAGTCGATGCAACAGCAGTTGCAACCCCAGCAAGAGCCGTCGCCGCAAACATTTCAACAGCAACAACAACCAATGCCATTAGGCCCATCACAGACCCCTCAACTGCTACCACAACAATCAGTCCAGCAGAAACTGCAACCACTTGTTCAACAGCTACCGCAAGCACAGCCTCAACAACAGCTTCTGCAATCTCAGCCACAGCAGGAGCAACTTCCGCCTCAGCCACAGATCCAACAGCTCCAACAATCGCAACAGGATCCGCAGCCGCAACAAATTGACCAACAACAGATCGCTGCGTCTCAAAGCTTTGCAAACTCTTAAAGTCAAAATGTATATAACCAATTTTTTTTAAAATACATTCCGATATATGCATTACTACTCGTCATCATTATTTATTGATCTTCAATCGTAATATTTATTTCTGTAATTCCACAAATCCCATTATTATCCTCTTTTTATCACTCTTGTTTACATTGTGTTGTGTACTTCACCTGGGTGTCCCGTTTTAAACTTTCAGCTTTTAATCCAAACGAAATCGTGTAATATTGATGATACCTATTACCCATGCTTTATTCTCAATTATTCCGTGAAATGAATTTCCTACGAAAAATGAAATAAATTATTTTCGATAATTTAGATATCTGCATCTGACGCGTTATTCGTTATCATTTATTATCATTATTAGTCGGTTATTTTTCCGAAACTTATATATCTTTTGAATCTTGTCCGTCAGACGTACTTTACAGTCCATCATTAATTGCAGATATGGCAAGTGCCGATAGTTCTTCGGATAATTCAGATTCGTTGTATTTTACGCCTCTGTAAGCTCCAACTTATATATTGTTGTATTTCATATGTATAATTCAGAGGATCCGGACAGGAAGTCGGCCGATCATGTCATTTGCTAGAGTACAAGGGAAAACGAGTTATGGTGAGTAATAGAAATATAATAGATTGATCACAATTACAGTATCTTAAAATTAACGAATAATATTTTTTCCCCATCTTAAAGAAAAATTTTACAGCTCGATTGTGGTGTACACCCGGGTCTTCAAGGAGTCGATGCCCTTCCATTTGTCGATTTTGTCGACATCGAAAATATCGATTTGTTACTAGTATTATTAAATCTTAGGTTATTTTTTATTTTTTTATTTTTTTTTTTCAGATAACACATTATCACATCGATCATTGTGGTGCTCTTCCTTGGCTTCTTCAAAAAACTGCATTCCGTGGGAAATGCTTTATGACACACGCTACAAAAGCGATCTATCGAATGATGTTAGGAGATTATATAAGGGTAGAATTTTTTGTCTCTGCTGTTATAATTTTCTCGAAATTTGAAGATTTCAAGATATGGCGGAGGAAACGATAAAAATCAATTATTCACTGAAGAAGATCTCGAAAAAAGTATGGCGAAAATCGAAGTAATTGATTTTCGCGAGCAAAAAGAAGTGAATGCCATCAAATTTTGGCCGTATGTCGCTGGACACGTGTTGGGAGCATGCATGTTTATGATTGAAATCGCTGGTGATTTTCTCTGATTCATTTTTTAAAATTTTATTAAAAAACTTATTTTCAGGAGTTCGCACGTTGTACACTGGCGATTTTTCGTGCGTCGAAGATAGGCACTTATGTGCTGCCGAAATTCCGCCGGTATCCCCACAAGTTCTGATTTGTGTAAGTTCCGAACACCAATTTCAACATGTTTTTTTGCCATCGAAATAGCACGAGGCTATCTTTTAGGAGTCTACTTATGGAACTCAACATCACGAAGATCGTGATGCTCGTGAAGCGCGATTTACCAAAATGGTTCACGAAATTGTTGGTCGAGGCGGGCGATGCTTGATACCTGCTTTTGCCCTTGGTCGTGCTCAGGAGTTGTTGCTCATTCTTGACGAATATTGGGAGGCTCATCCCGAGTTGCACGATATCCCTGTTTATTGTATGAAATGTTCTAAACTATTTCATTATTGCACACATTTTAGATGCTTCATCTTTGGCTAAAAAGTGTATGGCAGTTTATCAAACATTTGTTAGCGGAATGAATCAAAGAATTCAAAAGCAAATGTCTGTCAAAAATCCGTTTATTTTCAAACATGTATCTAATCTAAAGGTATCATTGAAATATTAAAACTAAACCTGCTGTACGCGGGTAGATTTACGGGGATGCGTCTTTATCCTTATATACAATATATATCATGTTTCAGGGAATCGAACACTTTGAAGATGCCGGCCCTTGTGTGATTCTCGCATCACCGGGAATGCTTCAAACGGGATTAAGTCGCGAGCTGTTCGAAAAATGGTGTTCCGATTCGAAGAATGGATGTATCATTGCGGGCTACTGTGTCGAAGGAACTCTTGCCAAACACATTCTTTCTGAACCGGAAGAAATTGTTGCAATGAATGGAGATCGGCTACCCATGAGAATGCAAAGTAACCAGTTTTTTTCGGTTTTTTTTTCATTCAACTTTTTCGTTTTTTCCAGTTGGATATGTTTCATTTTCTGCTCACACGGATTTCCTGCAGACATCTACGTTTGTCAAAGAGCTCCGTCCACCGCATTTGGTATATTTAATCATATCGAAATTGATTGATTCTGTAGTGTTCAGGTGCTTGTTCATGGTGAACAACACGAAATGAGTAGACTGAAAGCAAACATCGAACGCCACTTCCAAGATTCAAACATTCCTATTGAAGTTCATAATCCGAGGAACACCGAACGAATTGAGCTGCAATTTAGAGGAGAAAAAACCGCAAAAATTGTTGGAGGACTGGCCAAAAGAATACCAGAGGTATTGTTGCGAAAATATTTGAATCTTAACATTTTGTGAATTTAATCAATAAAATTAGAGGCATTTTTTTGAGAATTCATTCTCGTTTCTTATTTTTTACATGTATTTTTTCAGAACAATGAAGTTATTAGTGGAGTTTTGGTTAAAAGAAATTTCGCATACGCTATTATGGATCCGAAAGATCTTGTTGGTTGGTTTCCATTAAATCGATTTTCTTTTCTAAATTATTTTTTTAGCATACACTTCGTTGAGAATATCGAATTTGAATCAGAAACAATCGATATTTTATTCGGGGACTATTCCGTTACTCATTTTCAACTTACGGTTAAAAATTATATTTAAATTTTAATGTTCAATTCGTTTTAGGCAACTCAATGACGACGCAATTCTGGTTCATCAAGCTAAAATTAAAGATTCGAAAGAAAATTGTCCAACACACGTGATTCAACTTTTCAATGTGAGATTTGCAGAAATTTAAATTGAAATCTTTTGATATTTGTAGGGAAATGTCGTTGTTCAATACTATCAACATAATAATGTTGCTGTGATTCAGTGGGAATCAAATCCAGTAAATGATATGTACGCTGATGCAACATCTGCGGCGATTATGCACGCTGAAACTAACCCAATTCCTGATAAATGTATGAATTTTGAGATGTTTGATATACTTTTTATGGTTTGATATTTTTTAGACCTGCCAACTGTTAATGAATTCCCGACATTTGAAACTGCAATTGAAGGAATGGTTAAAGATGTGTGTTTATCAAAGAATGAAATAATTCAGAGTTTTCTTTTGCAGATTTGCGGTGATGACGCGATGGTCGTGAGTACTAGTGATGGTTTGACGGTTAAATTCGAAGATGACGGACGGAGGATGCTCATTGAGCCTGCATATGGTTTCTATTCGTGTGTCATTTTCAATATATATATTCATCATTTACAGAAAATGCTGTTCCAGTTGGTGACGAGAGTTCTGAAGATCCGATGACATCTCATGTCCTACAACAGTTGACACAGAAAATGAGAAAGGTTGTGACGATGAATACGAATGAAACTGATGGTCTCGACGCAATGGAGCATTGATTCGAATCCCTGTTTTGTTTTTGTTGTTAATTTATTTTGTTCGGTGTCAAATGATTCCATTGTTACGATTTTCTATAAACTATTGCCATTTTGTTTAGAATCAGATCACATTTCGAAGCGTCATTCCGCATTGCGAATATCAATTTATGTCCGAATATATATCAAATTTCAAAAATCATTAGTCTTGTTAGCTCATGTCCATTTTAATCTTTTTTTTGAAAGGAAAAGAAGGATAGTGACAATAATTATTTCACTTTTTGAATAACATTATTGTGTATTTATCCACCTATGAACAAACTGAATTAATTCACTTTTAAATGTTGCTGATATCAGTTATGAAGTATTAACTACGTATTATGGAGTATTTCTTGAATGTTTAAATTCATTGCTTTTTTTAAAACCAAAAAAAAAGAACAATGTAAAGATATATGAAAGGTTTAATGTGCGTTGTTTTCGGTTGCGCAATCTTCCAAACTTGTCTGCTTCTCCTCTCTAGCTGGCACGTCTTCAGCTTTTCGTCTCCGATTTTCTCGGCCCCGCTCTCTCACAGCACTGGCATCCCTGCTATTCTTTCATCTTTGTGCGCGACTCGTTTTCCAATGTCTTCCTTTATGTATATATTTTAGTTGGTTTTTTTATGTGTGAGAATTTTTCAATAGAGAAAAAATATTTTAAGACCTGCCAATCAAGTTTTTTTGTGTTCATTACACTTGACCACCTGCTATAGGTGTCGGGTTCATAATCGATAATTTAAACGAGTAAATATATTTTTTTGTTAAGTTTTTCTCTGAGTATGTCAGTGCGGGGAATTCGAATATGGAGGAGAAATGACTCGCGACTGCAACCATCAATCTTAGTGGAAAAAAATGGCATCGACGGATCACTTTTATTTCAAGGAGGAGCAATTGCCACACTAGGTATACTTCGAATTTATTTTTTCGCACTTCGTCACAAAAACATACTTTTAGAAGCTCTTTTTCTTTTTTCTAAATATTTTCAGTCTCTGAAACGATATATTGCAGATTCGGATTCGACAGAAGTTGAGAAGCGAACATATGCGAAAGTCGTTGATTGTTATGGTTTACTAGGCGTTCTTTCCATAAGCAAGGGTATTACTTATGTGGTTCGAGCGTTCTCGTAAATGAAAAATTATAGATGAGGCTGTTCTTGTCGCCGTAACCGGTGTTCTTTCCGTCGGTCAATTGTATGGTGCCGACATTTTAAAAATAACTAATGTCGAGTTTATTTCATTACGCACTTTTGCATCTGTCGAATCATTGGATCCTAGAATAGCTGATGTAATTATTTTTAATGCGTCATTAATATCAAATTTAATTTTTTTTTCCAGCTCCAAAGGCTTTTAGCCTCTCATATGTTCTACTTTTCATCGTTGCAATCTTATGATCTAACCAGATCTGCCCAACACAGAGATTCCCATGATGGAAGTGATGCAAGATTTTTTTGGTAATAAAAAAATATATTTTTCAATTTCTCTTCTTTTTCAGGAATCGCAGTTTACACTTTGCTTTTAACCGATTTGCAATAAACGTCGACCAATGGCTCTTAAAGTGTATGGCTGGGTACGTTATCTTGATTTGAGCCGTTCATTTAATTTATTTTCAGTAGTGTCCTTGTTCGCGTAGTTTATGTTGGTGCCAATACTGGAAGAGTTGCATTGATTTCCAGATTGAGTTGTGAACGAGTTGGTACAAGGTAAAAAGAAAGAAAACGTGGGCATTTTAAATTACCATTTTCAGGTTTAATGTACGCGGTGCCAATTATTTAGGATGCGTTGCAAATTTTGTCGAAACCGAACAATTACTTCTTTTTGACGAAAAGGAATGCTCATTACTACAGGTCAATCATTTATATATATTCATCGACAAATATCATCTAATTTTTTTCCAGATTCGTGGTTCTATTCCATTGTTTTGGGAACAACCAGGTGTACAAGTTGGATCTCACAAAGTGAAACTCAGAGCATTTGAAACTAGTTTGCCTGCATACCATAGGTACTCGCAGTTAATAATTTTAATTTTATCTATCTTATTTCTTTAGGCATTTGTCGCAACTTAAATACAGGTATAATGACTTTGCCATTGTTAATTTGTTAGGAAGAAAAGAAGGCGAACGAATTCTTGGAGAAGCGTTCAAGGTAATCCATTTTTCATCTGATTATTTTTTTTCTCATAAATTTAGACGCAACACAAAAACTCGAAATTCCGAGATTCTGTGGAATTTATCGATTTCGATTATCACGCCCAAATGAGAATATCCAAAGATGCGATTAATCAACTTAAAAAAAGACTTGAACCTCATCTGAAAAAGCATGGCTTCTATTTTTCAATTGGCCGAGAAGTGGTCAAGTATGTCAATTATTTTCAGTATTTTGGATTGTATTATTTGAAATTAAAGGAGACAATCCGGTGTTATTCGAACAAATTGTTTGGATTGCTTAGATCGCACGAATTCAGTCCAGACAGCCATTGGGTTACTCATGTCACATGATCAAGTGGCATTCCTTCAACTCGACGCAGGAAAAGTGAATGTCGAGCAGAGAGTTGAGGAGATTCTTAAAGATTTGTGGGTAAAAAATGGAGACCAGTGTTCGACGATTTATGCCGGAACTGGAGCACTCGATGGAAAGAGCAAGGTGTGCATATTCTTCTCATAATTCAATGGAGTTATTTATTTCAGTTCAAAGATGCTTCGAGATCATTAGCAAGAACTATTCAGAATAATTTAATGGACGGCGCGAAACAAGAGTCTTTTGATCTTTTCCTAACCGGTGCTGCTTATGATCCTCGATTATTCGACAGAGCTTGTAATTTGCTTCCTCCTAGTATAATACAAGGCAAGTCTGGTGACACTTAATTATCCTTATAGTTCATAAGATTTTCAGAAAATTATTATTATCACGGTAAATTTTTGAATGTTGTAATGTGATTTGTAAATTTGTTGCTCATAATTTTGGCAAATTAGTCGGAAAAAAAACTCTAAGCGACAAAACAGCGTCGCTGGCGTAATTCGCCCGATGTGGTTTGTCGTCGATTTGTCTTTTTTTTCTGTTTTTTATACATACGTTGAAATATACTCGATTTTAGAATATGCGGATGCCGTTGCGCAAATTGTCGAGCGCGGACCAGAAATTGCTGAACCACAAACAATAAAAATCTTTGTCGGAACATGGAACGTGAATGGTGGAAAAAATGTGCACAACGTTGCATTCCGCAACGAGGCGAATTTGTCGCATTGGATATTCGCGAATTCGATGATGAAACTCGTGTCGGTTGAAGATGAAGAAGCTGCTGATATTGTGGCAATCGGAGTCGAAGAACTCGTCGATTTGAACGCAAGCAATATGGTGAAAGCGAGCACCACAAATCAACGTCTTTGGTGTGAAAGCATTAGGAAAACATTGTCGGAGAAATCGCAATATGATCTCATCGGGTCCGAACAACTTGTCGGCGTTTGTCTGTTCCTATTCGCAAGACCCCGAATCTCGCCGTTCCTTAAAGATTTCTCGGTTGCTTCAGTGAAAACCGGAATGGGAGGAGCAACAGGAAATAAGGTTTTTTTTTCACATGGATTTTCTGAACCTATTTAGCTTGTTCAGGGATCGGTTGCGTTCAGAATAGTTGTTCATTCGACTTCTATATGCTTTATTTGTTCTCATTTTGCAGCCGGACAAAATGAGGTTTTTTTTCAAATATTTCAGTGTGTGTCTTTTTATTTGTTGAATTTTAGATTCGAGATCGAAATGAGGATTATGCGACCGCTTTGAAGAAGATTCGATTTCCATTAGGACGAGACGTCGAATCGAATGATGTCATATTTTGGCTTGGAGATTTCAATTATAGAATAAATCTTCCTGGAGATGAAGTGAAACAAGCTGTCAGAAATGGAGATTATTCAAAACTTATTGAAAATGATCAATTGAGACAGCAACTCTCACAGGGAAATGTATATCGATCTCTTTGTGCAAATTTCAATAACGCTCTATTTTCAGGTGTTCGTTGGATTCAGCGAAGGCACTTTGAACTTTGCACCAACTTACAAGTATGACACATTTAGTGATGATTACGATACGAGCGAAAAATGTCGAGCACCGGCATGGACTGACCGAATTTTGTGGAAAGATCAGCGAAAGCCGGGAAATGTGTGCACTGAACTCTTGAGCTATGATCGATCTGAACTCAAAACGTCTGATCATCGTCCAGTCGGCGCTCTGTTTGTTGTTCGAACTCACAAAGTTGATAGCAAAAAATGTGTGGAGTTGATTGAAGACGTTGTCGAGTATGATTTTAAAGGAATATGTAGATGAATCAATTGAACATGAAATTTATAGATCAATGGGTCCTCCTGATGGAACAATAATTGTGAACATTATTGGAAAACAGCGTTTCCCACCACCAATGTTTGTTCCAATTCATGCGAAACTCAAGGAGCTTGGAGCAGTTGTGCAATTGAGCAAGTTTGAAGACGGCGAGCTATGGATTATCCTTAATAGTGGCGAAATGGCATTGGCTGCTTTGAGTATGGATGGTTTGACAATCGGTAGAAAAACAGGCTGTAACATTAATTTAATTTGTCTAATTTAGAAAACGAGAAAATCCGAGTTCGTCTTCGATCGCCCGATTGGATTTATTCGTTGAAACCACATTTATCCGAGTTCGATCTTGACACATTTGACACAATCATTGAAAACAATACAGTTGGCGCCGTTTTTGATTTTGATGGTTTTGTTTTTTTTTTCGCTTTTTGCACACTGACAAAATATTACAGAAGACGATGAAGACGCGATCAGTGTACAAAATCTGACATTGAACAGTGCAGTTCCTGAGCGACCAAGACCTCCATCTGCTAGAAGTGAAGCGATCAGTATGGCAAATTTGGATTGGCCAAAGGAAAAGTATGTTTAAAAAATCACATTTTGTTTAAAAATTAGTCATTCAGGGATGATATTCTTTCTACTTCCATGCCAACCCGAGCTTCATCGGCTTCTCTAGCCAATAGTTCTTGGTTTGAGCATGTTCCGCCACTCGTACCTCCAGCTCTTCACCAAATGACACCAACCGCCAATAATAACAACAAAAACGCGTGTTTATTCAATCCATTCACCCATTCCGCACCAGCCCCACCGCCAAGAGTGTCTTCGAATCCGCCCGAGATTCCTGCTCGAAGAGCACCACCACCTCCACCACCGAGACCTCAACAACCGGTTATTCCACCACGTCCAAAAGGATTTTAGGTTCTTATTTATTTATTTATTTATTACACGTCTAACATTTTACTTTTAAACGACACTTACAATTCCGCAATAAACCAAAATCAGGTAGATTTAATTTTAGATTAGTCAAATATTCATCAATGTCACTTACTTACCGTATTCTAGTCATTCTCTTTGTAATTTGTGATGTGTCAAGAACCCATTATGTAGAAATGAAGTTATTATTTATTTATATATTGTTTTCTTGTCTATTTCCGAATATTTGTGTTCGTTTTTCACTCGCCGATTCACGTCGATTCTGAAAACGAGAAAAGCAGCAACGAATGAGGTGAATGCTCCAAATATGGAGCTGTAGTGCATTTCGTAATAGGATTTCATTGCAATATGTTCGTAGATATAATTGACGAGTACGAACTGAAAACAGGATTAACCTCAAAATGTGGTTCGCTTAAATTCAACTCACCTGCCAAGCACCAATCGCATTCTGTGCCAACCCAATTGTTGCAATTTCAAAATGTGTTACAACATAGCATAACGAGACAATGAACAATATGAAACTGAGTGAAAACGCAAAAATGACGGGATAAAAATTGGGCATTTGCCAGACCATCACATACAACACTGCATTGTGAATTTGCCGACAATATAGCTCATAGATAAATAGGACGATGGTCGAATATGCGAAATGAGAAAACAAGAAACGTCGCGTCGAATTCCTGCAAGTCATCTTTTCATCTCAATAAATCGGCAAATTCGATCCTAGTCCTTCATATTTCCTACACTAAGGTTGTCAAAAAAAAAACCCCCGGAGAGCGCTTGTTTGAATTGCTGGCAATTTTGCAAAAAAAAAAAACACGATTTGATGTCTTCCTATGTTGGGTAAAATGTACGGCATTATAAGGGCCTATGCGGACCCCCGTGAACGCGGGGGCACTTTTTTTCAAATATTAAAAAAAGAAATTTGATTGAAAGAATCTGCGGACATGTTGCAGTCCTGAGTTATCAAGACAACTTGAAAATATCAATCTTTTCTCAAACAATAAAGCGCAGGCTTTATCTTGAATAAGCTTCGACGAAATATATATCAAATCTAACCTACCTTTTCAAATAACTCTTCAATAACACCAAGCAGAGAAGATTTGAGAATAATTGAAACAATCCGAATGCCATTCCATCAGTTGATAATTCTTCCATTGATGCTTCAAAATTCAAATATGAAATGTATGGATTGCAAAAAGCTTACTTACTTGTTCTATACGCAAAAAAGAAAGAAACAAATGAGCAGAAAATCTTGAAATGCGAAATATTTCGCGATCTGAATGTTGATCGTGAAATTGCGATCGTTGTTAAAGGAGCTATCGTATACTGAATTAGAAATGATCCTGATGTTTCCTGAACATCAATTTGATATCATGGTCATGCACATGAGTTGCGAACTTTGTAAAATGCCATCAAATTTGTGAAAATAGAAAATGACAGTGCGAATGAAGCCGGAATAGCATGCAAATCTACGGAATCCGCGCAGCCTTTCAAAAACGGAGTCTCAATTTTGCTGGAAATATCGTCAGATTTAATGAAAATCAAAACATACGAACCCAAGAATTTGCATAATCAAAAGGCCAAACAATGACTGAAACATGATGAGAAGAGCAGGAAATTCGAAATAAAGAGCATTAAGCACCATTCTATAAAGAGTTTCCGACGTAAGAGTGAGCGAAAACCAACAGAACATGACGAAGAAGTGAATTGAAAATGAGGAGTTCTCGGCCATTTTAACTGAATTTTTTATAGTATTTAGTTATGTCGTTTTCATATATAATTATGGAAATTTCCAATTTTTTGAAAACCCAATCGAACATTTCAATAAATTATTTTATTATTTCCAATATACAATTATGCTTTTGTCATCCATGGTCCTTGGACAATCTCCGGCTCAACATCTCGATGGTAAAGAGCTCTTGCTCCAACAAACGTGAGGATCAGGAACAACCTGAGAACATTTTGCACTCGATAGGATTTTGATTTTTTGAACAGACCAGTTGAAAATTCCTGGCGAGACATCATAGAACAAATAGATCGAAAGATAATATGCGATGAAGATCTGAAATCATGAAAGGATGGAAAAATCGAATTTTGATTCATCATTTCAATATAATAGTTCATTCCAGACGAATGCTGTCTAAATGAATATCATACTTCCAAACTTGCTCGAACATTCGAAACGATTTGCATATTAAGTGCCCCATTCTTCTCCAAACACGCAAAAGTGGCCCAATGGAATGCAATGCTCGCAATCAACGTGATTACTGCAAAATTGATCAGCTGACTTGTTTTAAGTAGGTAACAAACTGAAATAAACGATGAAAAGTGGATGAGCGGCGGTGATGAGATACATGAAGGCATCACGAATTTCGTCCTAAAATTGGACGTCGCATAATTCGATTTTTTTCTTCAAATCAAACCTGAACAATATCGGCCATAATGTAAAGAATCAACGAGTTGAAAGCATACATATAAAGCACTTCTAGAGCCTAAAAAATGAAATTTAGTGGGAGAATTGTATGAAATCCGAACCGAAAATATTTGGAAATTCTCCTCAAACAGCAAATACGCAGCAGCTTGAAGTGAGCATCCGAGTATGCCGAAAAGGAACGAATAACGATCAAGAGAAAGATCAAGGTTTACTGCAATCTCAATGATCGTCTGAAGAATAATGTCGAATACCTGTGACAGCGGTAGCAAACGAGATTCCGAGAATGAGTAACGTTTTATTCGCATCCATTTTCTGTTGTTTGTTTTTAATTGCCATTCCGAACATGATGAATAACGGAGTAAATCTTTAGAAAAAAACAATGTTTTAAAATGTTGTTATTCGAAAAAAAGACACCTTTTGACGGAATCAAAGCTTGGCATCGAGATTCCTTCGAAAGAAGCGACCGAAATCCATTGAGCAGCGGCATACAACAACGACGGAACCGCCAATTGGCGTCCATTTTCAAACGAATATGGTGCAATTTTAATGATGCCCAGAACTCGGAACACCTCCACAATAAACAGAGTGGCAGCGGATTGCATCATCAGTATCACAATCGGATAGTCAAAGAAAAATCGAGTAACTGTCACTTTTCCCATAAGCGAGCAGAAAATAGTGGCGAATACGTATAAAATCATACTGTAAAATTCACTTTTAGCACATTTTTGACGAATTTCGAACGTGGAAACCTTCTGACACCGGTGCGTTTCAGCGATTTAACGTTTGTTTGAATTCCCTTCATGAGGAGCTGAAATACCAGGAATAATACACATAATTCTGACTATGATGCGCTTAGATTTTCGAAAATCCGCATTTTTGCAATTTCAGCTGAAGCTTAATTTTTCTTTCAAGCCAAAAGCATTATTTCATAATTTCTTACCATATAACCTTAAAATATTCAAAATAGAAGTTACATTTTTAGAAACAAAAATAATTAATAAATCGACGAAACTGAAGTACAGATTATTCATCCAAAAGAGGAAGCAGAAATACAAGAAGTTACCTTGAAATTTAAAATTTGACCAGACATTCTACTAGGGTTTGAGAAGACGAAGACTGGTTAGCATACAAAATGCGGATTTCCGATGAGATATATTAACAAGATTCGCAAAAATGTTACACGAGAAAGTTTGGAAGTGAAGCAACTTGAAAATGCAATTTATCGACATTTTGCTTAGGGAAGAAAATCGGGGGAAGAAGATCGAAGTGGCGGATAAACGAGACCGTTATCGGAGCCGCGCATCTCGCATCCGCAAACGTCGACCGAATACGGCTTGGCTTGTTCAATTGGAACACACACTGTTTTATTGAAAAAGAACATACGAGAAAAAAACGAAATTTATTAAATTGTCTTATTTCGAAACAATCAGCTCTCGTTCCTCTTCGGCGAAAACGGTCTCAAGATTGAGAACCCCAATGTCGAACGTCTTCTTCGGGACCTTTCCGTTGGTGATGTAAGACGATGGAAGCTTGAACTTGATTTTTCTGCTTCCAGGCTGAATTATATTGATTTTATCATAAAATAACACATTTTAGTTGAATAGAAGAGAATAATCAAGTTTTTCACATCGAAAATCTTGCCTTGAGTCCTTTGTCACAGTTGTGGTAGACTTTGAAGATTGGATCGATAGTGGTTAATTCAGCAGTTCCTCCTTTGAGATTGAATTCGCCATTAGCATCGGTGTATCCTTGATCAAGAAGATCGTCTGGATCTGGACCAGAGTCCTCTTCCCAAAGCTTAACACGCACATTGTTCGCCGGCTTGTTGCCGCACACCAATTTTCCCTGTAATTCAAATTGAGACCGTGGTGAGCACGAAATCACAAACCTTGACGGCGATCGACTGATCGCGCATCGCAAGACATACTCCGATCAAGGCGCACAAAACGATGAATCTCATACCGTATGGGAATGACCAGATTGAGGGGAGGGAGCAAACACTCGGATTGAGCAACAACTGTCACCAACACGACTCGCTACTTTACACAACAATTGTTCGCACACATAGACACAAAAAAATCAACAAACCGGCCAATAAATTGACCGATGAAACAACAATTAAAATAATCGAAACCCCCCAAAACAGTGAGGTTTACTCAATTTTAATATGGTTAATTGATCCATGGAACAACAGTATTTCAGAAAAGAATTTCATTTTTCGTTCCATTTGTTTTTGACTACTTGATTCAAACACCAAAAATGAATGTCATCATATTGATGTCACTTCTATTTTTCCAGAAATTTATTTTAAATGGTGACTCAGAATCATTGTGAATACTTCAATTCGTTCTCATTCCGCGATCCAACAACTGAGTCATATTGATGTTTCCTTGATCATACGTGCCATTCAAAACACCACTGCTCCCATTTGATGGCACCTAATCGACGACAGTTGTTGACAATACGTTTTTTTCCTCAAAATCGGGGCCAATTCGACGAGATTAATTAGTCGCAATCGGTGCTCATGTGACGTTGCTCGTTTTCCTATAAATGTGCTCCCATATTCTTCACTTTAATTCGTCCATTTTTCAGGATGAAGACCATCGCTTTCTTGTGCATTCTCATCGGATGCACCATCGCAATGCGTCAACAGGTTCATATAGTTTCACCCGACCCAGCTTGATACATATCGGATTTAGGCAGTTGCGATTTCCGGACGTCTCATGTGCGGAAACAAGCCGGCTTCCGGAGTCAAAGTTAAGCTCTGGGATGAAGATGACGGACCGGATCCGGATGACGTTCTAGATGAAGGATTCACCCGAAACGATGGATCTTTCTCACTCGCGGTAATCTGAGGTCGAATCTATCTAGAGGTATACATTATGGATATTCAGGGATCGGAACGCGAATTGACTAACATCGATCCTGTCTTCAAAGTCTACCACGACTGCGACGATGGAATCAAAGTAAAAAAAACCTTGCATGAGATTAAATTAAGTATTTGATTTCAGCCTGGACAGCGCAAGGTCAAATTCCGCATCCCAGACTCGTACATCTCGGCTGGAGGTCGTGCTCAACGTGTCTTCGACATTGGAGTTCTCAATCTTGAGACCATTTTCCCAAAAGAGGAACGCGATTATTTCTAATCCATTAACTCGCTTCGTTTTGCTCGCTAAATAAAGCTTATGCCGCTTCGAAATTAAGAAAATACAGTAGTCTGAGCAATGATTCATTGAAAAAATTTTACAGAGTATGAGATCATAAATAGGCGAAGTTTAAACCAGAGCAACGTGACAAGCATATAATATACAGTTCGTTTATTCAGTTTCAAATGGACAATTTACGTTTTTTCAATGTATCTTCAAGAATCGTAACGAATTCGCTTCTTCCAAGAAGTGTATATGCCATTTTCAGAGAGAAAAGCGTAAGCGATTCGACATACGGGGTATTTGCCAGAAAAAGCCAATGGCCGAATTCGAGTCCCATTCCAAAATCACATTCATCATTGGCTATCTTTAAAATAGTTACTGTCAGTCTCAGTCGACATATTAATTGGCAAATTCGATTTCGCAAAATCAGTGTAGTTCTAATTCTACACGCGATATCCATGAGTTAATTATAAAAAAGACGCACGGCAACATATTGTCATCATGAGTCTCGCAGATTTCACTTACAATTAAATCCACACCGCAGTTTTTGGAATGGTCCATTTTTGGTGACAGTGTATGCACAACTTTCAAATTTTTTGAAAACTCATTGGGGCAATACGAGTTTTTCCGGTTCGACGAAACAATGTCACATTTTTAGGAGAAACAGTTGTAAAAATAGAACAAATGTATTGTTTTCCTAAAATCGGCGAACTATGTAGTGCAACCTGCTTGTTTCGCCAAATCCGAGAAAACACACTGTTTCGCCCGATGTATTTGTCGAGTTGCTATAAAAGCAGAAGCGAATGAGGAAACAATTTTTCCATATCAAAAATATATCTTTAAACACATTCTCTATCCATTTATTTATCAACTCGATTTATTGCCGAGGACGAACGAATTTAGAGAAGCGTTGCTTATTATTCAAATTTTGGCGCTATGGTCTTGTAATTATTTTCGATTTTATCTTGTGAAATGCATTGAAAATTACAGTAGATATCAAAGGCGCATGCCCAAACTTGGTGATTTCGCGCTAAGATCAAAAATGACTAACACCTTTTATTACTCAAGTTTATCAAATTCGTCCGTCATCGACAAAATATAATATTGGATTGATGCAGATATGCTTTCCGAAAATTTGAGTTATGCGTATAGTCGGCGTCCGGCGACTGCTGTACGCGGGTAGATTTACGCGCATGCGCATTGAAATGGTCTCGCTACGCATGAATGCTTATTTTGCTGTTTTCGCGTCAACTTTTTCATTTTTCTTGATGAGTTTCGCATTTCCTTGAATTTCCAACGTCATTCGATTAAACAATTATCAAACCGGTCCATAAAATTTGAAATAACTTTTTAGTCCTTGCGAGACCATTTCGAAAGACGCATTCACGTAAATCTACAAGCAGAAATGCACCACTCCCAAAACTGCGGCGTGGATTTAATTTTAAATCAGATTTCTTCATCATTGAATTTCAGTAACCACTACATTTTTTTTCACATGAATAGGTCCATTTGGAAATTGTTTTCACTTTCCAATTTTTTTTTAGCTAACCTCCAGCAAGTAGAATTCTATTTTTAATGAGGCATACATACACGTCTCTTTGCCTCAAGACACCATTGCACCCAGCTAATATGATTTTGAATTTCAACAAGTCGTTTGAAACCGACAATAATTATAACAAAAAAGAACGACACCTGTAAATGCCGTAATTCTTCCTCTAAACATTTCATAGATTTCTGTCGCAGATTTTCATCTCCATTTCGAATAGAATTCAAGGTTTCTCTCATTTTTCCTGAAACAGCAAAAATCGAAACAATAAAATTTCAATTTTTGGAATATTTAATTTTGTTTCTAGACACTTACGAGAAGATTGCGTTAGTGTTCGATATCCAATAGATCCCTTCATTTTCACCCAAATTCCAACATCATGCGGCGGACTTCCAATCTGAAAAAGAAACATATATTTTGATTGACAAACGGTGTTACTTTTTCTTTATTTCTTTTTTTCAGCACTTCTTTCATTTCTTGTTCCCAAGTATTATTGCTATATCCAAGAAGTTTTTCGGCTTTTTCCAATTTACCACAAAGATCTAAAACGGCATGCTCAACAGATGTGCCGATTGGCCGAATTTTCGGAAATGCTTCATCATTTGAGCAATGAACAATTAACGCAGAAGTCTGTGAAGGGAAATCTCTGAATAACTTCATGTTTTTTCGTAAATCAAAAACAATATACTTCCAAAATGCGTAACGTCCATTTTCGCATTCGAGAAATGTTTGCATTTCGGGTAAATCATTTAGATTGTGATCGACTAGGATAACATTAATGTCGCTTTTGTCTCTCAATTCTGAATTAATCGAAAATAATATTGGAAAAATTGTGGGAAAATACCAATTTCTTTTTTCAAATAACGGAATGGGCCTACTAATCTTGATTTGTACACACTACTTAGAGATTCTGAAAGTATATTGTTTACTTAGAGCTAAAGATATATCAATTTTTCAACAATCGAGAAGGCATATCTGGGCACCGAATATTGGATTGTACCATTGAAAAAAATGTAACCTTCAAAAGCAGTTAAATCTTCAATTCTTTCAAAAAACGAAGTGGCTGCATCTGGAATCCACTTTGCACAAATTTCAGTGTTTTTCAAGCTAAAAAAAACAATTTTACATATATTTATAAGCGATTACACTTTTTATTTTTCGAATCATTGATAATTTCAGTATTTTTTCGCTTCAAATTTGGCATTTGTCCGTTTTTTTCTTGGAGAGGTTTTGCCGATCTCGTTTTCGGTGGCATACTATAAGTAAATTATTAAGTGCAATGAAATTGAATGGGCTTTTTAGAAAGTGAGTGGAGAAGCAAACCATATTTTAAAAAATTTAATAATATGCAATTATCACACGCAATTTGTTTTATTTATTATATTAAAAAACAATAACAAAAAAATCATCCTAATTCTACTCTAAAGAAATACACGTTTATGCTGACTTTATGTTCGAAGGACGATTTTTCGGATCAAACGGATCAGGTAATTTCAATCCTGATTTGGCTTCGAAGAATGTATAACTAAGGAGTATTGAATCCAAATATTCAAGTGCTGGATCATTGACATAATCAGGATCAATAAAGAAGAACACTGGTAGATCGACTTGCTCGCCCGGATTCAGAATCTGTTCTTCAAAACAGAAGCATTGAATTTTGTTAAAATAATAAGCTGCTTGAAATGGTGTCAAATTGTAACTCGAAATCCCAACAATCGGTTTATCTGTTGGATTCTTCGCTGTATAAAACGCGAGAGCGGTTTCTCCTGGGTGAACATAAATCTCAAAACATTTTATTTTTAGTTATATACATTCGATCTAGCATACCTCGTGTTGTTGGGGTTTGAATTCCCATTGCATACTCGACGGGACGTCTGAATTGAATTGAACACGAATCAAACGATCTTCAACCTTCTTCATTTTTGCTATTTTTTCAAAATCCTTCGCCACCTATATCATCTTATATGGCAATCTTCTCAATTATTGTAATTTCTACTTGTGTTAGCCCTCCAAATGAAGTCTGTTCACAAAAAATTCTGTATGCGGGAATTGCTGCGAATGTGCATCCGATTGCTACGACAATCAAACTCAACACATAATATGTGTAGTTTTTCTCATCTGCCCTTTTATTATTACCACTGTTCAACTTCTAAATATCAATTTTGAAGCAAAAACATTTGTCCAGGTAATACCTTCGAAAACTGTCGAATAACATTCGAAACCTGTGGTCTCAATTCCAAGGATCTTCTCAATATTCCAGACGAATAAAATATTTTAGAGCTAGAAGAGATTAGGAACAATGAAGGCCGACATAATCTTGATAATGACATTGATATCTGAAAACGATCAAATTATTGTACAAAGATACCAGCAAAACTTAAGAAAAATGATAAAATCGTACAAAACGAATCAAAATGAATGAATATCATCTGTTTGATAAAGCGTTTATTGATCAACTTTTGGTTTTTTAGTTTTGCGTTTTTCAGGTGGAGCAAATGGATTTTGTTTCTCGTAGAATGCTTTGAGCATCGAGATTGATCTATCAGACCATATTCCAGGAACAATCTGAAAGAATCAGATTTCCAGCTAGACATGTGATTGAATACCTCAATATTGTCCTTCATTTTATACTTTTCGGCACATCCGACACTTCGAACTCCGCCAAATCTCGGATTTTCAGCACCATAAACCATTCGTTTGATTCCTAATTGATACATTCCCGAAGAACACATAATACAAGGCTCCAATGACACATACAAAGTAGCACGTTTCAAAATCTACGAAATTGCACTTTTTTCAATAGGATATCATAAAATTCGTTACTTCTTTGGACTTTTCTCCAAAATCATGTTCAATCTGTCGAATAGCTACCATTTCGGCATGCCTTGTTGGATCTCCTACTTCATTTACTGTATTTCGTCCACGACCAATCTTCAGTGACACATTTTTAAAACTAATATTCATAATAACATTCTTTTTGCTAATTTGAATCTTTAGTTTACGTTTTCTCAAATATTCCAGGTGGGTCTATAAGTAGTGTTACCCGACAATTAAAATCGCATCGGCCGTAAGTTTATTTCGTATTGTTGAGAAATGACAAATGTATCTAGGTGTCGTGGGATCCTGCGTTTTGTACGCAATGCTAAGAGACAGTTACCGTAATCCTCGCAGCGATTTACGGAGATTTTTTTAAAAAATTTTCTTTCAATTTTTTTTGCTGAATTTTCTAATTTTCTTTAGAAATCTTATATTTAAAACCTGTAGAAAAAAGAGTTTAATTATTTATTTTTCAGAATATGCACTTTTCCATTTGTCTAGTTGAGTTGGGAATTATTGTGAAGATTTTGACGCTCTAAAAATTATTTTGAAAATGAAGAATACAAAAAAAGATAATAGAAACGCATACAAAAAGCAAAACACGATTAAATAATTTTATTAACGACAAAAATGTTTTCTTTTAAATCTCTGCTGTTTTTACCAAAAAATATCGTTTAAAAGTGCTTATTCTGCTAAATACATTATTAAACTCGGTTTCTGCAAAATTTAAAAATTTAATTTAAAAAATTTCGAAAGAAAATTAAAAAATTGAACAAAAAATAAAAAAATGAATGTGCGAAATTAAATAAAATGTCCCCGTAAATTGCTGCGAGGATTACGGTAACTGTCTCTTGGCATTGCGTACAAAACGCAGGATCCTACGACACCTGGATACATTTGTCATTTTTCAACAATACATTGATGTCACGTTTAAAATGTATTAGATACGTGTGTATTCTCATACCTCTTTTCCATCGACAACAAAAACACATCCAACAGGAACTTCGTCATTTTGCAGCGCTTCTTCGGCTAATTCAAAAGCTAATCCAAGAAAAATTCGATCTTCTTCACTTAATTGATCTTCATTAGACATTGATTAACATATCTGAAAATTTAAATGAATTAAAATGTGGGAAACAGTGTGAAAAATATTGAAAAGAACTGAGACATGTCTTTAAAAAAAAAAACTCGCGCGACGGGAAAAAAATAATTTATTGTTAAAACATCCGAACATTTTACAAACAAGGTAAATGCAGTTAGCACCAATCATTTACAAAAATACCACAATAGCGAGGTTTCATATAAGTCAAAAGGCGTATAAATTGTGAAGGACACTAGTTTCTTCGGACAAGGCATTTGAGGAAAAAGACGAATCGTTGCAAATAGGAGATCGTTTAAAATGAATAAAAATCGATTCAAATTAAACATGTGATATTCTCAGATTCAAACGACTGATCAAAATTTGAAGCAAAAACATATTGGCCATGTGCTGAGATGTCTCAAAGAGACCTGCACGTATCATCGTACGGTGCATTTTTTCGTACGCACATTTCAGATTCAGTTAAATTTACCCGTATGTAAATCTACGCTGATTCCGCGAAATTGAAAGCTAAGCCTTCGATCGGTCATTTGAAGCCGACACTATCATTATTAATTTTATTGAGGAACTTGTTCAAGCTTTGCTTCATTCGTAGAAGATTCAGAAGCATTGGCTATTATTTGTGCAAGGCATCGTCCGAACTCACGAAGAACCAACTGTTCCATTTGTTCTATTTTCTGTTGGTCGGTCAGATTATCCACAGTTGAATTTAAAGCTTCTTCTGCCTGTGCCACCATACAAAGCGTAGCAGCTTCAATAACCTCGTCGGTCATGTAGAACCATGGGAACCTGTAATACAATTCTTAGTTGAAACATAGAAATATGGAAAATTTTCACTTTAGCTATAAGTCGTCGTTTGAAATAACAAATTATTAAAATTAAATAAATATATTTCAACAAATTTCACTTACTTTCTCGGATCCTGCTCGTTGCGTTTAGAATCCTTTGGCGTTCCTTCTTCGTAATCGTCGGCAATATCATCGGTTACTACACTACTTGGACGAGAATCCGAGTTTCGTGAAGATGATGCAGCCATCGACATCAGCGCATTGGCACCAGCTCCTCGATCTTTAAACTTGGAGAGACGATCTGATTCCGTATTCTGACATCCTTTGCACTTGCATCGATCAGTGCAAGGAACTTTCGCCTGGAATAGATATATATTTGAAATAAAAGTAATTTATCATTCGAAGAGGAGTAAAGGGAAACCGCTTTATGCCAAGAGAAAATGATATCCATATATTTTTGATCAAATTAAAAAAAAACTGAGAATAAGCATATAAAGGACATTTAACGCTACTTTTTTTTTTAGTATTTGACTATTATGGAAAAACTTTGAAAAAAACTATAAGAACCTGTTTTTTCGTGTAATTTATGTAGTATTTCATGGTACTATGCCCATTTGAGAAGATAAATTTTAAAAATCGAAAAATTAGACTTTCAGGAATGAGGTTAATCTGCATGGGGCTTTTAGAGTTTTTTGTTGAAAAATCTTCATACCATTAGATTTTTTATATTTTTTTTCTAAAATAAAGTATACCATAATTATTCACAAGATACCACGAAGATGTTTCCGTTTACCCCGCGAAAAAAATTACCTCATAGCATTCGCAATAGTTTTTTAAACAACCGCTCTTTTTACAGTGGCATCCCTTTTGGTGTAGTCTTTCAATATCGGCTGTTCCAGAACGGGCAACACCAATCTTCGGTTTGAACGCATTTGGATTTCTTTCGAGCGATTGCCTAATTGCCTTCGTACGTGCGCTGTCAAAATTGATATTATTATGGCAATCCTGTAATAGCAAATTTTGAAAATGAATACAAACAAATAATTCACTTTGCAGTTACAATCTTTACAAAATTCACCATTAGCGAAACAGTCACAGTAGAGTTTTAAACACTGTGATTTTGTGCAATTACATGGTTTCCGCTGCCCTGGTTGAATATTTTTTCTAAATAAGTTTTTTATTCGAGACAATTTCAATTTTACAAACTTTTTGGGCTTTGGTTTTGGCGCATTCAGTAACTTCGGGTCAGGAAATGCATTTCCATCTGGAATAATGGTCGTCACATTCATTGCCTTTCCTTTATAAGGATGGTGTCGAATGTTATTAACTTCACCTAGTGAGGAAGAAGATTCGCCTAGGGATCCATTATTTTCTTTCATATTTGGAGCGACCTATACAAATATTTACAAAATTTGTTGTCTAACTAATTTCTACATTTGCCGAAGATGTAGGCACTGTCCGGATTGTATAGCTTGTAGTAGCTGCAATTGTTCCTTCTCTAAAATTTGATGCCTGTGCAGCATTGTGTATTGCAATAGATTGGCGAATTTGTCGCGCTGTCTGTTGGTATTCAACAGAAGAGTTTTTTGAAAATGTCTGCTGACGTGGTTCTTGACTTGATGGAAGTTGCTTAATTTTATATTGTTTCCACGAAAAAAATTGACGATTTTACCGGATTATGAAGAACGAATTGTCCATCAACCTCGATATATTCTCGTCCTTCTTCAAAATCATCATACATTTCATCTCCTTCTTCAAAATATTGACTATCTTCTTCACGATACACCTAAAACACATTTTTATTCTCAATGTTGAGTTTAAAATAGATACCATGTGCTCATCTTCGTCCATTTTAAAATAGTGAAAGTCTAAAAAAATTATTCATTGAAACAATATTTTTGAATGCTTTTAAAGATGAACGGGCTGCTTATTCCTGAAATAATTCGTGCGTCGCTTGGAAAAAATAAAAATTTTGAATTGTTTGGAACCGAGTGCAGGAATCGCGCTCTATCGAACCATTGACATTCAAACCACGCGGGGAAATCCGCTTCGCAGCAACTCACACTGCACTGTGATACGCAGTCTAAAATTCAAATGTGGGATTTTTGGCCGTTTTTTCCACTTTTGTCATCCCCGTGAGGTTGGTAGACATTACTGAAAATGCCTCCAAAGTTCGACCCAACTGAGATCAAGATCGGTAAGTGAGACTATTATTCACATGTGTATATATTAACATCTACAATGTGATGACGTAACGTGAATCATGGTTTCAATGGTTTAATCTTTGTAAATTTCAGTGTACCTCCGTTGTGTCGGAGGAGAGGTTGGAGCCACTTCCGCTCTTGCCCCAAAGGTCGGTCCACTCGGATTGTCACCAAAGAAGATCGGAGAAGACATTGCCAAGGCCACCCAGGACTGGAAAGGTCTTAAGGTCACTTGCAAGCTCACGATCCAGAACCGTGTCGCGAAAATCGACGTCGTCCCTTCTGCAGCTTCTCTCATCGTAAAGGAGCTTAAAGAGCCACCACGTGACCGCAAGAAGGTCAAGAACGGTACGCATCTTATGCGTTGGGTCGGGAGTCGATATGCTCTCATCCCCTGGTCTTTTATTTCTTGATTTTTTGTGAATTTCACGATTTAAAGACTGGTAACCCCCTTAGAGACTTTCTAAAGGCGTGAGTTTACTTTTCACTTAAGTTCTTTGTGTCGTGTTTTTCGAAGAAAATTTAGATCACCAGGTTTTTGGCAACATGATTGCACGTTTTCGTTTCAGTGAAGCACAATGGTGACCTCACCATTGACACCATCATTAAAATCGCCAGGATCATGCGACCGCGTTCTATGGCCAAGAAACTTGAAGGAACCGTGAAGGAGATTCTTGGTGACAAATATAAATCAAAATAATTGATAAAATCGTTGTTCTTCAGGAACTGCCCAATCTGTCGGTTGCACAATCGATGGCCAGCACCCACACGATATTATTGAATCCATCGCCAACGGAGAGGTTGAGATCCCAGCTCAGTGATCAATATCTTGTTATTGTTGTTCCAATAAATAATTGTTACATTCAGCTGTGCCCGATCTATTAAATACTGTTAAGTTCGATTTCTACTTATCCTATTATGTGAAATGATTGGAATTCCATTTGCGTTTCACCCTGTCAGTCATTCGAATGAGAGAAAAATCAATAACGTGGTTGACTTTATTTCACGAAGATGCTGTTTTGCGATTGTAATAATTATAGGGAGATTAAGGGTCGTTAAATGTAATTTTGATTGTAACGGTATGATTCTGCTGGTAGTGCTTCGGAAATTATAGTTATCCTAGTTTTATTCTGATTGCGAATATTGACTTGGTTTTCCTATGGAAACTTGGATATTTTCGGATCCGATTGGTAATTTTTAAAAATCCGCACAACATCGATCATTAATGATTCACGTGACGAAATGTATGGATCTTTAAAAATGAGCTCATTTTGCTCGACCGAAGACGAAGATATATTTTTACAAATAAAGTTTTCCACATTTACAAGAAGTTCTGAAAATTGGTACATAGCTTAATCCAATTTTGAAATTCACGTTACAACAATTTCCGAAGATTCGGAGCACACAATTTAAGAGGTTTCTATAGTCGGTGTCCGGCGACTGCTGTACGTGGGTAGATTTATGGGAATGCGTCTTTCGAATGAACTAACAGGTTATCTCAGGTAAATGAAAATCAATCAGATTCGAAAATTTCGTTTTCAATCGAAATCCAATATAAATCAATCTGTTTCGAATTATTCCAGAATTTCAATCGATTTCGATTTCAAAATTGAAATTGAGAAATAATTCAAATCGATTTTTGAATCGAAACCAAATTTTCAAATCGAATTTAAACATTTTCTCCATCGAATTTTAATTATTTTATAATCGACTCAGGTTAATTTATATTTTATTTTTCTTCGAATTCGATTGATTTTCTTTACCTGAGATTTCAAATTTTATTGACCGGTTCGATAATTTTTTAATCGATTGACATTGGAAATTCAAGGAAATGCGAAACTCATCAAGAAAAATGAAGCAGTTCACGTGAAAACAGCAAAATAAGCATTCACGCGTGGCGAGACCTTTTAAAGGCGCATGCGCGTAAATCTACCCGCGTACAGCAGTCGCCGGACGCCAACTATACATTAATTAGAATAGTACAAGCAGCCTGCTATTTATAGGTGAACAACAATATTTTCCACTATTATTACCGTCGAAGTCACGCGACTGCGGAAAAGGTTAAAGGTGCATAATAAGACATATCTCCCTGATTTTTTGATATTTAGCAAATTTTCCGCAGTCACCCGAGGTCGACAATATTATAATCGCGAAAAACGAGCGCCGTATACGATTTACTTCGAGTTGGTTTTTTTACGACGATTCAATTCACACTGCTTAAATTCAAATTTGAACTCAAATCGTTCGTTTTTTTGCGATGGTAACCTAAAAAATGCAATTGTTACCAAACCGAAACACATGAGACAGTTTGTTCTTATGTGGGCTTATAGTTTTTTTGTTGCATTTTTGTTTTTTGTTTTTTCCTACTTCTTACAACTTTGTTACTTGTTAGTTGGTCCTATTCATGCAAAAGCTTTTTTAATTACCAATTTTTGCCAATATGCAGGAATGTAAAGAAAATGCAAGCTAAATGCAATTTTTTGATTTTTTTATGAAAAGAAAAAGAGACAGGAGGTAAAGTGACTTCCCTTGTAAGTGCCAAATAACAATGGAAGTGATCTTGGTGCAGGACTGAAAGTGCAGACAATAAAAAAATAAAATTGGAAAGTTTAAAAATAAAAGCCGTAACTTTGAAAATAAGACACAAGACAAAAAATATTACTATGAAAAAATTGGCTATCTTCCTGCAGAATTGGCCACTGCAATACAGCGAAAAAAATGTGTGTGTGTCTTTCATCACGATATCCAAAGAATATTTTCGAAATTCCAAAAAATCCTCAATTTTCTTGAAAACCACTTATTGCGGGTTTCAAAAGAGTTTGTTCTTGTGACGACTGATTCCGCCAAACCCCCTTTATACCCCAATTCCATCTATTATTAATTAGCACATTACGACTTCTTGCCAGCATTTAGTATCTACCCAAGTCTCTCATATTCTTTTATACAATTTTTGTGACGATTTTCCGGTCTTTCGTACTAATCAAAAAGGTCAATATGTGTTGCATAGTTTAGACCTGGTCGTTTATGGTGAGATTCTGAATAATTCTTTCCACCTTACTCTTTGATTTTGTATTCTAATTTATCTAAATTAGTCTGAAATTGTCCAAAAATCCGAAATTATTGCGTTTGTTTGCAGTTAATAAACGCATTTATCAATATAATTATCAATGAAGCAGTAGTATTTTCACCGTCATTTACTCTAGGTTATCAGTCGGCTCCTGCCTTTTGTTGTGTTCAATGTTACAATTCGACGGCATACAATAAACCTGGAAATATTTTCGTTGAATTTTTTTGCTAATTCTCGTCGGAAGGTAACTTTCAACATTCCTTTAATTAGATATTGTCGTGCAAAACATAAATAAATAACAAATGGATCACCTATCAGGTGCACAACCGATTTAAATGACTTAAGGAATAACGATGTTACGAGTGCACTTTGGTCTAGAACTCCAGATGCCTTTTTGGCGAGGTTAACTGGGAGAGATTGTGTCATCGCGCGCGCGGCCAGGCAAATTTAACCACCACGGTGTGCAATAACACGTTTAGGATTTTACAACCCTTGACAGTATTAAACGGTAGATCAAAATTGGAAAAAAAACATTACTGTTTCTTTAGTATCATTCTATATTAGTAAACGGGGTGCTATATTTTATATAATGAATTCGTTATGAGAGAACAAAGGAAAAAATGGTTCCTATATTCACAATGAAATCATTTGATTAAATATTGTGCAGATACTCGTCTCGATTTCAATGTCGCATTTCGTTCCATTAACCACAAAAATATCTCTTGCCCGGTCCGGTGAACAAAGAAGAACCATAAGGCATTTTCAATGTGTTTGTGACACACGGAAGGCGGCACGGCCGAACAGGAAGGCCGCGTGCGGCGCCCGCAAAAATAATAGTTTTCGCGCCAGTTTGTGACATTACAAAATTTAGAATTGTATCGGTTAATCGGAGTACAAACAAAAAATTTGATTGACCAAATTAAACTTTTTACGGTGTTTTATGGGTTTATTGCTCCCTGGGTATTTACATCGTATTTTTTTCAGTGGGCTAATTCAAATTAAAATATAAATAGAGGGAGTTCATTTAACATATTACGTTCTCATCAGATTCACTATTTTTTTGCCCTAATAAGGATTCTTGTGTTTCTTGCGATTGTAATAAAACTATGTTATATAACTATAAATTATAGTTCATCGGTTATAAGTAGTTCTTTAAGTCTCAGGGATATGAGAAGCCCTGAAATCATGGTTTTGATAATGATGCCCGTAACGTTAATATCTATTGGTTGTAAAATATATCATGATGTAACCTACTCTGTCTGTAATGTCTTGTATGGTTATCGGCGTTTTATCAGAACAAGTGATACTCTGATAAAAACGATCCGCCAAATTTCTGCATTTGTTCATCGAAATGTAACATTCTATTTTATAGATTTTCATGCTTGAATCATCCCCTTTGTGGTGTCGTTTGCCATTTTGGTTTGAGCAATTATGCTAATTTATGCATGAAAACCAATTGACAAATGCGAATCCTCTCAATTTCAATCAAATCGTTTCTCCGTAATTATTTTGACGAGGGAAATCCCGCTAGATTGGTAGTCGTGTTTGCTCGTAAAATGTAAATGACTGATGTGATGATGCCTGACTGTTGTCTGAGTAATGGTTATGTTTTAGGTAATTAGTGAGTTTAGTCAATGAAAGAACGAATGACCTTTCGAGAGACGCAATGATTAAATCCATGTTTTGTTTACCTATTAGGTCATCTTATTTGCCAATCATGGAACAATCAATTTACTCATAGCATCAATCATAACACCGTTTTAACGTATTGTTTCGTTTCTGACAGTTTTCATCCTTCTGGACTGAATATGTCGCACATAATAGATTGCGTCTTCAAGGGCTACTACTCTCGGCCGGGTGTTCGATGGGGTTAAGTAAGGTCATACTGTCTCGCTCTCTTCATATCGTGTACTATTTTGAGGCTCAAATCGTAAAAGGTGTTTGCTGGAGCACATATTTATCTTGTGTTCTCATCAAAACTATAATCCATCATTCCGACGTTCCGATTTTTTCACATTTCAAGGTTATAAGGGTAAAAGAACCTCATCAAATAAAATAAATGTATTTTCCGTTTGATATATCATCAAGTTGAGGTTCTTAACGTAGAAAAACTACCCCGATTCCAAAATTCTTTGGTGAGATGAATATCTCCAAAAGAGAAAAATCGAGACTCAAAACAGTCGGTGGTTGACTAAAGTTTTATCTCTTGAGAATATCAAATTTTTTCTAAAAATTGTTCTACAAACTTCACTCTTTTTCAAGGTCTATTTCATTACTATTCGTTTCTGCAGAATACATGCCATTTTTCTTTCGTCTTACTAATATGCATTGTTTTGACTTGTGACTCAAAAAAAAGTTCCACACTACGTCATCCACGCAATTATATGAATACAGTGCAATTCCGCGTGAATCAAAGAAGGACCGCCGCAGAGATGAAGTACTGTAATTGAGATATCGGGTAATGTTTATGCGCGCGTGTGTGTGAGATCAGATAACACCTTCTTTCATTTGACCGAAAGTGCTCTTTGGATTGACCTCTCAAATCCTAAACGCTCATTATTTGTTGCATTTCGATCTTTTCTCTGGTTAGAATTAAAGTTTTCGAAAAATGGTTCTCAATTTTTTTTTCACATAACGATATTTCACGACCAGGGTTGATGTAGAATTGACGGTCTCCTAAAGTTTCCCAACACCTGCCATACGAGCTGTAATTATCGCCCTTCTGTCAGTCTTTCATCCTTCTGGCCAACTAACAGTTGTCATTAGCTGTCTGCATGTTCTACGCGATAGTGCGCAAATGGCGTGCTTCGCGCTGCCACCTACCAAGCCGGCGACGTTGTGTCGTCCGTCTGTTCCTCAGTGCGAGTACGAGTGTTGGTCGCGCTCGGTTGGCTGTCCCATCATCTCGCCGCGAACCGTCTTCTCCTTTCTTCAGATCGACTCGTTTTTTTTTCTGTGCTTCTCTGAGCCTCTCGAAATAGTTGCCGTGGTTTGCCAATACCTCATCTGTGCGCCATACACCCTCCCGTTCTTGTTTCTGTTTGCTTGCCATGCGCGGTTTTTTGCCATCCCGCCGTCGATCACAGTTTCCTGGGCGATAAGGCGGCTCGATTTTAAGGTTTTGATGATAATCCGCTTAGAAACCGTCAACCTCATTTCATTATTGGGCCGGTTATTATCCGGATTTTGCTAATCTCTTTTTTTAATATAAACAGTCTAAAATGGTAAGAGATATCATAATAAACGAAAATTTTCATTTCAATTTCTCATAAGCTTTTTCTATGGAAGATTACTTCATTTCAAATTAGTTTCTTCCTAATATATATATCTACAAATCATTGGAATGTTTTGTGATATTACGTATATAAGTTTTAGAAAGAAAAGACTCACATTTGATGAAGTTAAAATTGAGAAAAATAGAGTCGGAAGGAAATTTTTCGAGAATCTAAAATTGTATACCTCGAAAACAATGGTGCCATCTGTCGTTAATCCTCCTGTAAAAAGGCTTGTTATGTAAGTTGCTGTGGCATTAATTGTATCTCCGCCTCACATCTCGCAACCGTCACCCGCTCATTATATTCGGCTTGCTTCCCCATAAAGATTGTCGGGGGATCACATTTTCGTCGTCTCTCGTCGGGATAACGCTCATTACCATTGTCTGTATAAGTGCGTGTGTCTTGCGCATGTTCCCAACGAGCCAGACCTTCGATTCGTCCTTTTTGGGTCTCTTAACTACACTCCCGCTGCACTCGGGTGTCCGTCGAGCGGAAAACGTACCAACCTCGAGTGACAGGTGGTCGATCCTCGTTAAAGCGGAATCGTCTTTTTGAGGGTCAGTTAGAAGCAGAATAAAACATGTCAGTCTATTACGAAATTATTTGAATTGAAACACCCGAAATCAAATTTTCTTTGTATTAAAAATGGATTTATTAACTATTTGTCGGACAAATCTATTCATTGAAATCTTTTCAAAATCATTCTTTTTCTTAAAGAAAACATATTTTTTTCATCACCGATGTGTCATTGTGAATTAAGCAATACCATTTTCCCGTAGCGATAAAATTGGCGCGAAAACTTTTGAATTTCACCTATGTGTTTGAATAGAGAGAGCGGGATGTATTAGTTTTTGTTTTGTATTTTGCAATTTTACCAAACATGCGCGTAAATTTATATTTATTATCGTTTTAATCATTTCATTATTTTTTCATGTTACCAATTGGAAGCTCATTTTTTGAAGAATTCCTTTGTTTTTTCTTTTTTTACGTTTGAAAGAACGACAATTTTTTAAAGGAATAAACCTTTTGGAAACTTAAGCCTCTTTATATACCTAAAACACTAAATGATACGGCGTTGAATACTGAGAATGTCCAATTTCCTTATCCTTTTGGATCAAATAAATTTTTCCAAAATTGTCGAATTTGTCTTTTTTTTATTAATGCGATCATGCGCGATTTGTAAAATTTGACTCTAAAAAAAGACTAATTCGCCCTGTATATTCGAACTTTTTAATTAAGTTTTTTTTTTTTTCAATTTTCTGACTCTCTGTTTGATCTACTTTACAACTTATAACCATTCATTTTATATTGATGGTCCACGTTTCTGTTGATCACTCGTAAATTATACCGTTGTCGTATATTTTACAATCTCGACCTCACTGAATTTACTCATAACATTTTTTATTGCAGAAACCAGCGAGGTGGAGGACAAAACAGAATTGGCGTTAGTATTCGCTCTTCTTCCTCTGTTTAGAATATATTTTTTTTAATCGGGATGTACTCATATTGCGATGGACTTTACGGTAAGACAAGCAAAAAACATGAGGATTGATGAATAAATGTTTTTAAAGATCCGAAAAAGTCTATAGAACATTGCAATTTGAATGTGACTGGCTCGTCAAGGTCTAGATTATCGCTGGACAGTGGTATTAGTTTGGGGAATGATTCGCTACTTTCGCAAACGGATGAATCGCTGGTTTGTTTTATTATTATTTCATTCGCAATAAAACGAGCACCCTGCGCCGATTTACGGTGAGTTAGCTCGGTTGGTTATCCAGAGTACGGTACCAATCCCACTGTTTAAATTCGAATTTGAATTACTGCCTCGATAAAGTGCGATGGTCGACAATTATGCAAGGCGCTCGTTTTTTTGCGATGCTAATACATATATGGAACATTTTTGAGTCTCATATTAAGGTGTTGAGTGATTCCTCAATATTTTCTGCACCGGAAAAGAAAGAAGAGGAATTACCAGCAACATGGGCTCGAATCACAACTCCTCCGAATCGGAAGGTTGCCTTGAAAGGAAACACACCGGATGCTACGTTATCACCAGCATCCGAGCGAGCGAAGTTCTCGGCCAATCTTCAAACGCCGAAGTCGCTGCGAAACATTTTTGGAATTTCTTCGCCGTCATCGATCAAGATCAAAGTGAGCAAAACGCCGCTGAAATTGTCGAATGAAGAGAATGTGGCTGGTTATCGATTCACTGGACCTCAAGATATCACTGAAATCAATTCGAGACCTGTTCTTCGGTGTATTGGAATAACGAGCGGCTCCAAGCGGTAATTTCGAATTTTGTCAATGGGATTTGAATAAAACGGAGAACGAACATTTTTTATGCCACAAAACGTCTTCCTCTATAACCGGATAACGTACATTTATTTAAAATATTTTATTTTAGATGCCTAGTTCCACCGGTGGTTCAGTGTATTGATCCTTCCGTTCCATCGACGTCTTGCGCTGCGACGAATATTCCAGAGACTCCAAGCAAACACGTAATATTGTTAAAAGAAATACGTTGCTTTACATGATGTTCTCATTTTTTAGTTGCGGACTGAATTCAACGGTATTTTCGATGAATTCGATGCTCTTCCGATTCTTTCACCAGCAAAAGAACTATCAGTTTTCAGTGATAATGATTGTTCTGACGCGCAAATTGAAATGGATCGGTGAGTTATTTTGACGATTCATTTATTCTTAAAAAATATACTTTAGATCAATATGCCGTGTTTTTGATAGGAACGAGGACAACATGGAGTATTCGGATAAAAATGATAAAGAACCGTTCTCGAACCTCTTATTTCCATTTGGAATGGCTTATAATCCTAATATGAAGAATAAGGTAATTCCAAGTTAAGAAATATAAGTTTATGAGTTTATTTAGAAAACCGTAACAATCAACGACGAATGTGTTGCAATCATTACCGACGAACCAATTAAGGCAAATAAACCCGTACCACAAGTAAAATTTGTATCGATGTAACCATAAAATGAGTACCGAATTTCAGAAATTGAATCCGCCGGTGACGAAGTCAATAAAGGAAGAACCTAGTCAAATCGTAAAGGTTTTAAGGGACAAAATATTTGTAACGCCGACAAAAGATTTCAAATTGGTCAGCAATTTTAGTATTGTCCTAATTAAGCAAATTAAAACGAGTTTCAGTTTTCCGCCGAATGGTCAATAATAGTTACGGGACGAACCTTTGCCCAAAAGACGATGGTGTCTGCTGCGCAGAGAGTTCTATCGTCTTGTCGTCAACGGGTTGATGAAGCTAGTACAAAAATACCTGCGATTAGAAGATGTGCTTTATTCAAACATCGTTTCAAACAAAAGAAAACTAAGCAGTGCCGTTGAATTTGGTTTCGGATTTTTGATCGATCTAAATCTGCTAACGGGTATCATTAAGTTGCTTTATTCCGGTTGATTATCTAGTCCTTGATCTGCATAGTAGTTAAGGTAGAATTAATTAAAATAATGATTTTTCCGAAGAAGCTTTATTATAGAGACTTATAATGGTTTATCTTTAAAAAAACTTGTATGGGCATGCTCAAATTGTTTATTTTATTATAAGAGATTCCCAGTTTTATTTGCATATTTTGAATTGTTATTTGCCTAAGAAATCCTCTTTTTCTCTCTCAACCCAATATTAACGACAAAATTCCGATGTATTTCCTTTTGTATAATAAATTTGCCATTTTTAAATAGAAGATTGGAAAAATTGTCGAGTTTTGAACTCTTCTCGAAACCTCAAAGTATTGAAGTTTTGTTTGCCAAGTCAGCCGTCAAAAAATGTCCCGTTTCTTTCAATTTTTTCAGGTTCTCCATGAGTGAGGTGAGTTGCGCGAAACAAGCGTTCAAAAAACGACACCCCAGTCATTCAGTCTAACCGACTTGAAGCGATTATATTCCGCCGAATTGAATTTGGGTTCGGCGGAAGTGTCGAATTGCTAGAATATACCGAAGCATAATCGCTTCTCGTTGTGCAATATTTCTCGCGGCTGAAAATGCTTGTTTTCATATTTTGCACGACATTGGTGGGTTTCTATTTTTAGAAATTTTTCAAAGATTCAATTATTATTTATCAAAAAAATGGTTTTCAAAAAGGGCATGTTAGAAAAGTCGAAAATTTTCAAATTTAGGACTAAATATGTATGAAAGTAATTTTCCAATAAATAAAATGTGACCAAACGTTGTATTAAATCTTTGGTTACTAGGAATAGAATAGAGAGTTGCTCTCTTAAGAGACCCAGATGCAAAATTCAAATAGTTTTGGCGGCAATCTCAAATTCTTCCGTGGCATGAGCAACGTTAAAATTGGGACTTTTTTCATCTAATTAGCAAATTTTACGAGATCAAACTATCTTGCACATAATGGTTTGATCTTTCCTCATTACCGTAGGTGGCAAGTTAAAATTCGTTTATTGAGTCATTTTTTGTTTGTTCAAGAACACAAAGTTACCATTTTCTAACGACTAAAAAAACATTTGTATTGTGAGCTTCGAAATGCAAAAAATGTAAACATTTGTATATTGTTTGACAGTTTTTCGGGAGGAACAATAAAAAATGGCAACCGATAAATTCTCAATTTCAAAAATGCGATGTTCACCCGGAAATAGCTACTGCAGTGGCATCAAGGTGACGGAATTTTTGCAATTTGATTGGATTTCCTCATTTTTCGTGCTATTGTATTCTCATAAGGTGGAATGATTGAATAGATGACGTGCTTCTGATTGTATTCATCCAATCAGCCGCTGTATTGTTTGCGCGGTGATATCACTGCAACTGCGCTAACAGACGAAAAATAGTTAAAAAATAGTTGAAAAATAGTGCAGACTTTGGATGAAAGAGGGATCTGTAACAGATCTATTTTCAAGTCTATTTTTCATCAGCGCTTCATCTATTTCTCAGCCATTCTCTATCTATTTAGCATCTTGGATTCATCTATTTTTCATCCATTTTATGTCTTGTCTCTGTCCCTCGTTCTTGCATTTTTCATCAGTTTTCTATCTATTTCTCATCCATGATTCATCCTTTTTTTAACCCATTTTTGTCTACTTCTTGTCTCTTATTCATCTATTTTGCGTCTATTTTTCTTCTGGATGGTTTTTATGAAAAAAACAACAGTAAACGGAAAACAACAAAATAAAAAAAAAGAAAAATACAATAAATTGTTTAACATTAGAAATATCAAATTTCAATTAAATAGAAAAATGCTGATTGAAATATTCAGCGGCATCGGGCTTCAGTTTTTTGAGTTGGTGCTCTTTTCCAATTTTGATAGCCAAACTATGCGCCATAACTTTGCTAGCGTGGTGAGATCCTTTCTGATCGTTATAATTTGAACGAAGGCGATCGCTAAAAGTACATGGTGTTATTTAGTGAAACATTCGCATAACTACATGAAAGTAATCGCAGACTCTTTGATTTGCACAGCAACTGAAGTAGCTTGATCCGTCGTTGGAGCAATATCTAATCCAATGAACAATGCTTCTTAATTTTTTTTTAACATTGTTCACATATGTATGTATTAAACTTGAATTGCAGATAGCAAACAAGAAAATTTGAAGTCTGAATAACTATAAGAAAAATCTAAAACATTATATCTGAAACATACATCTAGTTTTTGCCTTCCGTTAGTGAGCAATCGAGTCAAATCGGCTCCTTCAATTGGCAATTGTAGATGTTTGTCGAAGTTTTCGAGCATGGTTTCATCGCATTCGAACATTGCAGATTTTTTCTTTGAACATCTAAACTTTTTAGGCATGAGCTCTGGAATTTCTGCCGTTTTTTTGGTCACACTTAATTTTGATACCTTTTAGTATCAACATTACAATTCCATCTGAACAAGTGTGTCCAAGATTGTATTGTACGGCTTGACATATTGCACCATTTTCGCCGCAACAGGACCAAATCCATTAACACCGCGAATACTATCTTCTAGAGTCTTATCCCCAAATCTGTCCAATCGTCGATCTTAAATCAATATAAGCGATGAATAAGAGGGTTTAAAATTATTATTGATTATTACCGTTTCCAAGTAGTGGTTTGTGCAGAGTTCCGTGAGAGTCGCAATAAAAACAAGCTTGTGGACTTGAAAAACCGCTCATTCCAAGAATTTTTCTTTTTGCCTTAAACTGAAATCTATAGAAATTTTTATCACTTAATCCTTACTGGTTGGTCAGAAACGAGTGACACGAGGTATGGAGAAAATAAAATATTGTTTACAACAAATGTTGACCCTTCGCCTTCCAATCGATTCATTATAATTTCCGTGACGGTATTCAAAACAAGGGTTGTTGGATTATTAGCTTTTAATTGCAGCATTCCACAGACTACAAGATTAATTGAAAGTTGCGACTTCATTGTAGGCAAATCCACTAACTGTAAAGTAATTGGCCACAAACTTCCTCTAAATGGCACATCTTTAATAAACAAATAATAATAATACCTGAAATGTCCTCGGGGATTGACGCCGTCCAGACTTAGCACCATGCTCAGATCACAATGATTTTCATCCTCGTATTTCCATGAACTGGAAAAAGAACTTCCTTGAAGATTGTGTGTGAAGTTTGGTGCTTTTTCCTTCAATTTCTTTCGAATTTCCATTATATCGTCAAAGGACGACTCCACAATCCCGCGAATTTGTTCGGTGAGAGGCAGCATAAGAAAAGTCGCCAAATCGCCGCAACTGAAATTGATCATAATAATGTTTGAAATGTGGTATATGTGTTTACCATTCTTTCTCTCTTCGACATCCACACTTTTCGCATATTGAACGCTTCATAATATTCTTCTTGAAATCATACCACAATGAGCGGGCTCTTTCAATCGGGATGAAGTTTTTAATTGTTGCCAGTCGTCTCAAAAAGCCTGCAACCATTTTTTGTCTTTGGAAAAGTATTAGTTTTACCATTTTCTGTATCTTTTCCGAGTACCGAACTATACATGCACAATAATAGTTCATCGGCCAATTCCGATACACGATCATGTGCGGGGTAATTCGGTACGCATGACGGCCCGACTACTTCGGAGAATTCTTCAATTTCGCTTTCAGATCGTTCTCTCATGAGAAAGGATGTTGTTGATGCATCATTTTCATTATTTTCGTTGTTCGACGATTTGTTTCGAAGTGAAAGCCGGGCGTTTTTTCGAGCAAAGACCACACGTTTGGTCGGCATGCATCGCGAACCAGCAATTTGATCTTAAAATAATAAACAATCAGCAATATTAATATACGAAACAAACCTACCTTTCCTCAATTTGAGACCTTCTTTGGGTAATCGATGGCGAAGAGTTTTAGGCATTTCCAAAATTGATTTTTAAAAAAATTGTGATTAACATGGCGCCATCTGCATTCACATTACGATCAACTGCACAATTCCATCTATTTTTCACCCTTTCAGTGTCTATTTCTTATCATTATCTTCTATCTATTTTTTCCCAATTTTTCATCTATTTGTCATCCATTTATCGTATATTTTTCACCAATTTTTGAGATAATCTATTTTTCGCCCATTTTTCTCCTAGTTTTTATCTACTTTTCCGAGTAATCTATTTTTCATCCACCTTTTCACCATTTTTCGTCTGTAGCACAGTTGCAGTGTATTTAAAAGCAACATGTAATCATCGAGTTATTTTTGGGTTTTAGATATGAATAACATTTTGCTAATCGCCTCATTACAAATGTCGACAATTTCGTGCGACTCAACGGATCAGTTTGTCGTTTTACGTAAAATATCACATTTCAACAGCCGCCTCTTGTTGAGTATTTTAATATAAAATGTTTTCTGCCGTCAATTGTGAGTTGCTCTAAAGCGAGTTTTTGTTTCTATGCCCTTGTAAGTCATAAGACAAATTTTTATAATTTTTTTTCGGCGGCGAAAAGCAATAAAACCTTACCATAAACGGTTGATTCGCGCGTTTAATGGCTCGAAGCCAATCGAAAAATTCATTCGTTGCCCATATTCGCTTGTCTAAAAAGCCAACAAAATATCGAGCTGAAATCGGAGAGCGCCGCACATCTGCAGAGTTTCCTTTTTCTTTTTCTTGCAATTTTTGTTTGTGCGCGTGATTTTCCCTATTTTGTTGTTTTTTCCGCCACAATTTCTAATGGAATTTAATATGTGCAACAGGAAATGATCGCCTTCTCTCAGTATTGCCAACAATTCGGCGGCAAAAATTGAGATTTTCCGTCAAAAGATAAAAAGGAAAAGTGCATTTTCTTTTTTTTCTTTTCACCGGTGAAATATGAGATTTGTTTTGTTGCGATTAATGCGACCTTTCCGACGGAGCCCATCAATCGCCAAAGTTTATTAGGTTCTCAAGAGGAGCACCACAAAATCAACTTTTTCTTTCATCAATTACAAAAAATTTTCTTCGCCTTAATGACTTGCCATGAAAATGATTAGCGCAGATTCGAAAGTCGTCGCAAATGAAAGTAAAATAACCTTTACCTATAAATTTTATGACCTTTTTTTGGCAGATACCGCACGGAGATAAGTATATGGCATCTTGCAATCAAAAACTGCTGATTTCATCAAAATTTTCGAAATGGGAGGTCGTCAATTTTGAATAAATGTTTTCGGGAATGCTGTTCGAGGGGAATTTCACACTTAGTAAACAAAAACATGTGGGCTTTCGAAAAAGTTGTTCTAATTTTTGATCCTAGATCAAACACTGTATTTATTTTTAAATGTTATTTTTAAATGTTTACCAGGCCTCTTTTTTTTCGAATCATTCTCCATCTGCCAGGTGAAATAATAATTTGCAATATGAATCGAATTCGCCTTGCAGATTCATTTTCCCACAGATATTTCAAGCATTCTCTGTTTTCTTATTCAAATTCACTTTTTTTTAATGGAACGACTATTCGTTACGGGAACCTCTATTTTTAATAAATTGGATAATTTTATTTATTAAAAACACCATATATTTGAATATTTTTGATTTTTTTTAAATAAAAATAATTCTATATAATTTATTAATTGAAATTGAAAACAAATTAATACAAATGCATTTCCCCTCATACATTTTGTTGTGTTTTGTTTTCAACGTTTGATATTTTCTACCGTATTCCATAATTGGCGTGAGAAAATGAAAATTGCGAAAGTTTTATCAAAATCATTTCTCGCATCGAAAAAGGCGCAATCTGATAATAAATGTGCTTCTTGAGCAGGTAATAAATAAGAAAAAAAAATGCAGTACTCTGTTTTTTTTTTCTCGTTTGCATGTGATGATAACTTTGGCCGGAATTCGGGCGTCTTCAGTTTTCGCTCGATTTATTTCCAATTTTTTCGCCTCACCACCCAAACTACATCAAAAATCGCATAGCCAACCAAAAATCATAATAATACCAAAACCAAATGTGAGGAAATGTCCTAAAGTGGACTTTTTAAAATTCAAGTCCCATTCCAAATCTCGCGATTTTCAATGTTCAAACCACTAGAATTTGCCTTTTATAATTTTCATTTAATGCAAAAATATAGTAGATTTAAACGCCGAAAAAAATTATTATTTTTTATTTTCAATTTATTTTTTTCCGTAATATAAAATTATTAATATCTAGATTGCTGATTGGCTTTTTACAAAAGTGAATAGAATTGATATTCGTTTTTTTTCGAATGTAAAACGACATTTTGGGCGATTAACCGTGGGATTTCGCACGCCCAACTCGGTTGGTGTGGCTCGTAGGCTGACCAAACTGCTACAATTTTTCACAATGCGACTTATCTTAATTCTAGTATAATCTTATTATTTCTTACAATCATTGGGACGCTTTTCTGATAACAGTGTCGCATTTTTTTTTCTCAAAAATGGTCACGGTTCAACGAGTTTCGAAGTTCAATCGACAATTCGTTAATAAGATTAAATGCAATGATGAAGTTTCGCAAATGTTCCTATTTTCCCGTCCCTGTTCATTTCAACTCACTTCATTTCAACTCGAGTCTTATTCCAGATGGTGCATGCTCAGAGCAGCAATAATAACGACAACAGCACGATTCTCCGAAATCAGACGCAATCGATTTCGCAGCAGCTCACGCAGCTCACTGGCAATTCGTTGGCTGAGACCGAGCATGTTATGGATGAATGGATTGGAGTAATATTTTTTATAATTGAAAAAACTATTAGGAATATAATTTGAGATTTCTGTAATGATTGAAAACGATTTTTAAATGTTTGTTTTACTCACGCTTCATTTGATAAGTTTTATAGAAACGTCAATGGGATTTGACAACTTCGGCACAATTCGATGATGAGGTCTTAAACCCGCTTCGAAACCTTCGTGTTGCTTTTATCGTTGTTGATTTCCAAAACGATTTTGTAAACGGATCGCTGAAAATCGGGGTGATAATTAAAGGTTAAAGATCATGTAAGAATAGAATGTTAAGGATGGAGATGCTGAGCAGGATCCACATCTTGCGATTCCGCACATCAACCAGCTTCTCAATGAATCTTGGGATTTAATTGTATACACAAAGGTACGGATGCAACAATTATAAAACATAAGCAATAATTATTGTATTCTAGGATTGGCATCCGGAGAATCACATCTCATTCCTCAGTCAGGCCCGAAATCCAGATCGTGTAATGGATGGAGCCGATGAGAAAAGAAATCTCGCCGTTTTTGACAGTGTTCAGTTTCTGAAACCCATTAAAACTGAACAGGTGATAGTTATCATGAACTGAAGTAGACACGAGTTGAAGCTTCAGGTTCTATATCCGGATCATTGTATTCAAGGATCATGGGGATCCGATATTCATCCAGACATTTCGGTAATAAACTATATTTATTTGGAATACCATATTCGACTGTTCAGATCGTTGAAAATGCGGAATATATTCATAAAGGTGTTGATCCATATCTCGATTCATACAGTGCATTTTATGATAATAATGGACAATCGAAGTAAGGAAATTCATTTAATATTCATTCCTATACCTTTCTTTGCAGAACCACGCTCGAGGAAACTCTTCGAAGCAAAAATATTGATGCTGTCGTGATCGCGGGTCTAGCGTATGACATTTGTGTCAGATTCACCTGTCTGGTACTAAATTAAATTCACTTACTTCAATAGAAGCGCGTTTTCAATTCAGGACGCTGTGCGGCTGAACTTCCTCGCTGCCGTTATTCCGGAATGTAGTGCAGGTCTGAACAAAAAAGGAATTGCAGAATCCGAGGAACTTTTTGTCAAGAATTCCGTTTCGATGATAACAACGTCTGAAGCAAAACGAATTGCCGAGGGAAACTTCTTGCCACCGGAATGGGTCAAACAAGTCGCACTTCAGAAATGAGCTGGAGGACAAGAGAATTCTGCGGTTATTTCCAATACGATTCTCAACAAGTTTTCGTTTTTTTTTTTTCATGTGTTCGTTCAAATGAATGAAATAAACCCGTTTTTATTAGTGAATCAGAAAGGCTGCATAAAAAATAAAAAATTTTCAGAATTTTCGTTTGCGGAAAAATTGGAAAAAATTAAGAATTAAGGAGATCGAGAGAATTATAAATGTTAATGCGATGCATAGTTGATAGAGTTGTTGAAGAGATTCGCATTCTGTTTTAAGAGTAGTTGATTCTAAAAATGATTACCTTATAGGAATCTATATCAGAAATAATTTACCGGAAACTTGAGGCTCTTCATCTTCCAATTCGACGTTGACATTATCAAATAATCGCATTTCAACGGCATTTTTGAGCTTATCAATTTCACGTCTTCTGCGAAGTTTCGAGCAGATTTTCTGCAATTTGCAATTGATTTCAAAAACAGAAAAATGGACTAACAGGTGCGACAGTCAATGGTGTAAACTCAATTGAGCACGAGAAATAAACGTCATCGGGTCCTGGGAACTTGAAAGCCTTTATCATCACATAATAATACATTATATGCTGAGAATCTTTGGCGCGATTGAGTGGCGAAGCGAATTCTCGGCGAATAACACATCTTCAATTATAATCAATAATCAATTCGTTTTGTCAAACCAGTATTCAAACCCATTTTCATCAATGATTTGGATTTTCGTGCTTCCTTTTCCATCGGTGGCAAAACACGAATGAACGAACATATCAAATTGTTCAGATTCTAAATTCAATCTAATTTAACTCGAGCTCATCTTTCGAATTTCTACCATTCAAATAACTTTGTGCTTTAACAACTAGTGATATATTGTCGCCAATTTTGATGGGGCTTGTAACAGGCGGCGCAAATGGTCCTGTAATCAAGCTGAAGCTTATTCGACGACCTTAAAACTCTACCTTCTCCTTTTTGAATTTCCAGTGTCACTTCGGGCTCAATTTGTTGTTGAGTGGTTTTGAGAACAGAAGTTGTTGCAGGTTTTCTGAAAAACGTATCAATGAAGAATTGTATTGTGATTGAAACAAATTGTTACTTTGTAGTATCCAGAACCTCGGTGTTGATCAAATTATCGCCCGAAAATGGTGCATCTGCCTGAAGATTTATGAGATTTTCTCAACTCAATAAATTGATTGTACTGTGAGATGTGTATGATTATGCGGTTTTGGAGGAGTCGTCGCATCGATTTGAATGCTATTTTTCAACGTTGTCTCCTCGAATGCACTGGCGCGGGATGAGCCTGGAGGTGTCACATATGCTGCGCTCGCCTCATTCCACTTTTCTGCGTCAACCTAAAAGTGTATCGTTTGATCGTCTTAATGTTCGATTCTTCTACTTTTGTTGGGTTCATCGCCTTCTGTACAAAAGGTACTCCAACGCCTTGTTTGAAGTGCACGTTGGGTACAATTGGAGGGGGCATTGTGGTGAATGTTTTGGCAGCGACCGGAGGCGCACGTTGGACGGGAGGGAACGTTGGAAGATCTTGAAAATCGGCTCTTAAAACTATAATTAGTTATTTTCAACAAACTTGGAAACAAGGGCGAAGGTGTTGGTGGTGGTGGGAATAGTGGCTGAGAAACTTCATTGTGGCCCACACTTGATATCGGCCGAGCATATGCCGACTCTTGTACCGATGTGTACGTAGGCTTATCAAGCGCAGGAACAGCAGGGACCTGGGGAGCCATCGGATACGTCGAGATAGGCTTCATTGAGGGCTCGTAAGGTTTCGAGCCAGGAATCGGCCAGTTGCCGAGGTGCATATCTCGAGAGAAAGCAGCCACCTGGCGGACTTCCGACTATAAAATTTTGCGTGTTTGTTGAAATTGATCAATTATGAGTACCGGTTTAATAGGTTGCACACTATTCGACATTTTTGTCGTCATACTACTCGCAACTGGTTTGATCGGAAGTGGAAGATACGAATCTTTCGTTGAAGTTGCATCATCTTTTGCAGGAGCTCTGAAATATATCGAGATGGTTTCATATTTAGGCCACGCCGATCAGCAATGGTTGTCGAATATTTATTTATTCTGATTCTCGAGAACAGCTTACGCAATTGTCTTTTGCGGATCCGACAACTTGCACACGAAAGAAAACTGTTTGTCGGCGGATGTCTGAGTGTCTTTATCCATTTGAACGTACACCCGATTCTCCATTTGATCGATCATCTGTAAGTCATCGCACGATTCACTTTGGTTTCATTCTATTCAACAAAAGTAATTGGCCGACTGCCATAACTTCTCCTCTCGTTATAATAATTATAAAGTCGATTGTTTGGCAGTCTCGAGGTCGGCCGAGAAAGAATCGAGGTCGCGATTGAGTGGTTTCACTTACATTCCGAGAGCTTCGTTGAAGTTTTGTGCCGCATATGTGGGCGGGAATCGAGAACAGCACTGTGTCGCGGTCAATGTTGTTGTAATAGAGACAGTCGTTGACGGTCTCATAATTCAGCGAGTACACCTTTCCAGTGAATGGTTTGTCGAAGTCGATCGAGGCCGTTATTCCGTCGCTGCTGCACATCGCCGAAACCGCTGCAATCGAATGAAACTATTCATTTGTAGAAACGAAAGAATGGGTTCGCAAACAATTCCTCGATCACATATCTGTTATCTTGTTTGAGCTTCGGAATTAACCAATAATACAATTTCAAAATTGAACGTGGACCTGCGAATTTTTGACTGTTTTAATTTCTTTCGGTATGCTTCCAAAAAATCATTGGAATTTCTTTTGGGTGTTCCGAATATGTGCTGATTCAGAAATCGGAATACGTTGAAGTTTGCATACTCGGAACGTGACAATTGTCTTATTGAAATTAACATAATCCTATCAATTAATTCGGCAAAACTCTTGCAAAACACAAATAGTTCAAAAATAGATATCGGTTTAATTTTATTGGAAATCTAAGAGCTAATATTGATAATCACATTAGAATATTAACCCTACTATAATAATGAATTAATATCACAATTTAGTAGTTTTTGGAAGCGATCATTTGATTTTCAAATGATTCGACCTTTTGAAGTCTTAATTATGGGTTTCAATGTAGGTATTTTGAAATGACAATTCTCGAAAAGTAGTTCCGTCATCCGCATGTATATATATGGGTGTTGAAATGCTAATTCAATTTTGTTTGGCCTTCAAAATAAGCAATTATGAAGAGTTTCGATATTCGTTTTTGATACAATATTAAATAATGCAGGAAGGAGAAAAGATTATTATGATCGATTGAATATAAAAAAATAATACACCCTTTAAACGAAACAATCAATCCTTTAAAAATTTCTGTGAAAATTTCCTTTTTAGTAGGGAACTTTTTCGAGAATTTAAGGCATATTTTATAGGGAGGAAGTTACCTTCTGATTGAACAGATATTGCCAATGAATTGAAAGAAGAAAATAAAATGTAAAAAACCGATCAGAAGCTTCCGAACTGACCTCGTATTTCTGCGTATTGCGGAGTGACGTATTGTGCATCGCATTCATTGAAAATGAGCAAAAATATGAATAACATGTTGGAAAGTTTTGCGAGTTTCGAAAATGGTATACGGGTCGTGGAATATATGCGGAAACAGTACGCGATTTATGAGAGAATGAACCCCCAAAGGAAGGGTTAATTACAATAGTCACGCAGGCACTGCGAAGGGTGACGCTTCGAATTCGGAGGCGGACGCTGTATTACCTATATGACACTTTGACATAAGGTCACAATTCTGAAGGAGAAGAAGAACATACACTACTCTAATTGATGCATTACAAACATTCAGACAATTTTTTTGAGGTAAACATTGCTACCCAAAAAAAGTGAAAAAAATAATTGTTTTTTTTTCGATTGCGAAGAAATGAAAATGCGGATAGTTATGAAAAACCAACTACGAAATATTTAAAAAATTTCAACTCAGCAAAAATTGACCAAAATCGACTTAGTTCACAACGATTCGAATACGAAGGTTCTGTAGTTGATATTCTTGCTTTTTGTATTTTCGATAAACTTTGAATTTTTTCAAGGAAAACTAACTTCGTTGAATAAAATTCTGATAGGTATTTCAATTGTCGTGCTAAAACCTCTCAAAAGCTATCATGAAGATTGGAGGACATTTTGCAAAGTTAATCTCAAAAAAAACCAAAATTTCTGTATACATATATCATTTTTGACACGAGTGTACGTTCATTTAAAAAATACATTTGTTTCTAATTAAAACCAATTAGAAAAAAAATGAATTCTGGGTGTACTCGAGTTTTCGAGTTATTCGACATTAGGGTGGATATATAGTTATGTGGAGCACTGTAGTATCATTTGGGATTTCACACCTTTTCGCTGTTTATTTGAAAGTCTCTCTGAAAAGGACCGAGTTTTTTTTAAATTTTTTTTGGTCAACTTTAACATTTACTAATCTTATTTGTTTTCTGAAAACATTGTGGGACTTTGTGGGGGTGGGGGGACCATGATTGTGTGGACGAAGAATATCTTAAAAATCTAGTATATATGCTTATTATATAATTTTAATTCCAAATGTCCACAAAAAAGCGATTTTCTTAAAAAATAAGGTTTCGGCGAGCTTCAATCCTTTTTTTTCCACTGCAATCATTTCGTTGAATCTGAAATTGACCAAAATCTCGACTTTGAAGTTCTCAGAGCAGCCAAAAAAATTGGTTACTCTCTAAAACCTGAAAGTTTCTCCAAAACCTTTTTTGTATATATATATATATATATATATATATATATATATATATATATATATATATATATATATATATATATATATATATATATATATAATCAGAAATTGTAATTTTTTTAAATCAGAAATAGCAAAAAATGATAATCACCAAGGATTTTTTTATTTCAGCACACACTTTTTGGAGTTCAATTCATTCATTTGGATTTAAAAGAAACAGTGAAGAATGCAAAAACTTGAAAATATAAATTTTGAGGCGCTAATTATAAAATGGAACCAAGTTCGAAAGAATTCCAATAATTTAATTTCGATTTTCACAACAACAAATTGATTGTTTTAATATGTAGTAGAAATGGTTGATTTGTCGAAAAAAAAAACAACGAATTCATGTTGTCGAATTCTGTTTCCGATTGTCTACAAAATATCCAGAAACCTTCAGATCCAACTTTCTCAAGTATTCGCCAGAAAACAATACGAGAACCGGCCACACAACAAAAGAGTTGTTGAACAACAACACTTGGCCGGGATTCGAAATGGGTTGAGCAATTCGGACACGCCTCATCGAGAATATTTCGGAATTATGCGCAAAACCGGAAAATTATTTAACCTTGTGACTCGATATACATATATATCCACAATTGCACTACCGATTTCCGTTTGTTCCATTTATCCTCGCTTTTTTTTGTTTCGCGCTTTCGATTTTCGCTTTTTTTTTCTCAAAAAAAAAGACGATCTAAACTATAGGGTGACGCGTCGGCGCAATTTATATATTATATAGGTTATGCAGGCTTTTATGACACAATTAGAACATATAATTTATTGGATTCTCTTCCGGATTCATTCATTTTTATCCAAACAAATTCTACTCGAGATTTTATTTATTTCAGCAGCAAAAATGAACAAATCATTGGTTCTAAAATCGTGTTTGGTTGTCTTATTGATTTCTTCTGTTTTTTGTGAAGACGAGGTCAGTTGTTCAAAATCCAAAAAGAAATATTCATATAGTCGATCGGCATCCGACGATTGCTGTATGCGGGTAGATTTACGGTTGGATGAATGGTCTCGTGCGGACCATCAAATTATTTTGCATTCGATCTTCTTAAATTTCAATGACAGTAGAAATTCAAGAAAACGCCACATTGGCTAAGAGAAATTAAACAGTACACGTGAAAATAAAAAATGTTGCGAGACCATTTTCGAAAGGCGCACAGCGTAAATCTGTCCACGAAACCAGATGTCGGCTATACGCATAATAGTTCTAATATTCCATGATTTTAGGTAGAAACCAGTGATGTTTCTCTGAATTCCACTGAAGGTATAATATTCTGAAACTATTTTCATACATCAAAATTCTAGAAGTTTCGACAGTGATGGCACAGGTGAAAAGAGCAGTCGACGATATTGAAGAGGCCGAAAATCACATCGAAGAAGAAGTAAAAGCTGAGCTCGATAAAGCTGCTCATAGTTTGAAGGAATCTGCGAAGGAAAAACAAGAAGAAATCGCTAGCGGTGTTGCAAAAGTCAGTTATATGCCGATTATATATTTTGATTAACAATTTATATCAAATATGTATACATATGACTTCGTAATTAATACTTACTAATGTTAGCCTAGTAACTACCGTAACCGAGATGTATTATCTGCTCATTCCGGTCAAATCCCATTGTTTGGCCAATCTCACTGATTAATCTCTGATTCGAATCTTTTAGAATCTCGAGCCGTGCGCGTCGGTCGACTGCAACAACAGGGGAACGTGCATTGGAACAAAGAACACCTTCATATGTGCCTGTCAGATCGGTTATTCCGGAAAACATTGCGAAGAGAGTGAGTGAGACGGCTATATGTTGAATGATAGCGGCGATGTTCAGCGGTATGCGATTCAGCGAGGGACTGCAATGGTCGAGGAATTTGCCTCGGCACCACCAATCAGCTCACATGCTTGTGCAATCTAGGATTCACCGGAAAGCGTTGCGAGACGCCGATTTAGACCAAATAATTGAAATGATCCAATAAACGATTTCTAACCGAAAGCCCCACTTTTCGGATGTCGGCAGTCAGCTGACCATAATTGTGCAACCGACTCCTCGTATGTCCACAACTGTGAATATTCGAGCACCAAACAATACCCGCGTTGTTCACGGCTCACCGCTCGTATTCTAAACTTGGCTCAAGTTCTAGAAGAATGAAGCTGGGACGAGAAAAAATTGAGGAATGAACAAGTGAAGTGCCGCGTTGAAACAAACCATTGTTCTGGACACTATTATTATGCTGATTATGTGTGTAGGCACGCGCACGCACATTCGCACACTTTTATATTTTTTTTCTTGTCCACATTCAAATAGCGCTCGTTTAATAATGCATTTTTTTCGAGCTCCGTACTCGCCAAGATTTGTGACATCAATTAGCAGGTTGTCGGCGGTTTTACGTTTCAATCGCCCGCAAAAAAACCGCTGCCTGTTGGGTCAGACCAACCGGATAATTGATGTGATCGCTGTTGGGTTTGTCTCGCTCCCTTCTTCTCAACGTTTTTTTTTCTACCCAAATGTCAAACGATTTGTCGCAAAGGTTGCGATTCGATGCCCAAAAAAGAGCATTCGGATTGATGTGTTCAAGTGGATGCGCGCGCGCGGCGTGTTGGTGACCGAAAAAGGAAGGTGGACGAACAACTCTTGATTGCGCCATATTTGTTGTGCAACATGTCGCAACACGAACATCAAGCGGCTAATTTATGCACAATCATCTTCCGGTAACATCCAAATAAGTACCACTAATATAAAAATGAGAAACACCTTAATTAGATGTTTTATTCAGAGTTCATGATTAGAAAGGTCCTATCGATTAATTGGTTATTCGTTAATCGCCTCATTCAATATTTGATTTACAGTTTCATCAACTGAATATTTCAATCGAATATTGGAATATTTTGAAAACAATTTAAACAACGCTAGTTTTTTTTTTAAGAAAACGTTTAATGTGTATGTTTGTGTGCACTTTGCAAAACGATTCGATGCTCTCAGAATCCTATCCGTTCGATTGCCATAAATCAGCTTAAAACGGCGAGATTTCGAATGTGGTCGTCGTCGATTTTTTTGTTCCAAATCACCAATAAATCATCATTACAAAAATGCGGAATTCTCGAAAACGAGAAGCGAGCTCTTGATAAAAATGTGCGACATATGGGAATTGTGCAACATAAATCTTGACGATTTGTGTCGAAAATGTCTGTGAGGTCCCTGCCAAATGTTTTTGAACACTGCTGTAATAACACTGAACAAAGTGTTTCGGAAAACAGATGTTTCGTAAAAAGTGTTCTCGTTATCTCACAAAATCATCGAAAAAAAAAATGTTGAAATTGAAAAAAGTTTGAATTTCTTATGTGCCTCGCAAAAAAATGGACAAAAACCAATTGGTACTCATCGCGAAGCCGAGTGTGATGCTCTTGGAGCCTCAATAACATATCTCATGTTGAAGCTCATCGGTCAACTTCAATCAGCCTCACTTTCTCGCCTTCATCTTCTTGCCGGTGTCTATTTACACTTGATAGTCTTTACTTTTTTAATTTCGATGTTTCCGTCCGTCCGCCACCCAGCTCGACTTTACTTCAGCCAAACGCGATTCGACGATTCCATGAGCCAAACACGCATTCCGTTTTCTATTTATTATTGTTCCGAACATCCAGTTGGTTCAAATCTGGTCTTGTCTAGATTTACCAACTAATTTCATCTTCTCCACAAGATTTAGGACCTTGTAATTGGCCGATTCGTCTTCGTACATCAAATTGTTCAATAAATAACATATTCGTTGAGGACTGTATGAAAAGTGGAAACTTTTAAACTTCTATTTATACAATTTATTGGTTTCCGACAAAGACACAATCAAGTTTGTTTGAAAATGTGGTGTTTGAATTTTCAGACATTTTCAGCTCATTGAATTGGCAATCAAATATCAAATCTAACAATGAAATCAAATTTTTTTTTCATTTATAGAAAAATTTTCAGATTATGATCATCTCAAGCATTCCTAAGTAAGTGAATAAATTTCACTGTTTAATTTTTTTTCAAAAAAAAGTTTATTCTAGCATAACGTAAAATTTAATTTTGATTGTAAAAAATGGACTCTAAGATTAAATTAATTCGCAATTTATTCAAAAATATTTGTAATAGTTTTTTTTTCGAAAATTAGTTGGAATATTGTAATACAAGTAAAAATAAGTGTATAAAATTTTTTTTTTGAATGTAAATTTTCATTCAGAAAAATGTCGTTTCGCACATTATCTGCACGCTATTTAGAAGTCGTTTCGTTCAGAATATAATTCCTTTTCTGCTGTCAGTCTTTGTTATTGATCGAATTAGGTCAAATGTTCGTTTTCTGCAAATCCCAACTTTGGCGACATTTTCAAAAATAATCTTCATATTCCATAATTTCTCATTTCCTCCAACTAAGCATTCGTCTTCCTCCTCCTCATTTTTTTATTCTTCCCCTCCCCCCTCCCCCCTCATTCTACCATCTTGACTATGCCTATATGTATTTGCCAAAAGTGGGCGGGGCGAATTGGCTCCCGCCGTGGCTGCTGTCCGTCATTCGTACTTGCGTCGAAATCGCCACACTGATATCCGCACTTTCGAACATATTCTTCGTCTTGTTCGTTTTTTGTATGTTTCTCAAATAATGGAATATTTTCGCGGCGGGACCTGACCCATGAAGCAGTCGTCAACCTAATATTAGCCAATTATCTCGGCCCACCGTAATCCCCCTCCATTGTTCGCACTTTATCCGTCTTGTTTCCACGAGATTTTCGCCTCTCATTTCCTATTCATTTGACACGAAAATTAGCACGTTTTGCTTGCTATAATATGAAATATTCTATCGTCAATTTAATTGTTTCACAATTTTTTTGCAATCCCGGAACATTGTCCGCAGAATCTGAAACCCCCTTTTCAAATTATTCGAAATATATTTGTCGGATGAACTCATCAACCTTGCTAAACAAACTAGCATTGAGCCATAAATAATGAATGCAATCCGTTTGATAATATCTTGGGGACCATCGTCGTCCATCGGCAGATTGCGTCAGCGGAGCAGCCCGCCGTATCTCATAGTCTGACATCTCAATCATATTTGTTTTTTTCCTCCATTTCCCTAATCTAACCTTGATGACCGGACGTGCTATAAACTCGACTCCATTTTTCGTCAGCCCAATTATAACTTGCCGTTTTTTTTTTGTCATCTTCTTTTTTCCTACCGTACGGACGATCATTTTAATGGCGAATGGGGATGTTTAAGTGCGCGATAATGTGTACCATCACCTACCTACTCGCTTTTCTCCATTCAACGCCAGCCTTCGTTTAATCAAGAAGTTCTATTGAAGGCCGCCACATACATCTGTTGTTTTGTTTGTTTGTTTGTTTATTTATTGAATGTATCCCGAATGAGTGTTACCCGCCACCCCATTAACTCGTTATATAAACTCTTGTGGAAGATTCTCAAAACTTTCCATCAGAAGCTAACCAACAACACATAATAGTTGAGCTCTATGGAGTCACCAAATCATGATTGTTCTACTTGATAATTATCTTGACATCGAAATTGGCCACATTCTGAACAATCTCGTTGTTCAAACTAATTTGTCTACTAGTCTCATATGAGCACTATTCTAGGTTGAATTCCTTATTCGGTCTTCTCAATCGGAGACAACTTTTTTCATCGTCGCTTTTCCTCGCTTTTCAATGATTTATGCCATTATGTCCATAATCGTGTGCGATAAATTTGGTCATCGTCCGTCGTTTTCTATCGCCATTCGACTATAGTTTCCAACTTCAGAGAGAACCGTTTCGCGTCAATATTGATGAATTATTCTGTATGACATCGCCCACCTCATCAAACGGCAACGTGGTCGTCGTCGGCTCAGACGGCGCCAGCGACGTCGCCGATCAGTGGCCGCCGAAGAAGCGAGTGCGACTCTTCTCGCCACCGAGCATCAACATCGATCAAAAGTTCGTGCTCACCGTCTTGCCGCACGTCTTCACATTTCTCATCATTTGCCTCATCTACACACATCAGCAGAATAGGATATCGAGTATAGAATTGAGGGTTGCCCAACTAGATAGTCTTGTATCACAGGTTCGTTCAGAAGGCGTTTTTGTTTATTGTTTATCGAATGCCAGATGATTGATCAGGTACTCGACTCTTGAGAGCATGCCGTCTTATTCGCACACTTATTTATTTATGTACAGTAATATGATAGCAGCTCGATGGGCCAGCTGAACCCAGACGTTTTTGGTTTGATCGCCAGACGACGTGAAAATGAGCATGATGTGTGTGTGTGGGGGGGGGGGGCAAGTTAGGATGTAAATCTTTTCGCTTTCGCAGTTGAGAAAACATTCTCGGATTCTAATACCGAATTAGTGCAATGCTATTTTTGTCGCCGACTGTGGGAATTTGGCTAAATGCCAAAAAAAGAACAATGACAGCGGTCTCGACACAAAACTACAATTGTAAATTTACGGACCTAAGCATAAGGATGAAGGTTAAAGGCGCACACGGCGCACCAAGACCTCTCCATTAATGTTTAGGAATTTCGCCAACTTTCCACAGGCGCCGACAGCATATTGTTGCAACCGAGAATGCACCAATTGATTCAATCAGTCGGTGCCAAAATCGTACGTCGTCCAGATGCGTCCAAATAATTCCTTGAGTGCGCGTTTACAGCCTATAATAGGGCATCAAACAAACATGTATATGCGAAACGAGGTGCAGCTCGATTGTAAATACATATTCTCCACCTGTACGGTAGACGTGAGAGAGAGAGCGAGTATGGAAGTGTCAGAGAGCGAGAGACGCAGAGTGTTGCCGTCCAGCTGCTTCATTCACCTTTGAAGAGGCAAAAAATCGAGAGACGACGGATGAGATGGTGGCGACTGATTGATAAGCGGGGCCAATATATCTTCGGAGCATGTAGGAGGTGCCTTTGAAACACGACGGAAATTAATGAACTCGATTCGATACGTTTTTGATGATTTTCGAATTGCCCGAGAAACGCGGAGAAAAGTGGTCCAAGTGGGAAAGAGAGAAACGCACACAAAAATATCCAATGGGGGGGGGGGCTTTCGTCGCATCGACGTACCGTAATTAGCATTTGGCGGCGTCGCATAATTGTCAAAATCAGTTTCAATCAAAACATTTTTCAATTCCCCAACAAATTTCACACAAACGTCGCCGCTCATAAACTCAATACGGCGTGTCCAAGGCCGATGAAAAACAAGCGATTTTCTCGGTTGAAATGAATCCGAAAAAAAGGCGACAAACTACGAGCATCCGATGCGTTTTTAATTAGAGACTATGTATATGGGTGTCTTCGTTAAATGTTCATGTCACAATCATTCAAGATGGGCGCCAATTAAACACACACACGTAACATGTGCTGCTACAAAATTATGGGTTACCGTCGCCGTCATTTCTTTTTTTTCCGAATAAGGGAACAAAAAGCGAAAAGTGCGGATAACCACCAGAATAATTTGTAATACGAATAATTTTGCTCTTTTTTTTCAGTTTGACACCGATTCGACGGAAACGACAAAATCACGGAAAACTAGGCACGCTTGCACATGTCCGCCAGGTAAATAATTTAGGGATAAAAAGAGAAACAAAAAATGCCCAAAATTTCTATTCTGCTATTGATTTCATTTTTCCAATTCAAAATTCTCATTATCGTCATTTCGAACGAAAAATTGACCCGAAACTCTTTTGATGAGCCGACATGAATATGTCGGCATTGCTCATCATTTATTTTCATTGTTACACCCTGTAGACATGACAGCAACAAGGCGTGCGGTTGATATGCATGACGAATTTTGATTTTTGAAATCTTGACAGGGATTTCGCGGCAATTTCTATTTTAATGATCTATTGCGAACATTGAACTTGTAAAACGAACGCAGCGAGAAAGAAATAGCACGCGATTCGAATAGTGACGACAGAAAGAGACAAATAAGCAGAGGTCTCCTGAGTGGAAGAATGAGGCCGGCCCGATATGGCCGTGTGGCCTAATGGATAAGGCGTCGGTCTCCTAAACCGAAGATTGCAGGTTCGAGTCCTGCCTCGGTCGTAATTTTTTGCGTTTCGCGCCGCGTGTGCATTTTCACTGCAAGCCATGGTCTGCCAGTTTGTCAACAGGCGCGCGTTCGACACCTCCGATTGGCAAATTACTATCTCTGAGGCTTTCCACACGCCACGCGCTATTTTCACAACGAAGCCAATTGGCCGATTAAATCACTTAATCAATCAATTTGAAACATTTCAGGACCGCCAGGAGAACGAGGGCCCGTCGGACCACCGGTAAGTGACAATTGAATAACAAAATTGATAGGATTTTAGGGATTACGGGGAATGAATGGTTGGCCTGTGGGTAAAATTAGAATGATGTGATATTGATATACATAATAAGATCAATTTTGTTGAAACAGTGTTGTGATTGTTGCCTATCTTTATAGGGTCTTCCGGGATTACCAGCGCCATATTATCGACGACCAAGAGTGCCGTACACCACCTTAGTTCGTTGTGTTTTCATTTCATTTTTTATCGTCTAGAGTTATTCGAAAAATTATATATTATTTTTTTGTTGCGCTTCTTCTCTAGACGATTCTTCAATCGCGTTTGTGAATTGTTGTCAAATCGATATTCCAGCAATTCGATGAGAAGTTCTCGCGAAAAATGAGAGCTTATGGAATGTTGTACTCGCCCGATGGCAAATCGATTCATCTTCGCGGAATGCCCGGACCACCAGGACCACCGGTACCATTTTCGTTCCATTCCATTTTTGTAGTCATTTCGTCGTCTGTTTTTATGTTTTCAAATATTATATCGAGCTTTCACACATTTCCTAATTTGGCCGATGTTTCACACGAAATCCACTCTCACCGCATTGTTGATTTTCAGGGTCCGAAGGGTCTACGAGGATATCCTGGATTCCCGGTGTGTTTCACTTCTATTTTTCGTTTCGCCTCCTTTTATATATTTTTTTTTTCGTTTCGTTGCACCACCTCTCACTGCCGCTTATTGTCAATAATTCTGCTTGTTTTAGGGACCAATTGGATTGGATGGTCCACGTGGATTACCGGTAAGCGCATGATCGCATGGATGCATGTTTATGTACATCGTTGATCACAAATTGATTGTTGTCCATTCACAAAAATTATTGAAATCAAAATGGAGAATTTTCAAAAATTGCGGTTCGTTTGTCATGTTGTCACAAAAAAACTTATTCTTATATTAATTTTATTTGGAATTTTCATTTTTTTTGTGAATTCGACTTCATCTGTTTGCTGATTTTCGATTTTATGCTCAATAGAAGAAAACGAATATTTTGAAATCGATTTTGTTTAGGGAACTCCCGGACCAAAAGGAGAACGCGGCGAGCGCGGACCAATGGGTCCGCCGGGATTTCCTGGTCCAAAAGGAGATCGAGGTGTTTCCACTGGCGGCGGCGGCGTCTACCTACAACCATCGCTGATTCCTGGACAACTCATTGGAGGTCCACCGGGTCCGCCAGGTCCACCGGGACCACCGGGACCTGCTGGTCGTGACGGAAGGCCTGGAGTGAAAGGAGACCGAGGTCTGCCTGGATTCGACGGTGAGTCGAAGATTGGGCCGAAAGGAGATACCGGCGCACCCGGACGAGACGGACTTCCTGGACCAAGAGGACCGCCGGGAGAACGCGGCGAAAAAGTGAGTTGCTCGATTGATATTCATTATTGTTCTGAATATTGTGATTGTGGTGTAGGGTGATACAGCGTTCTTGTCAAGTTATCCTAGAGGAGGAGTAGGAATGCAGGGACCCCCTGGTCCACCAGGACCCCCAGGAGTCTGTCACGCCACGCAATGCCCAAGAGGACCACCGGTAACATTTTCGTAGTGATGTTTTATTTCTTTTTTCATTTTGAAAATATATTCTCGAGAAACACCGTACAGAGTTTGCGCAGATTCTGCGGATGGCACTTTCAGAAGAGTCTGTCCACACACGTCTGCACGATTTTAAGCATTTTTAGCATAAAATCACATTTAGAAAAATGAATTTCAATTATAGGGTGAAAAGGGTGATCGCGGAGATCGCGGAGAGCCTGGTGAGCGTGGTCCACCTGGTATGCCAGGATCTGCAAGCCTGCTCAATGGAGGTAAAGCTCTCATCGGTCCGCCAGGTCCACCTGGAAGGGATGGCCGACCTGGAGAAAAGGGCGAAAAGGTGAGTCATTGATTTTTCATAGAGTGCTCGCTTGTTGGGTGTGTGCCATGCAAATTAATCAAGTCGTGTGGATAGTAGTAATTAACAAAACACAGGGCGAACGCGGACCACGAGGGGACATGGGACTACCAGGACCACAAGGTCCGCCAGGAAAACGAGGGCGGCGAGTAAGTTTTTGTCTTCAACAAATTGCTGTGAAGCATGCTTTTCCTTTTCTCTCTATCTTTCCAACTATCCAGTTGTTTTTTTTCCTCAAACAGGGAAGACATGGGCATTCGTTGATAAGTTTGAATGGAACGATGAGTGATGAGATGAAGAAACTTCTCAAGAAGGAGCTCTTACCCGTTCTCACTACGGAGTTAGGAGAGTTACGTGGAAAGAACGTAATACCTGGACCACCAGGACCTCCAGGTCCGAGAGTACGTTTCACACCAAACAGCATTTATCTAGTTTTCAATATTAGGGTCATCACGGTCCACCTGGTCCGCCTGGAGAACGAGGACCACAAGGATTGCCTGGGCATGCCGGAGAACGTGGCGAGCGCGGTGAGATTGGTCCGCCTGGATTGCCTGGTCAGCCGGTATGTTTCTCGATTTCTTTCATGCCCAATTATTTCAAAATAATTGTAGGGAATTGCGGCGGATGTCGGATTTTCATCAGGACTCCGTGGTCCACCAGGTCTTCCAGGACCACCAGGAGAGAAGGGTGACTTGGGTCCACCAGGACTCCCAGGTCAACCCGGTGCTTTAGGATTACCCGGACCTCCAGGTCCGATGGGTTTGCGTGGTCCGCCAGGCGAAGGCAAACCGGTATGCATGACATCTCCTTTTACTATTTGCCAACTTTTGCTCTTTCGCTATTTCTTTTTGTTAGTCGTCGTAAATCTAGATGTGATATATGAAAATATTCGTTATTTCTACGACAATTTTAGACGGAAAAAAAACAAGAATGTTTAGGGTAAACCAGGACCAGAAGGACCAAGAGGACTACCGGGTCCGATGGTATATTTTTAACGATGATTAAGTTTATGAATATTTTCATTTTTTATAGGGACCACAAGGTCCACCAGGAAATGACGGAGAACCTGGAATTGATGGACGGCCGGGACCACCAGGAGAACGAGGGGAACAAGGAATTCCGGGACTTGACGCGCCTTGTCCAACGGGACCTGATGGATTGCCGTTGCCTTATTGCTCGTGGAAACCAATGGATGTAAGTGTGAAAGAATACACTTGAAATTTTGAAAATTCTTTTAAATCACTTTAATAATCAGTTACTTCGATCCATTGATCAACGAAATTGGAAATTTAAGGGCGGGCTAAATATTAATTGCGCGTACGATAAAATGCAGAGTACGCAGACACGCAGCACAGTTCTCTTTGAATCGAGACATCTTGAAAAAATAACCGAATTTTTTGTTTCGTTCAGTCGTTTAACGCCAACAAGAAAATATTGTTGTAAAGAAAAGTCGAATTGAAGCTCGTTATTGAGCATTGAACGTTTTTATACATAATTATTTACAGCATAAAAATAATTAGAACGAATACGGGAAATGTGAAGATTAAACATTAAACGATGACAAATAGAAGAATAAAATGGAAAATTGTTGATCCGACTTATATTATCGTTTCAGAAGATTAATTCTTATGATAGTTTGACAATTAGTTTCTTCAAAACCAATTAATGATATTTTCGAAAGACTAATTCTATTTCAGAGCAACGTCCGAGTCAATTACGGGTAAGACTGTAAAAATTAACAGCGTTTTTTTTTCGAAAAACGACGTTTAATAGAAGCCAGAGTGTTGACTGGCTTAAAAAGAAACGTTTATTTAACATTTGTGTTATTTTGACAAATTTTTATGAACTCAGTTTCAAATTGCAGGGCAAAAACGACGTCTGGGAACGCCGAAAACGGTCTTCAATACCAGGAAGTGGGTTCGACGCATCGAAATCGCTAGAAGACCTATTGTAAAAACGAATTATTCGAATTCATGTGATCCCATCATTCTTTTTCGTTAGTATTATTATTCAACATATTTGATCTCCCAATTTTTTATATTAATAATAATAATAATAATAACGCGACTATTTTATTTGCAAAACTGCCAAAATCACTTTTCCACTGCAACAAACAAAACAAAACCAAATTATTATAAAGCCTGGTGTTTTTTCCAATAAATAATTTTTATGTGATTTTTGATTAATAATGAATTGCAAAAAACAATAAAACAAATTGGCAGATGTGATATGTACAGATAATGATTTCGAATGGTTTTTTATCACAAGATGAAAGCTTGGAACTTTACAAAGGAAAATTTGTTACCGATAACGAACAGCATCGAATGCTACTGGGTTGAAGATCAATATGTTCAAGAAAGCAACAATGAAATGTGGACAAGAAATAAATAAATGAGACTTAGGGAATTCTCAAGCTGGCATTCTATGTAAAGCTATATCTTCTAGCAAACAACTGACACTCGTTTCCTGAATGAATTCACAAATTGCAATACGAGACTGAGACAATCAGATTCTAAGTGAACGAAGATCGAAATAATACAAGCGCGGAAAAGGTTTTATACTACGATCTTTGAGGTAGATTTTGAATTAACCGGTGAATTCGACTATTTGATTAAAGGTTCATGCTCATCACGTTTTCGAATTGGCGATACTGAAAACATAATCAAATTATTAAAAAAAAAATATAAAAACTATAAAACCTCTGGAGGTTCTTTGCGCTGCTGATTCTCTGACTAATGGAGGCGGCGAGTAATGAATATCAATTAAATCCTTCTCGTCTATGTTTATCAGTTGGGGCAGCTCGTTCTGCTTCTTTTCCAACTTCATCCGGACCTGAAGCGCACTTAATCGCGCCGTTGGATTCGTCGCCCAGCATTCCCGCATTGTTTCAATAATCAAGCGAACACTCTAAAATTTTGATAGTTCCTTGAATGAAATTTGCATGAAATTTGTTTAACTGGATTCTCCATCCATTCGTTAGGAATTCTGGGTCGAACCGACTTGTTGTACACGATGTCACACATGATTTTATCAGGTGGATCTCTTTGCACATCACCGAGATACGGTATACATTCCTCAGGTGGATGTGCCCGAACTGGAAATTAATTAAACTACATAATAAAAGTTTTTCTTAAACACATACTTCTGCCTTCTTCAGTTCGCATCAAACATTCCCACATGACTAAGCTGAATGCGTACATGTCAGCCATTTTGTAAGATTCGAGGAGATTCGTTTGAAGTGATCCTGCGAGAATTTCCGGGGCCAAATATCGCTGAAATCCGACAAATGCATTTTACCAATATTCTATGTTGTTTGTGTTTACTGTAGTTCCGCATTTCGATTCGGGAGGCACGTCAATTTTACCAGTGTTCGGATCAATTGTCACCGACAATCCGAAATCGCCAATCGCGCACGTCATATCGTTTTTGACCATGATGTTACGAGTTTTGATATCGCGATGGGCAATTCCTGGTTTTGATGTTCCTACAAATATTCGAGGTTGTGCGCAACAAAGCGACCTAAATTTTACTTCGGTTAGATATGATTTCCGAGTGTAAGAACGCGATTCCATTGGCCGACGATCTGATGAAATCAAAACATTGTTTGACATCAATGGTATTTTTGAGCAGATAGTCGTATACTGATCCAAGCGGGTGATATTCAGTGACAAGCCACAACTCAGAATTTTCTCCATAATCTGTAAACCACTTTCAAAAATATTTCGTTTTTTTTTAAATATCTACCGGCTCGATCATTTCCGATAAACCGCAGAATATTCGGATGTCGTAGCATTTTTGTTTCGTATATCATCACTTCTCTCAAATAAGCCATTTCGTCGCACGAATTGAACACCTTCACAGCGACCTGTTCGAAATGCCACGAACCGCAATAAACGGTGCCAAATCGTCCATTCCCAATTTGATGATTCAGTGTGATCTGATGTGAAATCGTGCGTTCTTGTAGAATGGGCGGTCCCGATCCAGATCCACTCGTCGATTCCAAATCACTGAGCAATTTGAAAACTACTTGATGCTTAATCAACGCATCGGCCGATAGTTGCCGATGATCGATCGAAGACATCTCAATCGATTCACCTCCTCCGGCTGATGTCATATCCGTCGATGGTGCCATTACACTTCTAAAAATATGAAATATTTGTGTAACTAGCGTAAATTCTGCACAAATTTCACAATTTCATACGTCAACTGACGATGAATACAAAATTAGCCGTTTTGTTCTCATCCGATTTTCGACCTACCTATCAGAATCGTGAATCAGAATTGTTCGGTTTTTCGATTTGAACATCGTTGTGAACGTTCCGCCATTTTTGAGATACCAAACCAAATATCCGCATCCAAAACCCTGTAAAATTAACAATACGTTTCTTTGTTTATTGGATTTATTATTGGCGTACGATCAAAAGAGTGACAGCAACAAACGACATTCCTAAAACGATTGGATATCCAAAGAAGCCGTGCCGCGAAATATCATGAACTGGTGGAACCGTCAATTCGAATCTTGTTGGAAAGTTCTGAAGAATGCCAAGTTTAATGCTTGTTTCTCAAAGAGTCAGAAACGCACGGTTGGAAGAAGGGTCTGATTCGCACAGAAATTTTTGCTATCGCAGCATATCCAATATTCATCTTCCTGATATTGCAAATCGGTCAAGTTGGTGCATATTTGGGCTTCAAATCCAGGCATATCGGGCAGCAGTTTATCTTTTTCTTCTTTAACATCGATGCATCTGAAAACGACACCAACTTCCAGATTTTCGGGATAAAATAATCTGTGATAAACACTTTGATTTATATGTGACAGATTCTTTTTTTTTGCTAGAAATGGCAAATGCCGCATAAATCAGATGGAGAGTTCTCCATTTTAACACCGTGCATACATTCTTGGTAGACACACTTCTTTAATTATACAGTGACGTCGACACAAGGATTGACGCGTCAACAACGTAATCTTCACAGAAAATTGCGAAACAGCGTATTTCACCTGGGAATTTTTAGCATCGTGAGAAAATTGTTTAAATTCATCTGCTGTTTACAATCGAATGTTTATTATTCTCATTAATTCGGAAACGCTGATTTCATTTCGGATATGCCGACAAGATCAAGTGTAACTCACCCGAAAGCATGAATCGAAGGTCCGGCTCGAATTGATTGATAGCATTTCCCGTCGGTGACACACACTTCATTAAGCCATTTCGAGTCACTTCTGCTGATATTCCCATACAAGACATTCGGCAGCCATCCTTTTGTCAGCCCGTCACATCCATTAGCCAATGAACATCGGCACAATTTCAGTTTTGTGGCATCCATTCGAAATCGGTCTAAAAATGCGGGCATTTAGTTTTAAAATTCATTCAATCGTTCACAAACTTGGCCATTTTTTGATTTGGGGAATTATTCGATTTTGAAGCAAGTCATTGGCAAAATCCGTACTTGTTACCAAATCTAAATACCAAAAATCAGACTCAGGCAGTTGTGATTTTTTTTTTCATAAAAAAGAGCCGGAAAATTTTTGACAAATTTTTATTTATTCATATCTATTCTAAAGTGTTAAGCAGTTTCAGTTTTTTTTAATGATTTCAGGGGAGTTTTTCTATTTTTGTAAAAAAAAAATAGAGCCATTCATCCACATTTAAAATTAAAACAAGACGAAGGAAAAATATTTTAATTAAGCTATAATTTAATTCCTTTTTCTTCGAAGGGAATTAAAAAAAAAGAAATATTGTGTTAAAAACAATTCGACTTTTTAGATTATAGTTCCAGAGTATAATCAGACAATCATAAGGTTTCAAGCAAAAGAAAATTGTAGGGAAACAGCAAAGAATGCGATGAAGAGAAGAAGAGAATAGGTTTCGAAAAATTCCGTTTCTAGCTATTAAAAAATAAAAAGCGATTTCATGTAAAAAGAAGTATAGTCTGTTTATAAAAAAAATAAACGACTATGTTGCCAGGAGCGTTGCGGTTCACGTGCGTGTTTTTTTTTACTTTTAAAATTCTTTCGAGGTATATATAATTCCAATGGAATGTAATAATTTCTGAAAATGATGATATTGAGTACATTTTGAAATAACTTGAACCGATTTTTTTTCCGAAACACACTTTAAATAAATTATATATATATATATTTAATTTCGCGATGAATTGTGTATTTTTTCCACTATTTTCGTAAAACTTTTTTTTACTTTACAAACTTAAAATTTCAGAATTGGTGAACTTTCAATTTTCTTCCGGTTTTGTTTAAACTTTGAAAACAATAGTGAATTCTGGTAGGCAATTTTTTCATCAGAAACAGATACGTCGAAAAAATTCGATGGTCCTTAAAAACTAAAAGTTAATTTTTACGATAGTTTAAATATAAAGAATTTGCCGACTAGAAACGTTGTAAATCGTGTGCTAATGAATACCGAACACATCCAGAATTGTCCAAATCGCGAGGACGGCCAGCAGAATGTGCATTTTCACGTCTCAGCTGCAGCTGCCCGACAAATCATCGCTCTTCCGTCGATAGCGAATCTGCAAAGCTAACAAGGAATTGGAAAAATGAAATCCCGAAATGATAGGTTTCGAATCGAATGGGCGGAGTTAAGTGTGTGAGAACGGGAGCGGAGAGCATGAGCAAAAAAAAAATGGGCGGGTCACACATATTCGGGGAACAATTGCAATTATTTATTGGCATGAGATGCTCGCGCGTGAGTAATAATTCTATGAGCTCTGGCGATGAATTAGCTCTTCTTCAAAAACAAAAAAATTGATTGAAGAGAGAAAACGGTAAATGAACTCAAGTGGTGCAAAGTGGGCGGAGCTGAGCCAATAAAAGTGCTACATAGTAGTAGTTTCGAAACATGTTTCAGCTGTTCAAAAAAAAATGAACACATGCGTTTTGCAAAGCAACTCCACTGAAAAAAGAGGAATATTAATCAATTTTCGCAGAAAAATGCGGCGTTTCTATTAAGCTCTATGACGACACGAATGACGAAGCTTATATAAGCAAATCCGACAACAAATGAGAACACCTTGGTTGTTTAATATGTTTAATATGTCGCATATATATATATAAATATATATATATATATATATATATATATATATGGCACACTTCGCACAAGTTCGATGAGAAAATAACTGAGCGCAGTTTCACGTCACCAAACTCTTTTGTTAATTATTCTTTTGCCGCCGCAATGGTGGGAAGTTGCATTCTGGAGGCAATTTTAAACGAACTAGCATGAATAGAGTATATTAGAATTTGAAAATATCCAAAATTATGGCTAATGTGGCAAAAAGTAATGTTTTAAACAGAAAACTGAATTTAATTTTTCACTAATCATCGAGTATGATTCAGAAGATGAATAACAATCGAAACATTCATAATCGAATTAAGTTCTTCCTTCGAAAAATACAACACCAGTGCATCGGTGATTGAATTCGAAAAAAAGGGATGAGGAACTTTTCTCAAAAGTATAAAGAACTTTGTCAAGTTTTCTCTCAAATTACTTTACACACACACACACAAACATTTTATTGCACACTGCCTTTTTTCCGCTTTCGTGCAGCCGATTTCGATTTTAAACACGCAATTTTTCCTTGCTGAAAATCCCATACAAATTTGCAAAATTTTTAATGAGAAAAATACAAACATGTACAATATATATATACACACACACACCGAATAACGAATGTAAAAAGACATTAAAGCGGATAATCGCAAAATCTGCAGAATTGCAATAAAATAGTGAAAAAAGGAAAGAAAAAAAGAAAGGAAAAAAAAAGAAGGCAATAAAAGCGATATTCAAAAATGTGTGCGTTTTATTTATTTTTTTACAGAACAAAAATCGTTCATTTAGAAACAATTTAAGCCGATCATGAGATAAACCCCTTTTGGAAATATAAGTGTTCCGCAATGATTATCAACAACACATCAACCAGTAGAGGTCATAAAAATGGAAATTTAATCTCAAAAATGTTATAGAAAACGGCATGTGATCTGGCACGTGTCATAATTCTCATCTGTTCGCCAACAAAGTGTTTTTTTTTTCGATTCTCGGCTCATCAGAAATGGCTTCCGGGGAAAAAAGAAAATATCACCAAAAAGCTGAGAAATAGCAACCAACTTTCACTTCTTTTTCTCCTAATTCGTCTCCATTTTTCACGCCTCATTCTCACAATATTTTTTCTGTTCCGCACGGCATTCGAAATTAGTCAATTCCCAATTGGAAAGTGCATCGAATGTTGCATTTCAAATACAATTACTCACACCAAATTTTAATCACAAAACAATTTGGAAATAATGAAAATAATGTGCAAAACAAGACTACGGTAGATGAATGATATAATTGTCTATCATCACAGGAAACCGGAAATGATAATAGGAAATCGAAATGCCTAGTTTTTTATGAGCACAACTACGCACCAGCTGATATCGGTTCCGCAGGGGTTCCAGTTTGAGTAACAATATTCGAAACAAGATCATTCAAAGGTTTCTCAAAACGAATCTAGAAAATCCATTATCAATACTTGATATGTTTATGGGAGATTCGAAAAATGAATTGCGTATTTTTAGAAGCTCACCTAGGTAATTTCACAATCTCTCACACGTACGTCAACTCGTTTCAAATTCCAAGAAATCATAAGAAATTCATGCGGAAAAATTAGAATAATAACAATAGAATTTGTACTTTTACTTTAATCAGTCTGTCAAAAAAATATTTGTAAATATCGAAAGATCACCGAAACAATCTGACGTTTAGGTTTCTCATTAGATCTTTTTTTCAGATAATCTTTTTCTTAATCCTTTTTACTTTGGAAAAAGGAGAATAATCGCAATTTTTAATCACTGATGTTTTAATAATTCTATTTATACTAATAGTAAAAATATTCCAGTGGTTGATTTTCCAATAGTCATTGTAATTTGAGGGCTCTTATCGTTGATCCGTGTTAATTCGATATAGTGACTTATTTGAAGTTTTACGTTAGTTTTTTTAAGAGTTCGAGTTGAGTTTTAAATTCAAATGTTTTCATTTTGATCACGTGTTTTATTTCAATGTTTACTAAAACAGAATCCAAATATTTTTTGAACACTTTGATTTTAAGACATTCGCGTTTTGAGAACCAACAATCCGAAAATACCAATTTCAGACTAAATGTCAGAAAAATGTAGAAAGAGGTCAGGGTGCACGTTGTGGGCCTTTAACCTATCCATACGCTCATGTTAGCCCGTAAATCTACAATAATAGTTTTGTGTCAAGAGCGCTGTGACAATTTTTTGGCATTTAGCCAAGTCGCGTGACGTAGACAATACGTATTTGTAATTTCAGTACACTTTGTTATTTTCATGGCTTTTTGAAATGCTTTAAATTCAAAAAATGACTTTCCAGCAGCTGGTATTAATAAAGTTCAGTCTTTAAAAAAATAAATAAAACGGAAGTAAATAATAAATGAATGAATTTAATTTAAAACAACCCAACTATATTATAGTTATGCCATGTTTCCTAGGTCGATTCAATTACATTTTCAAGAAATAATTAACTTGTGCTCGGAAACGCGACTTCATATGAATATTGATATGAAATGACGAGTGCAAAGGAAATAAAATCGAAAAAAAACCTTAATTAACAGACGTTGAGCCCAATTTTTGGCAGTAGGGGTCCAGTTTTAATTTCCTCTTGGTTCCACTGAAACTCGCTGTTTGATTCAGCTGTACTGAAATTAAATGCCGATAATTAACAGAACGCTACGATCATTTTTTTTAAAGAAAATTAGAAGATGAAATTGAATGCTAACGAAAACGAAAAGGGGGAGGCTGAATATTGCAACGGAAAGAAAGAAAGGAAGAACGCCATTGAAGGAAATTTTCGAGAGACATAAAATAGGGAACAAAGTAATACTTGAGAAGTGGGCATTCATTGCAAAATGTTCTATGAGTTGGTTTCATACATTCTGAATTGATTCATGGTAATTATGCGGATAATTAAAAGGCAACCCGGTATTGAGTAATCATTTCCTGCATATTATTGGCTCATAGGATTCATCGAATCGCGACACACACAGATGTAGGTGCAGCCATCGCAGGTGCACACCGACGGCGATAGATAACAAAAACAACGACGACAGAAACATAACTAATATTTTCTCAATAATAAGATCAGGTTAAATTGGTTTCAAAGATTCATCAATATAAGTTTGTAAAAACAAAAGATGACAAAAATCAGTTGTTCATAAAACAAAAATATTGAAAAATTTACGAAACGTTGGAAGAAAATATTAAAAGTTCGAAAGAAATTGTTTGTCAATAATGATTGTTTACTCAGATTGCTGATAAAAAACACGAATTTTAAACAAAGTTTAAATACAGATAAGTAACTCCATGTGAAATGTTGGCAAGATGTGGTTTTGTTATTCTCGAAATAAAAACACATTGAGAATTGATATTAATGCACTAATTGTAATTGTATTCGAAATCTTTGATGTTGGAGGAACATAAATGTTTTCTGGCAATAATATTTACCGAATTGTGCTGAAAACATTTATTAGCGATGAAGAAAGAAACGTGTATGAATATAAATTGAATAAAGCAGAAATCAAATAGCTACAAAAAAGCGCACGAGAAAAAAAAAACAGCAAATTGCAAAAATAACATACTATTGAAAACGAGTTTTATGTGCGCCAAATCAATCTGAAAATCATTTCTCTGACGATAGCTTTGGTCATTTCACCGATAAATTCTCAGTTTCCCAGGATCATTCATTTAATGTAAATTTATCCCAATTGCCCGTAGTTCTATAAATCAAATATACATTTATCGGATGGCACAACATTCAGGATAATGGATTTCGATTGAATTCATATACGTTGTTCAATATCGGCATATAAATAATGTAAAATTAAATAATACAGATTTTGGTTAAAAAATAATCTGTTTTTTCTTTATTTTAAGGTTCTCTATTTTTCTGCTTTTGCTGTTTATAACAAATGGTACCATGCAAATTTTGTAGAGAAAAAATCTCTAAAACCCTTATGCAGATAGCGCAAGAAACTAGTCTTAACCGGTTTTGAGCTTTCTTTCAAAATCTGCATAGAACCATGAAAGAAACTTAATTCGCCACGTAACTATTCTTAATTGGTCGGATTCAATCTAATTCGCAAAATGATTATGGGAATTCGCCGCTGCCTTGCTGATTAGCCTATTTAAATGAACAAAATTTCAAAACAACATTTTTTTTTCTTCGCATAAAAGAACAACATGGAGATCGTAAAAGTAAGCTTCGCAAGAAGGAAAAAAAATCGCATTTTCTAATTTACTGGTTTACGACGAAAGAAAAACACAACAACACACATCGATAAATAAAAACAAAATGATGAGAAAAAGAAAATATTGGTTGGACGAAAACAAAATGAAACACTGGGAAATCGCATTAGAGATTACAAAAACCACACAATTTCTCGAAGGCGAACCCAAAGTTTTATTCGGAGGAATAAAACAGAAAAAATGCCTACGATTTAATCGCGTTTTGCTATTTTGAATACTCAAAGTTCCAAAAGATGTTAGAGGTCAAAAGACACACTCATATATATTGAGGTAAACAAAACAACACATTTCTTTTGCATGCCTGTGTCTCTTTCTACTCACATTGTGCAAACGAGTACATTTAGATAGCAACATACGCGTGTATTCTGCGTGATTGCGGTTGGTTTATACTACAAACAATTCGATTCAAATAATTTTCTCGGATCAATTTATCAATTTTTTTTTGATTTCTGCAGTTTCGATGTTTCATTCATGACTATAATAAAATCAACGAGCATAAATTCCCACACAAACAAGAATCGAACGATTGTTGCCAAGTAAACAATGCGGACGAAAATTCGCAGGCCGCGGATTACGACACGAGCGCTCAAAATCGATGGAAAAAAAATGAGCGCATTATTGCGATGGCGACTGTGAACTGATTCAAAAATATTATATTTTGCAAAATTTATAAGGCAAAAATTTGCAAGGATTTAAAATCGGGCTCACCGGAAATGGAAGAGGAAGTGGAAGAGAAAAATATGCAGAGTGTGCATAGAAAATATCGATTACACCTCACTTGCGGCATCCGAGTTCTTACAAACTCAGCGTTGCCTAGGTGGACGCTGACTCGGACCCCATGGCTTCTCACGAAAACAACCCAACTCGAGTGCACTTTGTCGAAAATAAATGTCACGGTTCTACTGATGAATTCATGTTGATTTATGTCATATTTTCTTATATTTACGAACGCTTATTCGAGTGAGCTATCGATTGTTAGAGGAAATTCGAATTTCCGCATTATTGCAGTACACAATTTCAAGATAATCAACTGTTTATTGTGCGTTCAGAAATTCTGATATTCCGATTTTACGATTACGCGAGTGACAAGTGTGACTACAAAAAATAAAACTTTTTAATGATTTCTTTACGAAAATCTACAAGCATTCGACACTGAAACAGAAAGAATTAAAATTTCGATTGCAATAGCAAATCGCGCTCAGTGTACTTACTACATATGCTATGTATTTATAAACTTTAAAAAGTTCATCGCTGACAATGTTAAAACAAGCGTATTTGCTCGTAAATAACATATCTTACTTTCATTCCGCGAAACAACGGAAATAGAATTCTGTTTCATGGAAATGCCAACAACGAAAACATTAGAACAGTTTTTCAGAATGGCACTATGACTATCTATATCGTGCTGGGCGTACATATTTGGGGTTTTCGTAGGAAAAAAATTAAAACAAACTTTTACTCGTGTTTTAACCAAGAGTTTGAACTGTGAATCGATCATTTCTGAAGGGTTTACTCAACGAATAGTACTGTTTCGATTCACCTGTTTACGGAAGCTTTGCACAAATGTTACACGAAAGAGAACGAAGAGTCAATACTACATAGTATTCCAAACAATGAACTTAAGTTTGTTTTTAAATGTGAGCATTTTGTAAGTGCGAATTACCAATCCCTCAGTTTTTGACATTTAGCCAAAGTGTGTGAAAAAGGAAGATGGGCCAAGACTCGTATCTCTGGTAAATGATTCCGAGTCGTATACGAAGAAAGCTCAATCGTATACGCTGATATCGCTCTTCAAACGCGGCCAAATACGATTGGGATTTCTTAATATACGATTGGCATTTCTTCGTATACGATTATAATTCTTCGTATATGATTGTGATTTCTTCGTATACGACTACAATTCTTCATATACGGTAACGATTTCTTCGTATTCGATTGGGATTTTTTCGTATTCGATTGGGATTTTTTCGTATTCGATTGAGATTTTTTCGTATTCGATTGAGATTTTTTTCGTATACCATTTCACTTTACACTACTCGTTTGGCATTTTAACGCTTTTAAATATATGATGTAAAGATTTCTATACCTGTTTATTTAAAAAAAAAATATGAAAGACAAAAAAATGAAAAAGAAAAAGGAATAAATTAATTAATTTTGGTTGGCGCATCAACCATTTTTTTCCACTGCTCGCGCTTTCGATCGTGAATTGTTTCTGAATTAAGTTCATTTGAATGATTAATCATGAGGCAGTCTTCGGCATGTGCAGATTTTGGAGAAAAACGCGAAAAATCTGATTAAGACTAGTTTAGCCGAATCTTTATAATGTTGTCGAGTTTCTTTAAAAGGTTTTTACTGCGTTTCTTTTCAAAATCTGCATAGGCCCACTAAAAAAGTGAAAACTCACAGGAGATAGGTCATATGACCGTGTACCAAATAGGAGATTGTAGAATTCGCCGTTTCGTCAGCCATTCCAGCGATGGTAACCGTCTTTTGTAAAACAGCTGAAATTAATTTAAACATATTTTAAACATTTTTCGCGCTATTTGAGCATACCAATCGCTGTGTTGACAAACCGAACTGGAAGCGTTGCGTGCGGCGGAGTTGGCTTAAACGATGTTGAATAATTCACACGATCGTTATTGGGAATTGTCTGAAGATATTTTTTGCAACTTTAAATAATTGTAAGATACCTTATCGACAAATCTGTTGACTGTAGTATTTATCACCTGCTTCAGAGCTGCCTTCATGAACGGAATTTCCAAAAATATTTGGGCGACGTTGATGTCTCCTGTTAAAAGATTTAATACAAATTCAAAGCTTTCGAAACACAAAAAACCCACTATTTCCATCCAGTGATGGAATAATTATTTCTGCGTCTTTAAGAGCTTCAGGGTTGTATACGGCGATCACGTCGATCTAAATTTAGAGAATAGCAAAATTTAAAAAAATACTCACATTGTTTTTGTTTGGCTTTGCCGCGAATTTTTGGGATAAAGTTTCTATCTGGAAGTATAGGGTTTCTATAGTTTCTATTGTGGTACTATGCAGATTTCGCCAAAAACTCAAACAGCGGTAACCATAATTATAATGGTTTTTGCCGGTTTTGACGAGTTCTGATATTTTTTTACGGCTTTTGATGATTTTAATGCTTTTTTCGCGGAATCTGGTACCATTACATTTGGAATGATTGAACAATAAATAAAACATACCGTGAACATGATTCCTTTCATTTAGAATGTATGGTTGTAGAATAACCCGGTCACCGAACTTCTCATTGAGGAGAAATCCCAATACATCGCCATATTGCAGTGAATTTCGCCAACGAAACATCACGACGCTATTATCCGAAGCAATATTTCTTTGTATTGAGTAGTGTGAGCCTTGATAGCTGTATTTCTCAGTAAACAAATCGCCTTTTTGAGCCAGCATTGAGTACTTCAGTGGTACATCTGTCGTTTTTTCGATATCATCATTCTCCGAATATCGAAATAGCAGTTTTCTCAGTTTCACGATAGACACATCATGTTGTTTTCTCGCTGGGTCCGAATCAAGTCTTGCACGAACTTCGGTCGTCAAATCTTGCAAAATTGCAGCACTAAAATTTTTCTACGGTGTACAATTTTATAATAAAGCATACTTCCGCAACATTCTTTGCCCAATTCCCTTTGTGATTTCTGACGATAATAGTCGTTTCAAACTGTGAAAATAAAATCTCGCGAAGATAATGCTTCCCATTGGCCTAAAGCGAAATAATTTCAAAAATATGCAAAAACGGTAACAACCTCTCGACGTAATGACTCTTTGCAAGTTGTCACAGCTCGACATTGACACAAAATCTTCTTCCGCGCAAGTGAGCTCATCTTCAGACGATTCTATAGAATCTATAGAAATTAAATCTTGCTCTGTTTTTACTTTTAGTTATACCTGATGTTAAGTTTCTCTATTTTCTGAAAATAGTTATTTTCTTCATTTTTTCTGTTGTTATCACCTGTTTCTGTCTCGTTCCGATATTCCCTATATATTTTTTTCCATGATTTCTCGTGTGGTGTAACGATATCGCTTTCGATATGCAAATAGTTTTGAATTTTGCGACATATCTGCAAAGAAAATATAGATTTCTTAGAGCGGAGCCAGTAAAATGCACGATTTTTTTGGAAAGTATATATATTAAAACGCAATATACGCATAAAAATCGAATATGAAAAAATTCGAAAATTTTCGAAAATTGTTTTTCGAATTTAGACGTCAATTTTAATGCATGTCCGCAGTGTATAATTGTGGTGGTTACACTACTGTGATAAAATCCAAATCGTATACGATCCTTGCAATAACCTATACGACGAGGAAATGCGGATGTTTCGTATACGATTTCAAACCATTCATCAGAATCGTATACGATCCTATACGATTCACATTAACTAATACGATTACCATTAACGTATACGATTTTAATTTTATCTTATACGATGAAGAAATTCGCTTTTTTCGTATACGACTAGGAATCATTTACCAGAGATGGCAATTGTTTGAACGATTATCTCGCGATTGAGACGTATCCCGTAAAAACAGTTATTCGAAAATTGGCTACTTAACGAAATTTTAAAATAATACCCTTACAGTTTTCAATTTCTATTAAAAAAACTCACATAAATAAAATTTGCTTCTTTTGGCCACTTCGTTATTTCTCTGCAAGTACTGCATTCAATATTCTACGTTTACTGTGAACAATATGAGGCAATTTTAACCAAACAATCATGATAATAATGACAACGATTTTTGTTTTTCTTTATTATATGATATATATATTCAATTCGTTAAAAATGATTTATTCAATCATTAATCTATAGCAAAGTGTCTCAACATACGAGTTAGTGGGAAACTAATGGTACACAGAATGATTTTACAAATCGGCGATGGTCTTGCCCTTCTCCTCGTACAATTTAGCCAATTCTTGTGGGCACGTGTGCATGTACCCTTTGTTGGCTTCGCAGATTTCTCTCATTCTGGTGTATGGATCGTAGTTGCTGAAAATGTTACCAACTTAAAATTAGTAAAACAATAATTTTAAGATAACTATAATTCATATCAAAATGAAGACTGTATCAATAGTTTAAATTATTAGCAAAATAGTTTAAAATTATTAACAAAATTTTCCATGAATCTATACTTTCTTTAAGAAGAATTTTGATCACTTGAAGATATTAGCGACCCGGTGCGCTTTTTGTTAATCAGAACGAATTAAAAAAAATTATTTTCGAATTTTAAAGTGATAATAATTAAAATTAGAAATTTTCCAATGTATTCATAGATTTCGCAACTTTAATGAATAACTTACGCGAAGAAGCGCTCGTATTTCTCGTGACGGGGCTGAACGTATCCGAAGAAGAACAAAGCGGTAGAGGAAATGGCAGTTACCAGAGAAACCGCAATGGCGCGGCGTCCATATTGATGGATCATGTTGCGAGTAGCAGAAGCGGCAACCATCCTGAAATATTTTATACTAAAAAACATTAAATTTCAGAAGCAAAAAGGGTCAACAACCAATGTTCCAAGCATATTAATCAAAACACTGGCTTAATTTCATTTTTCACATTTGAAATTTGAAGATTTTTCAAGATTATAAATGACAAAATATAAAAAAATAAATAAATTAGATATACATATATCTGAGCCCCTTTTCTATGAAAATTGAATAATCTGGAATAGAAATACATTCTTCAGTTAGAAATAAATGCGTAAAATGAAAAATTGTTGAAATAATGAAAACGTAAAGAACGGAATAAAACGTGAAAAACAGGAGAAGAAATGACTCGCCTACAAAACGCCCTTGGTATATTATGGTCAGTGTTCACGCGTAGTGTCGTTGCGTGAATTCGTGGCCGAAAATTTCCACGGCCACTAAATGTGGGCGGGACTTTACAAGCAATTTTTTAATGGCATTATTTGATATTGAGTGTATGCAGTGTTGCTCGCAAGCCAAAACGTCAATATTGAAATATTCAAAAGCTCAATCGGATCTGACAATTTTATATTCTTATTTGTAGAATTACCAGTCAAATCGGCTGATTCCAAAGCCGAATTTTGTTCGATCTGATTGGTAAGCACATGAATTTCCGTCTCAGCCATTGTGCATATATGTGTTTAACGGGCTAAGAATTTCTAATTATGTAAGAATAGTGTGTTCCTCTTTAAACTTGCTCACTTATTCACATTTAATGAGAGAACAGAAGTGAGAAAAATAATTATTGTATATATGTATAAATGAATATTTATTTATAATAAAAATGATATTAATATTAGCAATAATAATAATTATGAAGACAAATCGAAATTGCGGTAGCAGTCATTCAATATCTATATTCATATGAATCATATCCGTTGTTTTTCGTTTCCGTTCCAACGTTTGGTTGGTTCACATATCTGTATGATATGTATACTTGTTGAGTGCTTCTAGTAGAGTACATAACAATCGGTGTGGGATTCAGTTTCGAATTTATCAATTCGCCGGCCTGAAAATCGCAACACACCCTAAAAAATCAATTAAGAATATATATATATACATATATAGTGTGCGTCAGACGAACATTGGTGAAGAAATTCTGGGATCTGCGAGATATTTGATTTCGATTCCATTATATTCGCATCCATAATAACAATCGAATCCATACATTTCATCAATTTTTACTTGAATTGTTGTATTTTTAGGTGCCTAGACCAAAATTAGAATCGAAACCACAGATGATGTTCACCTTTATTTGAACTGTTTTAAATTCGACATCTAACAATGGGTTTTCTGTTCCAGGTCCCCATGTTCCTTCCCATTGATTCCATTCAGTGGAAGCTTCTAATAAAATTCCATTTTCCGGCTACAATTTTATGTGTGTTTCGATTTTTGTAAAACTTTAAAAATTCGTACCAATTCATCGCAGTATTTGCCACCATATCCAGCTGGACATAAGCAAGTCGAACATCCATTCGGATTCCAATATCCTCCATTTGCGCACTTCTCGTTCGTCATTTTGCCGATAATTTCAATAGCTATTCATTTCTGTTTAGTATTACACTTACAATAGCAATCATATGCAGTATTGATTGCTTGAACATCATAAAATGTTGGTAGAGCTCCACCCATTCCGATTTTAAATTTCTTATCCTTCGGTGTTATTGATCGTGGAACCACACTTGACACAAATGCGTTTTTTAAACGAATGTGTTTTGTTTCAAACCTGTCATGTTGATAATGCATCACACTTTGATATTCGTAAGGAACAACATTCCAGATAACCGATTTGTTGAACATTTCGAAATTCAACCCCATTCCCTTGTGCTTAAAATAAACTGATTTATTTGAATAATTATGAAAACTAACTTACATTTAAAGCTCTGCTACTAACATTAACGTACTTGTTGCGATCGTACCGAGTCATTGTGTGATGAATTACCAGAGTATGCATTAATTCGTGAACTGCTATATCAATCTGTCAATAATTTCTTACTCATTTTTAAAAATCTGCTGTATATAATTTTGAGCAAATACTTACTCTCGTGCACGTATATTTATCAAATAAAATAGTTTGTCTTCCTCCTTTTTCCCCAATTTCTGAATTGCACACATTCGACATATTGGCACTGAAAATATTCACAGTTCAGTCGACTGATTTTTTGCCTCACTCCTTTATTTCGACCACATTTCTCGCATATGCGTCGTATTTGAACCTCACACAAGTATTATTACTAATGAAATCCATTGCCTCATTAAATGCGTACATTTGCGAACGACCCATCGAATAGTGAAAATAGTAATAAACGGTTGCATCCGGCCATAAATAGGCGTATTTGTCAATTTGTCGTTTCACACGAAATGTTTCGGTGTTCCTAGTTTGGGCCTCACTGTTCGATGATGAATTTCCACTGATCATTTCCTAAAAATCACGAATAGAATGCCATTATCATTCATAGTCCCCTCATCTAAGAATAGCATTCATGTGGGAACTATATTGGACTAATTCATGAGATGTATTTTTTTTTACCAAAACAAATCTAAAATTTGCAATTATTGATCCCAATGTCACAAACGTGACTCATATTTTATATAACCTTTTATTAAATTGTTAAACTAATATTAAATTGTTAAACGATCCACCCCCACATCCATATTAATAAAAAGATAAGACCACCCAAGTTGTGTTTGGTGCAATTTAACCAGTGAATGGCTTAAAACCACAACTTACGCGTCGAAATTTTGGTTCGAATATGTTACGCCCGGGACCCTGAAAATCATAATTTCAATTGTATTTCAACTTGAAATTTCTCACAATTTTTTCCGTTTCGATAACGTCATCTTCCCCGGCAAAATCTGGCCTCTGCAACTTCAATTCGTGAAACAATTAACATTTTTTTTAAAACTAACAATTTCGTCTTGATGAGGTTGTTCGGAAGTTTTGACATCTGTTCGAGCTCTCCTCTGAAATTTTTAAAATCGTTTGAATATTACTGAAAATAATATCTCACATGGTATCGCTCATTGTCACTATTGATGGAATACGAGAAAACTAGAACGACTAATAAATTGAGAACGAATTGTGTTAACATTCTGAAATTTTGAACAATCGGAAATTTGAATAAAGTATCTATGTGAATTTCGAATATTTCAAATACCCTTATATACACCCAATTTGATTTTCAAGCAATTCATTTTTTTTTTTGAATATTGAATTCAACACCGCATTCAAAATATAATAATACAATCTAAAATGTAGAAATTCTAATTCTAAAGAAGACCAAATCAAAAGTATATCGAAATTGTTCGAAAAACACATTTGCCAAGCACCATTCGTTGATTTTTCCCCCCAATTTAATTTCATCTACAATGCTCCACATGTAACTATATACCACCCCAATTTTGTCGAGTATCTCGAAAAGGCGTCATGGTGTGGGAGGCAATCTGCTCGCATGGAAGAGTCAAGTTGTGCTTCGTTTCGCCGAAGATAAGTGGTTCTGACTACCGATACGTCATTAGACGTTGTCTGTTGCCATTTTGGCGTCGAAATAGGCACAAAAATTACTCTTTCATGCAAGATGGAGCCCCTTGTCATCGCGCTCGCCGCACCATCCAGTGGATACGCAGCCGTAGAATCCCAGTTCTCGACAGGCCAGCCTGTTCTCCAGATAAAACCAAATCGAAAATGTCTGGGGATTTATGGTGAAGAAGATTTACGATGGCAACAAGTCTTTTCAATCAATTACGGATCTCAAAAAGGCAATCGGGGAATCCTGGAAGCTTGTCGATCAACAGCTTCTTGACAAACTTATTTATCAATGGACAGTTAAATTTTAGACGTAACACGACTCAATGGAGGTCCAGTTAATTATTAAATGTTCATTTTCTTTCAAATTCAAATCATTGATGCTTGTTTCTGATTTTTTATCAAGTGGGTATATAGATATGTGGAAATTTTTTCCACCTTTTCGTGAAAATGACGAAATTTTAAAAATTGTTATTTCTTGTTGAATTTTACAGATGTAACATGAAACTAATAATACATAAATGCGCATATTTGAAAAAAAAAACCATTTCTGGATCTATTCGCGTTTCTTCTAGTTATTCGACAAAATTGGGTTGGGTATTTAATTATATGGAGCACTGTAGAATTTCAATTTTTGCTATTTTAAATTATAAATATAATTTATTCTTCCTTATTTTTGAAAAAAGTCAATGTTAAAATCCAAAAAAAAATTTTAAAAAAAGATTAAAATGTTGAGTTTGATGTTGAATCACCGTAGTTTGAATGAATATACATATTTTCAAGTTAAATCCCGCAGTGAGAAAATTTTATGGCAATACTATAATCATTTGTTGACAATGTTTGTGTGAAAAGGCACAGCGAGCTTGTCTTATATTCAATGGTCCGACATTGATCAATAAAGTTCGGAAAAAATAGAAATGTATTTACTAAAAAAATATACAGAAAAAAAAAACAACTTGGAGTTGATATATGTCTAATTACAAGGAAATTTCTTGAAGGAATCATCCGAATTTTTTCGGAAATCAATTAATCGACAGGATTCAAGTTTGATCGATCTCTTCCATTCATTCCTGGATGCTCCTCTCAATTGACTCATCTATGGTCATCTTTAGGCATCGCCGGTTGTGTGTAATATTAAATACAACTTATAAAAAAAGAGAAATCCACATCGACTCCTCTTCCGGAAACATGGGATATCTAACATCTGGGACACATAACGTCGATCTTCGCCTGCATTCCAAGTTCGAATCAGGTTCGTCGTAGTAGAATTCATTATTTCTTAATACCCCTTATAGCCCCTATAGCACCGAGACCCAGACAGACAAGGGCCAGAAGGAGAAATCGGCGTAGCCTCGAAATTCTTCCTTTATTTTTAAACTTTTGATCGATAATTTATCAGTTGAAATAAATCAAATTTTGTATTCATAAGAGTCAAATCCATTTGTTTCAGATTCAATTCCAACATTCGGAACTCGAGTGTACTGATACGAAATCGATACGTTTTGCGTCTGGTAACGAGAGAACAAAACGATTGGGGTGGGATTCAATTTTGATTTGAACGGAACGTATAGTTGGTGCAAACAGCAAAGACTGAAAATCAATTTTTGAAAGGTGGAAATACAGAAAAAAGAAATGATAAAACTTACAATGGATTTGAAATTCTCGGATCAGCGAGATATTTGACTTCTATACCGTTTTTTCGACAAGTATAATTGCAGTCGGCATTTTCCAATTTGTTAATATATACTTCAATTGTCGTGTCATTCGGCGCCTAAACAATTCGAATAAATCAATTTCGATTGATTGAATACCTTGATGTGTAGTACTTTGAAACTAAATTCTGGTTGAAGGTCATCAGTCCCCGGACCCCAACTTCCTTCCCACTTTTGCTCCTGATCTGTTGCTTCTAACAATATACCATTTTCAGGCTTAAATTGGTCATTCTCCTATTATTTGAAAAGAATATGTATATACAAGTTGATCACAATGCGGTCCGCCGAATCCAATAGGGCAGATGCACGTTTTGCAGTCGTTCGGATTCAGATATCCCCCATTCGCACAACCTTCCCTTTTGGGTTCACCTAAAAATAATTCAAGCCTCTTATCAAAATGAAATTTTCCAATTTCGTACAGAAACAGTTGTAGGCGTCGTTGATCATTTGCACATCGTAAAATGTCGGCATTCGATGTCCCATCCCCACTTTGTACGACTCATCTTTTGGATCGATTTTTCCGCTAAAATAAAAAAAATGATATTTAATAATAATTCGGAATTCTTGTTATTAGAAATCATTGTGATATAGTCTGCTTCTGAAAAAAACGGTATTTGTATTTTTCGCAAAAACTAGTTTAAAATTTAGTAGTCCAATGCCATTGAGAAAATCGAAAAAATTATGACCGCAAGTGAACCGCAAAGCGTCTTGTTACGACCTTATAGGGGTCTTGCGACGGTCGATTCTGATAGCTGCTTCAAACAAACTATACTAACTTTCCATAAGAATAATGCATTGTGCTCTCATATTCATAGGGGACTGCATTGTACGTCTCCTTCTTGCTTTTTATATTAAAATCATAGGAATCCTTAACATAAAATATTTTAATGGTAGAATAATGAAGTAAAAATAACCGTATTAATTCTAACATAATCATCTCGATCATATCGAGCCATTGTGTGATGAATTCCGAGCGAATGCATCAATTCGTGAACAGCGGAGCCGAACTGAAACGGATTTTCTTAAATCAAAAAATTATTATTTAATACTTCTAATTCAATCAAGAACATATTTTTTGTTTGCAATTTAATGGTTTAAATGATTGCAAAAATAGTAGGAATACCCCTTCACAATATTCGCCGTAGCTCAAATATTGCTCATCACTGGTCATTCCGACGGTTGACAGACAACTACCGCTTAAATTTTAATCAGATCAATAGATTGTTCGAGCGAAATACTCACTGCTCCATATTTACCGAAAACTCGGCATCGCGATTTTCTTTGAATTCAATACACGTATTTTCGCTTATAAATTTCATTGCTTTTTTGATCATTTCTTTATCATATTCTAATAGCGAATCGCTGAAATAATAGTTGAGAATTCCGTTTGTCCATAATTTGTTCTCGTCTTTTTTAATTTGGCGTTTTTCCCGAATCTCGTCGTTTAAAATGATTGGATGCGAGATCTGAAATTGAATTTTTTGGTATTTATAATGGCCAACAACTTACCGATTCTTCATCTTCAATTGGATCATCATTATTGAGAAGATTCAATGGCAGCAGTTCCTGAAAATTGAAGTGACTAAGATTCAAATTTGTCGAAAATTCCGAATAACATCATTTTCTTGAAACTCGTCGATCCCCTGAAATGATGGAATAAACGAATTGTGATTTGGAATTCAATTCAAAAACCTTTTCGACTTGCTCATTTTCTGGTCGACCTCGTCTCTGAAAACGATCATCTTCGAATATCAGAATGCGATAAATCTTACGTGATGCTCGACTCCTTCCGATCTGACCGAATATGAGACTACCGTAGTGACCAGCAATAGGCTGACAGCCAGTTCCTTCAGCATCCTGCAATTCTATCGATGAGACGAGTCAACACTTTGAGCGACTCTGTTCAAGCTCAACCAATTTATACCATTTTATTGTCTCATCATTTGCATAATTATTCAATATTAAAAGAAAACTCATGTGAAAAGTGTGATCAACAACATAATATAATTTGAGCTCGCCGTTTCTTTATAAACATTCTGATTTTATCATTTTCAATGCCGCTACCATAATAGAAAAGTTTTCAATAAAGCAAAAAATAAAATCAAAGTCCATATTCATATCGACATAATAAATGACGAATTTATCAAAAAGAAAAATCACAAGTTAAAAATGCATTCAATATTTTATTTTTCGTGTCAACGAAACAAAAATCTATCCAACACCAAGTGGCATGCAAGTCTGTACTGTGAAATCTCACAAGGATCCAGTGAGACCAACTCAAGTCTAACGGAAACTTCTAACTCGTCATTGACATATACAGGAATCCTGATTGATGGCCCACGGAATATAGCAGTTCATATTATTGGACATAAAATGGTCTTTCGAAATGTAATCATTAATATCATCTTCAGATATCATTACAAATCCGATTTTAGAAAAAAATACAGGTGACCGCACGCGTGTTCTTCTTCTTCATCAAGCTCCAACTTTTATTTGATGAATCAAATTTTAATTGAAAGGGATGAATAAGAAGCACACCACTTCTATGCATTAATTGAATGACACGAGACAAAAGAACAAGAACTGCGAATCTACAGTACTGGCCATAATGATGTTCGCCTAGTGTTTTTTGAGCATAACTTGGCACAAACGCGGCCGATTGGGCTGAAATTTTTACAGTAAACGCTAAACACAGTTGCGCAACCTTGGAAACGACAAAATTGCATCATCTTGAAAAAATTTTTTTTCAATTTTTTTGTTTTTTTTCGATTTTACCAATTTTTCATTTTTTTCAAACTTTGTCCATAAAAATTTTTTATTTGAAATTTGAACTTGAAACATGTTTTTAGTAATTTTTCAACCTTCTGGAAAGAAAAATTTCACGGCGGACGTTCAAAAAGCGATCGTCAACGGTCATAAGGCTAGGTCATCCAGAAGCTCTCTGGTTCAGCAATTCCTGTGCTCCCGAAGAGGAATCCAAAAAGTTTTGCAACGATTAAGACAAAATTTACGATTTCTTATTCGTTCTAGACTATTTCTAATCTATAGGGCTGTATTTCTGTCAACAAATCACACAGTGGGCCTCGCAAAACCACTAGGCTTCAAGATCGGAACATCTGTCGGGCTTCAAGGGAAGATCCTAGACGGACTTCAGCAGATATCCAGATGCTTGTGTTAACGCCAAATGCTTCAATGTCATCCAGAAGAACAATTGAACGTCGTTTGGGGAAGAATGGACTTCATGGAAGACACTCGATGAAGAAACCATTGATCAGTGAGAAGAACCAAAAGACGACGGTGGCATGGTGCAATGATCATCTGTACTGGGACGATGTGAACGGGCCAAACACATCTGGAGCGATGAATCGAAGTTCAACTTGTTCGGAACTGATGAAATCAAGTGGATTCGTCGACCTATTGGAGCCTGATTCATGCCAAAGTACCAGCTCCGAACGGTGAAGCATCTTGCAGGGTCTGGGACTGCTTCTCCGACGCCGCCATGGGACCGCTACGACGTGTAAATGGAATCATGGACCGGTACCAGTACAAGGCTATCCTGGAAATCACAATGAGACCTTGGGCATTGTCAAACGTCGGACGTGCATTCGTTTTCCAGCAACACAACGATTCAAAGCACACGTTTGGACATGTAAAGAATTGGTTCCAACGTCGCCAAGTTGATGTTCTTGCATGGCCATCGCAGATTCCGGACCATAATCCGATCGAACATCTCTGGGAAGAGCTGGTACCCATGGTTAGAGGGCTCCGTGCATCAATCGCCGACGAGAAGTTCGCTCAACTCGAAGCCGCATGGAGTGCCATTCCGATGCAGTGATCCACACCCTCTTGGACTCGATGCCAAGCAGATGCCAAGCGCTTATTGATGCCAAGGGATACGCAACAAAGTTTTGATGAATTAAAAACCGGTTTTCTACACATTTGTAATGTTTTCGGGTTTCTGAGACTTTCAAATCACATTGTGTCATTTTTTCCATTTTCTGCATTTTTATGAAATTTGTGATTTTTCGAAAAAAAAACTTTCCTGCAGTATGCGATATTATTCAAACGTATTTTCAACGCGTTTTAAAGATATGGTAAAAATTTCAGCTCGATCGGCCGCGTTTGAACCAAGTTATGCTCAAAAAAAAACTAGGCGAACGTCATTATGGCCAGTGCTGTAATCTGAATCAGTGCTCGACGTCAGGTATGTTCAAGTCTTGGAAACGCAAATAGTGGTGAATGTCAAATGAAACCAGTTTCTTAGAAGTAATAATATGACCCAACATTTCCAAAACGTCGCGAGGACTTGAAAAGCCAACATGTTCTCAATGCATTCTTTTTTTGATGAATGGGAGTTTTAATTTAAAACATTTTGCTTTGCTCAAATCAATAATTCGCTCGACTGATTCGAATGGTCAATCTTGTGAAATTACTTGGGAACCATTTGTCAGATGCACATTTGAATTGGCATAGTTCACTTGAATTAGTATGTGTGAAACAAAAATTCTTGAATGAGCAATTTATTATCACACTTAGAAACGATATTCATAAGAATCATATCCATTCTTCTTCGTTTCTGTTCCTACACTCGGAGTGTCCACATAACGATATTTGATTGTCGCCATTTGAGTTGATTTCCGAGAGTATAAAATAATCGGAGTTGGATTCAATTTCGATTCGATCGGATTTTTAGGAAATTGTTTTACGCAGCATCGTCTGAATTTAATAAAAAAATAATTGCGAATTTCACTGAATAAATACTTTGGATTCGATATTCTTGGATCAGCAAGATATTTGATTTCGATTCCATTGATATTGCATCCATATTGGCAACCCAAATTATCGACATATACGACGTCAACTTGGATAGTTGTGTCTTCAGGAGCCTTTAATTATTCACTTGAACAATGACTAAATCTAAAATTACTTTGATTTGTAATGTTTTTGTCATGAAATCAACATTGAGCTCGGTTGTTCCGGGACCCCAAGAGCCTTGCCATGTCTGCCATTCCGTTGTCGCTTCAAGCATCTCGCCATTCTCTGGCTGAAATGAAAATCTCTTTTTGAGCGTCTACCAGACTTCTCAAACAAGCTCATCGCAATAATCTCCTCCGTATCCTTCAGGACATAAGCAAGTCGAGCATCCATTCGGATTCCAATATCCTCCATGCGCGCATTTCGTATTCGATTTTGCACCTTCAATATAGCCCATAAATAGTGTGAATTTAATCGAATTTCTAACAGAAGCATCTATAAGCATCATTGATATTTTGGATATCATAAAAGGTGACCATTCGATTGCCCATTCCATACGCGTATTCTTCATCCAGCGCCGTTATTGCGCCACTGCAACCATTTTTCAGAATTAATTTTCAGTATTGTTTGTTTCGTCAAACTATCCATGAGAATAATGAAGGGCACTTTGATATTCATACGGCACTGCATTGAATGTTTCCTTTGGAGTTGTAATTCGATAATTATAAGCGCCTGCTCCCTTAAATTAAAATTAAATTAAATATAAATACGAACGAATGAGAAGATACGGAAAAACGTTGAGGATCAATTTTAACGTAGTTATTTCGATCATATCTGCTCATGGTATGCTCGATTCCCAACGCATGCATCAATTCGTGAACAGCAGAGCCGAACTGGAATTCGAAACAAAACGATGAAAAATCAATTGGAAAAACTTGCAATGTGGCATCCGTCATCAAATGATAGAGGTTGTGGTTGATATTGGTTTCCAACATACGAATAACAGCCTTGGCCGCTGAAAATCATTGAGAAATAATGCATGCAAGACGGACACCAAAACGACCTCCCTTGTAAGGAAACTCACTTCAATATCACAATTCGATGAGGTGCACTTGGTTTTTCGACAAATTTCACACATGTTTTATCTCCAATAAACTTGAATGCTTTGTTGAAAGTGTCGAGTTGTTTTTGTGTGATATTGTATATCTCATAAAACGCAGTTTGGTTTGGCCACGCCGCTTCCGCTTTTGTGATCTGCCGCTTTCGTCGAGAGTTCTCATTCCTGATTATTTCAATTTTTCGAAGAAACTTTTGTCGATATCAACGTACTCTTTCACGAGAATGTCTCCTTCGATGAGATGTTCGTGCAGGTTCGAATTCTTATTGATTTCAAATAGATCGAACTCATCCTTTCCGACGACTTCCTATACATCAATTTTAAATGATATCATGAAAACCGCTCACATTTAAAATCTCGTCGTTTAAAATGATTGGATGCGAGATCTGAAATTGAATTTTTTGATATCTGTAATGGCCAACAACTTACGGATTCTTCATCTTCAATTGGATCATCATTATTGAGAAGATTCAATGGCAGCAGTTCCTGAAAATTGAAGTGACTAAGATTCAAATTTGTCGAAAATTCCGAATAACATCATTTTCTTGAAACTCGTCGATCCCCTGAAATGATGGAATTAACGAATATTGATTTGGAATTCAATTCAAAAACCTTTTCGACTTGCTCATTTTCTGGTCGACCTCGTCTCTGAAAACGATCGTCTTCGGATCTCAGAATGCGATAAATCTTACGTGATGCTCGACTCCTTCCGATCTGACCGAATATGAGACTACCGTAGTGACCAGCAATAGGCTGACAGCCAGTTCCTTCAGCATCCTGCAATTCTATCGATGAGACGAGTCAACACTTTGAGCGACTCTGTTCAAGCTCAACCAATTTATACCATTTTATTGTCTCATCATTTGCATAATTATTCAATATTAAAATTAAAATTTTGTGAAAAATTTTCCCACACGAAGGAAAAATGAATAATTTGAAAGCTTACCAGCATTCTTATATACATCCACAGTTCAAAGCAATGAATAGTTGAACCACAAAAGACTCTGAATAAACGAATTGAATCAAAGGAGAGTATTCAAATAATTTCACAAAAAAATGACGAATTTGAAGTTGCGTTTGAAAAATTGAAACATCAACTGATATACAATTTCACTTTTTTATCATAACTTTCTGAAAAGTTGACCAATCAATCTGAAATTTTTTTTACAAAACGGATAGTGTGTTCCCAAACATAATTTATTCATTTTGGGGTACTATAGACGCAATTTTTGTGTGTTTGGACCTTTTTTTGCGTATTTTCAAAAATGCGATTTTTTTTAATTTTTAAGTTTTTCCGATTTTTTTTAGATTTTCAATGTTAACATCAGTTTTTTTTATTTGTTTTAGCAGGAGACGATCAAAAAGATCAAAAAACATTCTATCAGACGTTTTAAAGCAATCAAGAATGACCGAGCACTAGGTCTTTTCATCCAATGTCTATCACACCAGTTGAACTCATCAACTTGGACCATTCGTGTATGTTTTAAACCTCGATCGGATTCCAATCCACTTGGAAATCCTTCCGAAGCATCCCCGGCAATCAATCGCACAATTATAAGAACCAGCAAGAGCAACCCGCGTCTATCCGATTCCGAGATTAAGCGACAACTGAGACATTTCTATGAGGTCAACGTAGATTTTTCCGAAAAACCATGACTTTTTTCCACCAAAAGTCACATATAAATCATTATTGATACTGTCAAGCGTCGTCTACGTGGTTCTGGATTATTTGGACGTCGGTCTGTCAAAAAATCTCTCCTTTCGGAGAAGAATCGCCGCCCCCGGTTGAAGTGGACTAACATAAGTAGCTTTTGAATTGGACTTTTCAACAATGTTCAAAGGTTGTATGGAGTGATGAATCGAAGTATATCTGGCTCGGAACTGATGGTATTACCTTTGTGAGGCGTTCGGACAGCAAAAGATTCTATCCAAAGCATCAATTACCAACAGTGAAACAAGGAAGAGGAAGCGTGATGGTTTGGGGATGTTTTACTGCTTCTGGAGATGGCCCACTTCGTCGAATCGAAGGAAATATGGATCGATTAATGTATAAAGACTTTCTCGAGAACCATATTCTTCCGTTTGCGAAGTCTTTGCTTCGCGTGGATGCTTATTTCAACAATGATCCCAAACATTGCTCTCGCTTCATCAAAGAGTGGTTCTAGCAGCGTCGGGTGACCGTCATGGACTGGCCAAGCCACTCACCTGACTTGAACCCCTTTGAACATTTGTGGGAAAATCTTGGTAGACGTCTTCGAGGTCAAACAGTACAAAATTGTGCCGAAATGTTCGAACAGCTGAGGAGAGCATGGATGGATATACCAGTTTCAACCTTCTCGAAGTTGACGAGGCCATGGGTCTCCGATATCAAACTGTGATCGATGCAAATGACATTTCAACAAGATATTGAGTTGTTTTAAGCTTCCTGACAGATAATTGTTGTTTTCCATTTCATTTCAAGTCGTACCGGTATCAAAATTATTAAAGTCGGTTTTTCGCTATAATGGAATTTCAGATTATTTGTCAATAAAATTTTTCCTAATGTGTTTTACACCTTCTAATTTTGATATATAATCACTCTATCGATGCTTAAAGTTGTCCAAAAATTTCCGATCGATTGTTCAACTTTTCGGAAAGTTATGACCAAAAATGTGAAATTGTACTGCATCTTACTGCACGGTACTGTATATATAATACTTATACGAAAAGTGAATGGTGGTTTTTAAACTGATGAGCAATCCGTCACAATCGAATGCAAAATTGGTGTATATTATAGATTATTTGAGTGGTTTCGATTGTCATTCAAAAAATATCGAAAATGCCAAATCTCAAAATATCTAAAAATATTTATTGAAATCCTCGAAAATGGGAGTATATGGGGGTGCAAAATATTTGCTCGTCTCCTATTGTGTTCTGATTCCACTTTCAACATCCTTCTAATCCATTTGATGTTTGAGCAATATAGTGCTACTCCGCGTATTTCTGCTATTCGCCGAGTTAATTAATTATCGGGAGTTCCTGTAACTTTGTTCGTTGTACTTGGAACATCTCTCGCTATGCCAATCGGGAATTATGTCGACGAATGCCCATATATCTTCGAACACATTTGGGCACTCAATTTCTCGCGGCAGGCGAAACTCACGTTTAACTGGAATGTGAGAAGGCTGCATCTCAGCGCATATAATGAGCAATTCATCGCTTCCATTAATAAATGGTTAACTTCTTTTCTTTTCAAACATTGAAATTATTTTCAATGCTATTTTTCAATTTCTTTTGCCATTTCATTTCATCAATTGTTCGTTTGAGCAATGATTTTCAACATGTTAAATTTTTCATACGACTGTTCGCACTATTTTATGGTTTTCTGTAGCATTTCTCATTATTTGCCTTTACTTATAGAAAAGACGATAGATAAAAACGTCGGAGAGAGAGAGAGAGAGAGAGAAGTTATTTGTTCCACGAAGCCACCTAATATTGCGCCTTATCTTCTATTAATGTTTCCAGACACTCGGTTGATCTGCACCTTCTAAAAATTTAATGTATAATTTTCATGCCTGGAAAGATATTTACCGGAAACAGTAATGTGCAAGGTTTCTCGAATTGGGAAAATTAGTAGTGGCTCGTGAAAAGTTGCTTGGCTCGTGATTTTTGGCTCCTGAAAAGTGGCTCGTACTTACTATATTCTTTGGCTCGCGAATCTTGGCTCGTGATTTTTGGCTTGTGATCTTTGGCTGCCATTACCTCAGAAAAATACAATTGCCAATAATTTGTTTGAAATCACTGGATGGAGGAACGTCTACTTTTTGTCTTAATGGGGGAAATGACTGTATAGGGGTAAAGTTGAAAAATTGTATTTATTGAATGGGGGGGGTAAGATTATTGCTAAGTCATTTTTTATTTCTGTAAGCGTAAATATTACGAAATTGTTTTTTTTCTGGAAGAAAAAATTATTGGCAATTGTATTTTTCTTGGTAATGGCAGCCAAAAATCACAAGCCAAAAATCATGAGCCAAAATTCGCGAGCCAAAGAATATAGTAAGTACGAGCCACTTTTTGTGAGCCAAAAATCACGAGACAAGCCACTTTTCACGAGCCACTACTAATTGGCACCGAATACAATTCTCAAATCAATAGAGGATTTTATTTTTTGCCGAGTTAACAAACGGGTAAACATTAAAAAAGGCCTATTCGTTTTATCGTTCTTTGATGGTTTTAAATATCATTTGATGATTGATCAGCTCATCTGTCGGATATCGTTTTAAGATTCAAGCCTATTGAATTTATTAAAAGTTTCGATGAGGAAATTCCAAAAACTCTCAAAAAATTGCACTTATTTTTTTTACAATTTGCTCAATAGAAACAAAACTATTTTTTCGAACAAATTCTATAATTTCAGTGACGCGACGACCACTACAAAAACACAATCAAGTTTCAGAAAATTTCCTCGAAATGCTATAAATCACAAAACACTTTTATTCAAAAATCACCTTTTCCTCATAACCAATTCTAGAAAATCTATCGATAAAACATTTGCCAAAGTTCAACTCCTCCCCATATTGTAAATTAGTTTTGACAAATGTGGTCATACATATTTGCTCCGCCCAATTCGCATATTTGTCAGCATCCTGGATAGAATGTAGTGAGTTTTAGACGAGAAATGTAGGCGGAGTCATTGTCTTTTAAAAACCTATTATCCACGTGTTTTTGCGATTAAATTTCAAATCGGATTTCGAAAATTATCGAAAATTTATTCGATACTTGTTTACTGCGAGTCTTAATAACCAACACACAGCGTGTCATTAGAGCACCAATGACCAATCAAATCCGTCCATTTTCGACTCATTGCGCTTTATTTTGATTTTTTCGATCTTTTTTTTAATATTTATTCAGCAAACTCATCGAACGACACAATGGTTTTGCTCGGTTTTAGCACTTTTATTTTTTTCGCCTCGGTTTCTTCCGATGAGTTTACCGAAAAAAACTTGATTGAAACAATTTTTGCATTATTGACGAATACTTTTTTTATAATTATCAGAGCAAAATTTTCAATATATAAAGCAAAATTTTCAATATATATTTACGACTGCTTTAGATTTAGTCGCTATGGTCTCGCCGCTTGAAAATGTTTGAACTTAAATTTTTTCCATATTTTTGCGGTTGATTTGAAATTTTCTCCAATTTATAACTTTCCAATAAAAAAATATTTAAACGAAACTATGATTTTTAAACAATCTGTGACTCTGCGCAAGATCATTGCGAAAAACGCATGCCCGTAAATCGACCCACATAAATTGTAGTTATTGTAGCTAGAAGCCTGCTATTCTTGGAAAACAAGTAGTTATTCATGTTTCCGCGAATCGCACGCCATTCTAATCCCCATCATTTTTTCCCCTATTTTTGTTGGTTCGACTAATCTGTCTTCGTATTTCATTTTATGATCTCTACCGTATTCTTTATGCAATGATAACGAGGCAGATGTTTAGGTATTTAGGGTATAAAAGTCACATATAAATCATTATTGATACTGTCAAGCGTCGTCTACGTGGTTCTGGATTATTTGGACGTCGGTCTGTCAAAAAATCTCTCCTTTCGGAGAAGAATCGCCGCCCCCGGTTGAAGTGGACTAACATAAGTAGCTTTTGAATTGGACTTTTCAACAATGTTCAAAGGTTGTATGGAGTGATGAATCGAAGTATATCTGGCTCGGAACTGATGGTATTACCTTTGTGAGGCGTTCGGACAGCAAAAGATTCTATCCAAAGCATCAATTACCAACAGTGAAACAAGGAAGAGGAAGCGTGATGGTTTGGGGATGTTTTACTGCTTCTGGAGATGGCCCACTTCGTCGAATCGAAGGAAATATGGATCGATTAATGTATAAAGACTTTCTCGAGAACCATATTCTTCCGTTTGCGAAGTCTTTGCTTCGCGTGGATGCTTATTTCAACAATGATCCCAAACATTGCTCTCGCTTCATCAAAGAGTGGTTCTAGCAGCGTCGGGTGACCGTCATGGACTGGCCAAGCCACTCACCTGACTTGAACCCCTTTGAACATTTGTGGGAAAATCTTGGTAGACGTCTTCGAGGTCAAACAGTACAAAATTGTGCCGAAATGTTCGAACAGCTGAGGAGAGCATGGATGGATATACCAGTTTCAACCTTCTCGAAGTTGACGAGGCCATGGGTCTCCGATATCAAACTGTGATCGATGCAAATGACATTTCAACAAGATATTGAGTTGTTTTAAGCTTCCTGACAGATAATTGTTGTTTTCCATTTCATTTCAAGTCGTACCGGTATCAAAATTATTAAAGTCGGTTTTTCGCTATAATGGAATTTCAGATTATTTGTCAATAAAATTTTTCCTAATGTGTTTTACACCTTCTAATTTTGATATATAATCACTCTATCGATGCTTAAAGTTGTCCAAAAATTTCCGATCGATTGTTCAACTTTTCGGAAAGTTATGACCAAAAATGTGAAATTGTACTGCATCTTACTGCACGGTACTGTATATATAATACTTATACGAAAAGTGAATGGTGGTTTTTAAACTGATGAGCAATCCGTCACAATCGAATGCAAAATTGGTGTATATTATAGATTATTTGAGTGGTTTCGATTGTCATTCAAAAAATATCGAAAATGCCAAATCTCAAAATATCTAAAAATATTTATTGAAATCCTCGAAAATGGGAGTATATGGGGGTGCAAAATATTTGCTCGTCTCCTATTGTGTTCTGATTCCACTTTCAACATCCTTCTAATCCATTTGATGTTTGAGCAATATAGTGCTACTCCGCGTATTTCTGCTATTCGCCGAGTTAATTAATTATCGGGAGTTCCTGTAACTTTGTTCGTTGTACTTGGAACATCTCTCGCTATGCCAATCGGGAATTATGTCGACGAATGCCCATATATCTTCGAACACATTTGGGCACTCAATTTCTCGCGGCAGGCGAAACTCACGTTTAACTGGAATGTGAGAAGGCTGCATCTCAGCGCATATAATGAGCAATTCATCGCTTCCATTAATAAATGGTTAACTTCTTTTCTTTTCAAACATTGAAATTATTTTCAATGCTATTTTTCAATTTCTTTTGCCATTTCATTTCATCAATTGTTCGTTTGAGCAATGATTTTCAACATGTTAAATTTTTCATACGACTGTTCGCACTATTTTATGGTTTTCTGTAGCATTTCTCATTATTTGCCTTTACTTATAGAAAAGACGATAGATAAAAACGTCGGAGAGAGAGAGAGAGAGAGAGAGAAGTTATTTGTTCCACGAAGCCACCTAATATTGCGCCTTATCTTCTATTAATGTTTCCAGACACTCGGTTGATCTGCACCTTCTAAAAATTTAATGTATAATTTTCATGCCTGGAAAGATATTTACCGGAAACAGTAATGTGCAAGGTTTCTCGAATTGGGAAAATTAGTAGTGGCTCGTGAAAAGTTGCTTGGCTCGTGATTTTTGGCTCCTGAAAAGTGGCTCGTACTTACTATATTCTTTGGCTCGCGAATTTTGGCTCGTGATTTTTGGCTTGTGATCTTTGGCTGCCATTACCTCAGAAAAATACAATTGCCAATAATTTGTTTGAAATCACTGGATGGAGGAACGTCTACTTTTTGTCTTAATGGGGGAAATGACTGTATAGGGGTAAAGTTGAAAAATTGTATTTATTGAATGGGGGGGGGTAAGATTATTGCTAAGTCATTTTTTATTTCTGTAAGCGTAAATATTACGAAATTGTTTTTTTTCTGGAAGAAAAAATTATTGGCAATTGTATTTTTCTTGGTAATGGCAGCCAAAAATCACAAGCCAAAAATCATGAGCCAAAATTCGCGAGCCAAAGAATATAGTAAGTACGAGCCACTTTTTGTGAGCCAAAAATCACGAGACAAGCCACTTTTCACGAGCCACTACTAATTGGCACCGAATACAATTCTCAAATCAATAGAGGATTTTATTTTTTGCCGAGTTAACAAACGGGTAAACATTAAAAAAGGCCTATTCGTTTTATCGTTCTTTGATGGTTTTAAATATCATTTGATGATTGATCAGCTCATCTGTCGGATATCGTTTTAAGATTCAAGCCTATTGAATTTATTAAAAGTTTCGATGAGGAAATTCCAAAAACTCTCAAAAAATTGCACTTATTTTTTTTACAATTTGCTCAATAGAAACAAAACTATTTTTTCGAACAAATTCTATAATTTCAGTGACGCGACGACCACTACAAAAACACAATCAAGTTTCAGAAAATTTCCTCGAAATGCTATAAATCACAAAACACTTTTATTCAAAAATCACCTTTTCCTCATAACCAATTCTAGAAAATCTATCGATAAAACATTTGCCAAAGTTCAACTCCTCCCCATATTGTAAATTAGTTTTGACAAATGTGGTCATACATATTTGCTCCGCCCAATTCGCATATTTGTCAGCATCCTGGATAGAATGTAGTGAGTTTTAGACGAGAAATGTAGGCGGAGTCATTGTCTTTTAAAAACCTATTATCCACGTGTTTTTGCGATTAAATTTCAAATCGGATTTCGAAAATTATCGAAAATTTATTCGATACTTGTTTACTGCGAGTCTTAATAACCAACACACAGCGTGTCATTAGAGCACCAATGACCAATCAAATCCGTCCATTTTCGACTCATTGCGCTTTATTTTGATTTTTTCGATCTTTTTTTTTAATATTTATTCAGCAAACTCATCGAACGACACAATGGTTTTGCTCGGTTTTAGCACTTTTATTTTTTCGCCTCGGTTTCTTCCGATGAGTTTACCGAAAAAAACTTGATTGAAACAATTTTTGCATTATTGACGAATACTTTTTTTATAATTATCAGAGCAAAATTTTCAATATATAAAGCAAAATTTTCAATATATATTTACGACTGCTTTAGATTTAGTCGCTATGGTCTCGCCGCTTGAAAATGTTTGAACTTAAATTTTTTCCATATTTTTGCGGTTGATTTGAAATTTTCTCCAATTTATAACTTTCCAATAAAAAAATATTTAAACGAAACTATGATTTTTAAACAATCTGTGACTCTGCGCAAGATCATTGCGAAAAACGCATGCCCGTAAATCGACCCACATAAATTGTAGTTATTGTAGCTAGAAGCCTGCTATTCTTGGAAAACAAGTAGTTATTCATGTTTCCGCGAATCGCACGCCATTCTAATCCCCATCATTTTTTCCCCTATTTTTGTTGGTTCGACTAATCTGTCTTCGTATTTCATTTTATGATCTCTACCGTATTCTTTATGCAATGATAACGAGGCAGATGTTTAGGTATGATGTTCATCAACGCATCCCTCAGTCAATTACAATCGGCACTGGTTAGTGACCGGAACCTGGTGAAGGCATTTGACTTGCACACATTAGCGTTCAGCAAAGCATTAGTCGAAGGAAGTCGGCAGGATAATAAAGAGAGCATCTCATTTGAGCCAGAGCAGAGGTGTGCACCCGGAAAAGAATCAACTGCCCATTACGGAGCAATTGTTTGCGGGTTCGATTTTTGAATTTGCGATTCGACAAATCAAATAATTTTAGCGGTTGCAAAATCTTCTTTGCGCGTACAGTCACCAGTGGAAAGGGCTACGTGTGCGAGAAAGGAGGGAAATGCAGTATAACAGGCAGTAAGCAATTCAAATGATCCAAAATAACATATAATTTGATAATATTGAGAATATGGGAAACGGTCGAAATGTAGAGCGTGTCGTTTTCAAATGTGCTTGCTAGCAAAAATGTCACCTCACGGTACGGTTAATTTTAAATGTTTTCTGATTTAACAAAGATTTGCAGCAGTAGGAAAAACACGAGAGGAGCGTGTAAACGAATACATCGAACCGGTTAAAATAGAAGAAGAAGAGCCGATTGTTGGATATTATGACGAGGTTTTTTTTCGAATCTCTTTAGACATTGGAGAGTCTTGACTCGAGCCAAGACTCTCAAATAACGTTTTACATGTTCGTCTGAACCGTAGTTTATTTTTGAAGGCTGACGTATTGAATGAAGAGAACTTATCGACCAATATATTTAATCTTTTGCACACTGAGCCGGTTACTGCTGCCCAATATTTGGTAAATTTGGAACTGTGAGTTTTCTTCATCAGTTTACTCGATTGAAATATTGTCGTGCGAATTAATAGTTTGCTGCTTATGCGATATTATTTGAATTGCCGCCTAGGTCTCGTTTGGAAAACTCTCAGAGAAGTGATTTTTGTTTATTTTTGCCGTTGAACATATTTTTCTAAATAAGTTTGAAGTTTTTTGGTTGTTAATCAAGCACATTTTATTTTTCGGAGTCGCAATCCGCAAAAAAATTAAGTGGCCATCCGCGCTTCTATTTTTTCAAACTTTTAAACTTGATTATTGAAATTTTTTAATTTCGTCTTTCTTTGACAATATTCTTTGACAATCTCAGGTCGATCACAAACCAAAAGGGTATGTGTTATGCGGAAAATTTTTCGAAGGAATGCGATGGTTCGATGGGAATCGATACAGCATTCTACTTCGCCATGTCCATTACAGCAAACTTACCGGTATTGGGAACATTTGAAGAAAAGAAAAATTGATTAAACTTTCAGATTGACTACATTCTTGAACAATGCTGCGATCATCCTCTCGAGAATTTTAGATTAACATGGTTACGTTGCCATATTGAATATTGCGCAGCAATCGAAGATGTGGCGCTTCTCGAGGAGTCGGAAAAGGTTTGTGCAGCAAATCAAAAATATGTTGTGGAGATATGGGGAAACGCCCATTTGCCGGGAGGGCTGATTCTCTGTTTCCCTCCCGGACTGCTTTTACTCGGGCCCTAAGGAGTCGTTCTGGTCCCGCGCGGACTCACCCAACGACCCATCTTCATCCACACCGAGTGATCTCGTGGTAAAATCTTCGAATTGAAATGAAGAATGTTTTAGTTCCGACTTGTCACAACCAGCATGATGCCCTGTGTTCTGCTTGTTATGGGTGCTTCGATGATTCGAGTGATGGAAAAAAGGAAGGAAACGGATCCGAAAGCTTCAATTCGCGAATGTGTCGCACAAGTGACAGCATTCTCGGATTTTGCAAAAATCGCTATCGACAAGTTCACAGTGAATGTATTCGAAGAACTATTAGATATGAATATGACGAAGGAAGAGTTCGTCATCCTTAAAATATATACATTATTCAACGGTATAGCAATTTCAAAAGAAAAACAAAAAATAATAATAGATCATTTTAGGTCGAGGACAAGAAGAGAATAACACAATACTCGAGTTTCGATCAAAGTATGCAGATTTGCTTCGAAGGTTTCTCAATGCGACGATCACCGATGAAGAGATTCGAATGAAAAGACTCGAGAGGATATTAAATCTATTTTACTCATTACGGGTTAGTATCGTTTTTTAGATTTGTATTTTGACCACAATATGCCTATCATTATAGCTATTTTCAGATAACATCAGCTGCATATGACAACTGGTGGGCTGAGATTTTCTCAGGAAATGTTTGCGGGTTACAAGAGAAGCTCATATACGACTTTTCCATATCAAATATTGATCCAACTTTGTGCCAATTTCTAAAACAGGAAACAAATTCTGAGAACGAGGTTTAATTGTTTATTTGTGATAAATAAATGTGCTAAATTATCTAAAAGAATTCACACGAAACGCAAAACAAAAAGAAAAAAGAATGGAAAACGATAGCGTAATATAATAAGAATTAGGCGAACGAAGAGAAAATAAAAGAATTATGAATACACCGTGAGTGGAACACAAGCAAAAAAAAGAAGAAATCTAACGAGGAAGAGCGTAAGAGCACTGTTTTTGAATTAATTTAGCACACATTTTAAAACGAAATACGTGAAAAGATATACTTACAACAATTATTGATTCTTTCGGGTAGCGTTAACAGTCTTGTTTCCGCTTCCACCGCTTACGGCTTCACCAAGTTGAATCGCATTTCCCAATGGCCCAAGATTTCCAGCATTCGGCGAGATGAAGTTTTTCCAAACATATGAAACCGATTCGTCAATCTTGAATCACAATAATGAACAAATTCGAAATTGTTTTGCAGTGAATACCCATGTTCCAGCCTCACGGAGATGTCCAGAATAACGCGAATAAGCCCAAACACTGAGAGCTCCAATCACAATAACCAAAATGGACGAGAAGATTCCTTGAAAATCGTAAATGATTCGGAGAACATTAATAAACGAATATTACCCGCAATTCCGTCCAACCCCAAAAGTTGGAAGAATTCTTGGCAAATGTAATCGACAATCATCAAAGTGACAAGAACCGCCGGAGTTCGCATTGATTTGAAAAGATTCTTTCCATTGTTGACTTTCAAATAATTCTCATAAGATTCCTGAAAACGATTCGAATTTCGATTTCGAACGAAACATTTGAATACCTGAAGATCATCCTCAAGTCTTTGCAAGAATGTCAAACTGAAATCGACACCGCCCATTTTGCGCGCATTTCGGAACTCGCGAATAGCCTCGTTCTTGCAGCGCTCGTGTTCTTCGAGAAGTTCGCTAGTCGACATGTATGGAGTTCCTCCCCCACAAACTTCCTCCATCAATCGCTGATAAACAGCACGAGAAGCAGCAACAGCAGCGAGATTGTTGGCTTCAGCGGTAGCACGAAGCATTGATTTTGGTTCTGGCAAGTCCTGGCCTGAAAAGGAAATATTTCTGATCATAAATGATTTTATTTTGGATTAGCGCTCTTCTAAGCACTTTGTAAATTTCTCAAAAACAATCCGCTTAAAATGTAAAAATAGTACCTTGGAATATTTTCATGTAAGATTTGAAATACTCCAATAATGCACGACAAGTTATTTTCTGCCCGTTGATTTCCTTATGGACCAAACTGTGAGAATCCAAAATCCGTGGAACCATTCCTTTGAGTTGCTGCTGGAATTCAGGTTCAATTTCTGAAACTCGCTGATCGTCATATAGAGTTTGAATAATTTAAGATACCGGTAAGTTTTCCATCAAAGTTCGGATTTGTGGCAACACGAAGTCCCGGATGAGGCATCAAAAAGCATGAGATATTCTCGAAACAGTTGCGAATATGTTGACGAAGCTGCTGCAGTTCAACATGCTGCTTCTCGGAAGCTTCAAGCCGTCGATCAAGAATTCTTTGGCCTCCTGTGAAACCGAATTCAGCTTCATATGGGAAAGACCAATCACGAACCAAAAACAGCAACGTCTAATATTTTACAATTATTATTTAAATAGATTTGAAAGAATTTAACCTGGAAAGGTTTAGCGCTCGAGTCTTCCAGAGCCAAACGTCCGTATTCGGTGAACAATTGCAAATGTTGAAGGTCATCTTCCTGGATGTTTTGCGATATGTTGTAAATCTTTAAAACAAAAGGCAATTAAATTGTACTCGATTCTAAGGTGTATTTTACTTGAACACTGGAAATCATGGTTGAAAGAGCGAAAATAGTTGCACATTCCTTGACAGTCGATTGCGAGTCGAAAGCTCCCTGAGTGTCCATTAGGAGAACAGCAATCTGCAATACAAACCATTTACTTTTAATAATAATATTGTTGTTTTGTTTCAAAACACTGCTGACCAGAATTGGACGACACTCCAGTTTTTATTCCCCGTTTTTTTTTTCAAATCTCCCCAAATTCTGTTGCTGACATCCAGTGAGAAACGACGAATATTGAGCGGAGAAAATGTTTGAGACGAAGCATTTTTGTTCAAATTTCAAAATATTACCTCTTCACCATTTTTGTCTTTCATGATGAACGGTTCGCTCCAAATAAGGATTCCGTTAGTGTCTCTTTCACTTCCGCCTTTCCATGAAAATCCTTGAAGCGGAACAGTCGGATACATCCATTCAGCATCTTCCAGCTCGATTTCTCCGTTTACTTTTTCAGCGTTTGATCGCCATTTCAAATAACGAAGAAAGAAATTGAGCAGAAAACTTTTTCCTTTTCTATAAGCTCCAGCAACACCAATTACGGCAACCTGTGTTAAAGTAAATAATTAAAATGAAAAATAATCTAAATTACCTTTTTATCTGCAACTTTGGGATCCAAAAGAATTGATTCAAGTGCTTTAACGTTCAGTTCAAACGAGTGGTCAGTATCTTCGACAACTTCGACAATTCGAACGGCATGAGGTTCAGATGGAATTTGCACTGGTTCCACACTTGACGGGAACTCGCTATCATCCTGAACACAAAATGTCTATACGCAAACATTAGAATTAAAAAAAAAAAATATATATATATATATATATATATATATATATTTGTTAGTCTATATATTCTGTTTGCATACCTCGTTCAAATAATCACGAGAGTTGTCCATGCCTGAAAACGACTCATATTACTTCATTTCAACACGAATTAAATAGAAAAAATTGCCGGCAACATTATATTGGTTTTTTTTGTGAGTGTTATCGTTAAATAAAATTGGCGAACAGCGAAGAACATACGCACACAAAATGCTATCATGAAAGAGAAACTGCGGGTTTTTCATAACTAGACAAGCAGAGTGTGCAAAACAAGAGCCAGAGACGCAGGGTGCAAGACGACGAAATATTCACCTCGTGGCGAGAGAAACACTTTCGGTAACATTCGAGTGCTGCCAGCTTTTAAAATAATCTCCAAAATGTATAGATATTTCAAAACGGTGAAATTTAACACGTTATGATACGTATTAATGATTAATTATTGCGAAATATATTTTAGGGCTCATCGATTGCGAATTTTTTTTCTCGTGAAGACGAATAATCAATTGGAAATATGTCAATTAAAATAATGTTAAAATGATCACGCATAATGTGCCGATGAATGAAGTCGATTCAAATGATTTAAATTACAAAAATTGATTATTTGGCAAATGTCTCGAGGCGAAAACACTGTTAACTCAAAACCAATCGCCAAAATTCGGATTCGGAAGCAACCTTATTATCAAATTGTATTCCAAAAAAATTAAATATTTTCTTTTGAAAAAAAGCAAGTACTGTTTAACAAAATATTGGGAAAAACAACGACAGCCAGTGTGAGAGAAGAAGCAAATCTCTGCAACTCTGCGTCAAGTGTACAACACAATTAAGCACCGTATATTTACACCTTCGCAGTATTTATCATTTCGTGTTTAAAAATAATTATTTATCTGACAATTGGAATTCTGGAAACAATTAATGATAAATGAGCAAATACAGAGTGACGGTTTTCTTGAATTACATCATCAAGTAGACCCTCTTCGCTTGAGAGAACGTCCTGAATCAGAAGACTAAATCAATCAAAAAAGAAAAAAGAAACCTTCAAAAACGTTTTGAGCTCTTCAATCTTCTTGTTTTGGGTTTTGTGTGCTTCGATTGTGAGTTTTCGAGTTTGTTGCTCTTTTAGAAGTCGTTCTTCAAGCTCATCTCTCGTTTTTTCTGCTTTAGCCAACATCTCTAATGTGTCTTCTAATTTCGATTTCAAATCAATCTCTATTTGAGAATATTTTTCCATTATCGACTTTTTCTTGTTTTCTGATTCTTCAAGCCTTCGCTTACTATCTTTCAAAGCTTTTTCAGTCTGAACCCCAAACTAAAAAATAACTTTTGTGCCTCAAACCGACCGTCTGTCCGCTTTTTTCCAGCAATCGACGACATTAGTTAACGGGTCTGACACTTCTTTATAGTAAACTCCTTCTACATAGAATTTGATGTAATTTGATGTGTTATGTTGACCAAAGTGCAATTGGAAGAGGCGATTAAGCATTTTGGAAACGATTTCATAAAAAATGCCAAGAAAGCGGAATTGATTGATATGTTAACGAAAATTTTGGAGAAGCGCTTGTGAGAAATAAACGCTTAATTAAGCAAACCGAGCGGGCGAAACCGTGGCAGAAACTAGCTGAAGGCAAAACTAGGGTGAAATTGTGGAACAACGGTGGCAGAAACCGCCGATGGCACAACTAGGGCAAAAATGGGGGCACAATGGTGGCAGAAAGCGGGCGTCCGTTACTTTTGCCACCATTCTGCCACGGTTTCGCCCGCTCGGCTTGCTGAGAATGAGTGTTGTGTGCATTGATGCGTCGCGATGAATGCACAGATTTGCATTACCGAAATCAGGGAAAAGGAGAGCGTGGAAAAATGAACACTGGTTTTGGTCGGGCTCGGCTTTGAAGCGACAAACCTGAATTTGACATATTTTTGATGATGATTTCAGGATACCATAAATCATCAATTGTCCAACTGTGACGTTGAGAGCGAAACAAGGCTCATCTAGATCGACATATAGATTCTTAATAATTCTAGTAAAAAAAGGTTTTTATAAACTTCAAGCACATGACTTATGAGATTTCCCGATAGATTTGTGCATGATCGAAAGTGATTATAGATCTGGCCTGCAAAACAAAAATAATTCTGTATATTAATTTTCGCCATTCTTAAATACTCCAATCATATTCTTTGGAAAATGACCAACGAAAAAATCGAAGTCGCGAAAAAGCAAAAATTTTAAAAGAATGAGGGGAAATTTGAAATGGCTAGTTTTCAAGCCTCGCGCGTTTTTTTTCGGTCGAACTCATCAATTTATAATTAATAACTGCTGCCCATTTTCTACTGGAACGGAAACACGTTAAAGTGTAGCTGAAAGGTTTGCGAAATAATAAGCGAGTCGAATTTTTGATAAAAACTTAAAATAACTTTGTAGTCTTATGAGATTTTCTATAATTTAATCAGCAAATTCCAAAATCTCTTAATAAATTCTAAAATCATTTAATAATTTCTAAAGTTGATTGAGAAAAATCTAAATTATTATAGAGACACGTTAGTTTCTCAATGAATCTCAAAATATTTTATTCGACTTAACAAATTTAATATATATTTCGGGCATTCAGTTTTAAAATTATTTTAAATGTAAGTGTTGTTTTTTTCCTCAATAAAAACAATCTAATCACGTGATCGAAATTCTCCAATTTTCCTTCATTTTCCATTTTTTGAAGTTCTGCACGTTGACGATTTTATTCTCCGTGTTCGCCATTTTGCCAAGCAAATCTGAAAAAAACCAATGCAATGGAATGAAGATTAATGAGACATGAAATTGTAAGTAGTTCAAACAACATTTTTCGAAAAGTAAATTGCCGAGAAATCGAGAACATTAGTTAGAATCGATAATTTTAAACAAAAATTGAAAATTGTTCCTTTTTTCGTCAATTTTGTCATATGCAGAATTTGTCATACAGTAATCACAATTTTTCCACGTTTTCAATTGCCACGCTCCTTTCATTCATTTTCAGTTTTTCTTTAATTTTGCTGTAAATTTTTGACTAATTTCATTTAATCGCGAATTGTTTATATTATTTGTAATGAAAACGTATTAAATTAGCTGTATTGCAGACAAAATATGAATTTGCATCCGTCGGCGGCACTCGGCATTTTGAATTTCAAGTGTTAAAAGGGCGAAGAAATTTCGCAAAAAAGCCGCTGCGTGATTGGAGGCTGACAACTATCCAGGCGGGGGAGCCAACGTCCAGGGGCTCGGAAGCTCTAACCCGCCAGCAAAAATGCTTAATTTAGTTAGGGGTAGTCTGTCGGTTGTTGTCTCACAACAGCTCATTGGAGCTGGGGCGCTTTAGCGCGTAATTTTCTGATTGCCCTTCGACGCTTATGGATCCGGATATTGCTACTCTCGGAAATCAGTTTGATGCAACTTTTTTGGTGTTTTTTAATTGAATATTTCAGAAAGCTCGAAAACATTCAAAGCGCCTGATCGAATGAGAAGAGATTCTGCCGTGTTAAAAGTCAAACGAAACTCGAATCGCTCATGATGTAGTTTGCTTTTTATTTTTGAATTTCAGTAATCGTTTTAATTTCAGTTAATTACTGTAATTTATCCAAATTGCTCAATCGGTTTCAACACGAAATACACTTGAAATCAGTCATTTATAGCCGCTTCCTAGGTGAAAAGTGTTGGGCGACCTGCAAAAGGATTTGAAAACAGTTCGACCCAACTTCTGATACAGTGCGTTATCTCCTACATCCCGTTTGTCATTAAAGACCGGGCTAATTAGCACATTAATTAGTTTTGCAACTTAATCAATTGTTTACTTTCGTTTCCCATTTCGGTTATTATTTTTAAAATAGCGACTTCAATTTCAGATAATAGAAATGAGTTGCAATTTGCCTCAAGTCGCTCAATGATTGTGGATATCCCAGTAAAAAGCTGGATTACCACTCTACCTATGAGGCGAATCGGAAAGATTATCATCTGTATAAGGTTGGTGGTTTTGTATATTCTATTTCAAACTTGTTTCCCACGTTTTATTAATGTTTGAAAAACTCTAGTAAATAAAAAATTCAATCGGATTCGAAAATAACTTCATTTTAATCGAATCGAATATAAATTAATCTGTTTTGAATTGTTCTAATATTTCAATCGAATACGATTTCAAATTTGAAAATGAGAAATAAATCGATTTCGACAATTTTTGAATCGAATTTAAACATTTTCTCAATCGAATTTCAATTCTGTTTCTATCGAATCATGTTAATTTACATTTAATTTTCCTGCGAATCCGATTGATATTTATTTACATGAGAAGGGATTGTCGAACATTGGCCAAATACAATGAAAATCCAAAGGTTTCGGCGAGTGGTGTGCGCTTTCAACTATAATTATCCTGTGAATCTCCACATGTTTTTTTTTCAAGAACGCTGTAATTGGTTTTTTTTTGCATTTAGCCAAGTTCCGCAGGCAATATTAATAATTTAAAATTTCCACGAATCCCAGCGAGAACTGATTCAAATTCTCAAATTGACCCGAATCGATTGATTACCAATTAAGGAAAAATGTTTTGAATTTCGAGAATAAATTGGAATAATTTCAGGGTTCCATCGTTTTTGCTGCTCTCTGTTGCAGTTGAATCTGAATCAATTTGGAATTTCGATGATTATTTTGCTCTTTTTTGTTTTTTTATTTATTTTTGTTTTGATTTGATTTTTTGAATCTTCACCACAAACAGGTAGGTCTTTATTTTTGAAAACGGACCATATTTGAAAATGTTTAAAAGGTTTTGTGACAAAGAGCTTTTGTGTAGTATGCTGTGTGTAGTTGTGTGACTGCAACCGGAATGTTTGAAAAATTTCCTGATGCTGGAAAATTTTTAATTTCTATCTAGAAATTTTCCGATTTTTTTCTTAACATCTGTTGAATGGAAGGTTTTTCGTCATATTTTTATTGTCAAAAATTAAAACAAAATATTTTCCCAATTTTCCTAGATTTGTGGCTCCGGTAACTCAAAACCAATCGGTTGCGATAAAATTCGGATTTTTTGGATCCGATTGATTATTTTGTCGGACCCGATTTGTATTAGATTGAATCAGACTGGTTATTATTCGCATCCGATTTGAATTGAAAACCCTATTTCTCATTCCAAAAAAACACCTAAGCCTAATTTTTTGAGGACAGACACATACCTTTCAATTAAAAAATTGTTTTTCTAAAATAAAATTGGCAGTAAAGAATCACCGGCCGTCTTTGAATAGCAGGTAGGGTCTTTTTTTTTTTCTTTGAAATTCAATACGGTTTGTTTTTGCGGTCATCTGTTGAAATAAAGTATCTTGAATGTTCTATTTTGTGTACCGAAGAATTTCCTGCACAACTTGAATTTTCTGAAAACGAAAGACGAAGATTTTGGTGAACCGCGCCGAAAATCAAAGTTGAATTCATTTCTTTTCAATTACGTGCCCATTTTAAGACAAAACTAAAACTCGCTCAGAGATTCTTTGGCTCCGATTAAATAAAGAGGCATATTTTCATGATAAAAGAAATCATGATGTGTGATTGATCTACCAGCTCATTTTTTTTGTTTTTTTTCTACCAGCTCAGTTTTTCCTTTTTTTTTTCGACGTCACCAGGCATTTCCCTCCTGGCTCGGACCCTTTGGGCGGCAACATTGGAGAGTTATATTCTGAAAACTCTTTCGAGAACTACTCAACTTAAAATACATGTGTTGCCTTCTTCCAAATACGCTCGCTATTTTTGATTGATTGAAGAGCTCATTAACACTCTCGCAAATAGCACCTTCTTCCGATCATCATCAGACAATTCAACACTGGATTCTCATCTTTAATATATTACGCATATACATCCCACTTTGAAAAAACCCATTTTTCAAATCGGGATTTAAAAATTACTCAAAAAATTTGGAACGCTTCACGAATTTGCGTGTCATCCTTGCGCAGGGGCCATGCTAATCTTCTCTGTATTGTTCCAATTTTAGTATATGTTCTCGGAAGAACGAACACCCGCTTATGTGCAGTGTTTATATAGCCCCTGTTCACCATGTACGGACGTGCCAACGGGACACGGCATATTCTATGTATATTATACGTGACAAGACAGAGTACAATTACACTGAAGTGCCAAATTTGGCCTTAAGAGGAGACCAAATGAGTAAAGCCAGATTTGTAAAAAAAAAGAGTATGATCTCATTTTGGTGAAATGCGAACCAGACAAGTGGGGCAGATTGAATTTAACATTAAAATCGTGCGGGAATTGAGGGTCCGGAGCTCGGCCGTGTGGTCCATATTCCCGGTTCTATTCCTTGTTCATGGTTTGTGATAAAAACCAATGAGCAAGAGAAGGGGGACCATAATATTGTGTGGTTATAGAATAGAATGTTTGCCGGCTTCCTACTCCTCGTTCACATCCTGAGCATCGCTTAAATAGGGGTGAGCGTGTGGTATTGATAACCGCCGTATACAGGGTGTCATTTAAGTTCCCGCACAAAAGTTTGACGCCATGAAGAGATTGACTGTCGCACTTTTTGTGCACCAATACAATTTATTTTTGTTAAATAAGGTGTATTTTACTTATTTTCCAAGTTTCACCTCATTCGGATGTGTTTCCGAGAAATGGCGAAGGCTAACATCCATCGCGCTTCCATTATCGAACTTCATAAGCAAAATGTGAGCCCGAGAGACATCATTCAACGGGTCGGTGTGCTTCGTAGAACGGTTTGCGACACCATCAAACGATTCAAGTAGCTAAATACGACCAGTGTCCGTCCCAGACAAGGAAGACTCGTCTCAGTAACCACTCCTCAGAAGATCAACGCCGTTAAATCGAGGATCAGGCGAAACCCACACAGGAGCATGAGAAAGATGGCGTCAGACATGGGAATGAGCATCTTTGCTATGGAACAAATCGTCAAAACAAAGCTTGTACTGACCCCATATCGTGTCCAAAAAGCGGCAATTCTATCGGCCGTCAACAAGCAGAGACGCTTCGAAAAAGCAAAACGACTTCTTGCTCGCACGCGGTCTGGAGAACACCTCGTCACTGTCTTCTCCGACGAGAAGCTGTTCAGTGTGGAGGCGGCATTCAACTCACAAAACCATTGAGTACTTGGCCAAACATCCCAGCAAGCTTCTGAGAAAGGAAGAACATATCATCCAGCCTCACATCCTACCAGTGTGATGGCTTTTGGTGCCATCTGCTCAACCGGGAAGTGCTACCTGGTTTTCGTGGATCAGATGGTGAAAATGAACAAAGAAGTCTACGTTCGGGACATTTTGGAGAAGCATGTGATGCCCTGGACCCAAACGCATTTCGGTGGGCAGAAATGGGTCTTTCAACAGGACGGAGCACCCGCATACACTGCCAAAACTACTCAGGAGTGGTGCCAGACCCATTTTCCCGACTTTATCAAGTCATCCGAATGGCCTGATTGCTCCCCAGACCTGAACCCGCTTGACTTTTCCGTGATGGGGTCTTGCAGGAGAAGGTCAACGCAAAACCCAACTCAAGTGTAGAGGCTCTGAAGAAGACATTACTGGCGGAATGGGACAATCTTTCCATCGAATACCTGCGTACCACAGTCGAATTCTACCCGAAGCGTCTCCGTGAAGTCATAGCTGCGAAAAGAGGCCGAATCAAAAAGAGTTAATAGATAAATATTTGTTATACTATAGATAAAAAAATATTTCGAGTCTCGTTTGATTTGGACTTTTAGTTTCAGAAATGTACGTCTACAAAGTTGTGCGGGAACTTAAATGACACCCTGTATGTATTATTGCTTCCGGTCGGAGATTTGGTTAATATAGATGTCTCCTTCGCTGTTTGATTGACCTGATATTCCCTTCTGACTCAGTTACAAAATTGTCAATTTCGCGAATTTCGAATCAGACTATCGAAATGCTGTCGAGAACAAATCGAACTGTAAAAAGAATAAATGCAAATTTAAAATCGCGTTTCTAAGCCAATTCGGCTAGCGCGTTCTGCACAATTCTGGTTGCGAGTATCAATTTGAACAGCGCAGTTTAGTCTCGCGGATACCACTGATTTGCTTTTATTTCGTGGATTTCCATTCGACTCGATTCTGGGATTCTTGCGCTGTGATTTTCATTCAAATTCAGCAGGACCACGCACTCACAATAGAAATGATGGAAATGAGGCTTAGGAATGATAAAATACATAATTCTCATTAAGATCTACTGACGTGATTCTGATCTGTTATCAGGAATTCCCATTTTAATTCATTACGCTTAAATTGATCACAAGAATCATGTCAAATATGGCAAACAACAAGCGAAAGAGCCCGAGTGCTCATGATGATATTCCACGGAAACGTGTTTTTTTTAAAGAAGATGTGACCGAGGTCCATCTTGAAGTCGTCGAAGGTGCGCCATGTTTTTACTCATCTGTCGTTTTCTCGAAAATTCTATTTCCCAACTATTTTTATCAAATATTCACTATTTTCCAGTACATTTAATTCTTCCTATGCTAATTTATCAACGAGAAAACGACAATTTTTTTTCCATTGCAAATTATCATTTTTTTTTGTGGTTAGAAACAGAAAATTTGACATTTTTTTAGTAATTCAAGAATCACTCTGTGTGCTTAACCAAAAATGGTACCTTTTAAGAACTTTGAACTTGCAATATTTTTTAATTTCCTTTTTTCGTAATTTCTTCAAAAGACACTTTTTCTCGAGCATTACATGATCTCATGGAAATTCGAAAATACTGCACAATTAAGGGGATAAGTGAACCACGCAAGAGGGATATTAGAATTTAATGAATTATTGGAAATTTGAGGAATGAGGGGAGATTGAAGAGGAAGAATTGGGGAGATGTTAATCAATACTTTTGATACGCATTTTTGGTGCGTCGCTTTTTTCGAGCGAACAGACATTTTAAAAAATCATTAGAATCGTGTAGCAAACAATTCTCGGTGAAAACCGAAATGTTTAGCTTTTTCGAGCATTTTTCTTTTTAAACGACTTCAAAGGCGACTCGTGCCGCCTGCATTCGGATTGTCTTCGTCGTTTCATCTACGTGCTTCTCCAAATTTGGTCAGTCTTGCGAGTTGTTTTCGTTGATTCCGTCCTGCGAAATCGCCTTTAAAGTCGTTTAAAAGCAAAATGAAAAACAAAAAATTTGTTCGAGTTCAAAATTTTTGATGTTAAGGCCCCAAAATCGGCCAAAAGCGCACTCGAACCACCGGAGATCTCGTCGAAGTGCGGATCTCGAAGATCAAGGATGCGCCGAGCAGCCCGAAGCGGCCCGCAGTGTGGAGCCAAGAAGACATCGAACGCAGCTTCGGACCGGAGGATGAGTCGTTGGCGGATCCGGAGGCGATGGTCGCGCTGTGCTCGACGCACTGCTCCGAGGCGTCAGGCTGCTCCGAGAGCTGTCCCTGCCTGCTCGACGAGGTGCTGTGTGACGGAACCTGCCCGTGTTTGCCAAGTAACTGCCGCAATCACAACACCATGCGGCTACTGGCAGAGTACCGTGCCCGTCGAGACCGGAAGGAGAAGCTGGTCGAGGCCAATCAATGGTGGTCTTCGGTTCCGGTGGCAGCGGAGCGCCCTCCATTGGTCGTCGTGTCGGAGGAGGAGGAGAAGACGGAGACGGCGGTGGCCGGAAGCAGTGAAGACGCGGAACAGTCAGGACAGCCGGAGTTAGTGGAGGCTCAGGAAGAGGTGGTGGTAGCCACTTTAGAGATGAGACACTTTCATCCCGAGATGATGGGCGCGTTGCGAGGTCTCATCACTGATGATGACCTGCCCACGGGATACCAGACCTTACAAACATCTGGTGCTGTGACGGCCGGGCTTTTGAACCTGGTGCAGTCGCAATACCGCAAGGTCGGTGTGGTCCTTCCGTCGGCCACGAAAGCTGTCATCGAGCGGACGGTGGACGAGGACGGCGAGCATGTTGCAACCATGCTAAAGGAGTGTACCGCCGGAGTCCGAAGGCATTGCGAGGTGCTCCTCATGCCAGTGCACCACCATCAGCACTGGCTGCTCGCAGCCTATACAGTGGCGACCGGCAAGTGCGTCATTTACGATTCGCTTGTCGCGAGCCACTCGCGCAAAACCAAGGCCACCATCTCGAATGGGCTGAAACGAGCTCTCGCCGCGCTCTATCCGTCGACACTCTCGAGTGTCAGATGGGCACCTCAGAAACATCAAGAGGCCCAGACGGACGAGTTTAGCTGCGGCCTGTTCGTGATCGCCAATGCCAGGAAGTTCCTTTGCTCACCAACTAGCAACCTGGCAGCGGCTGAGCGTATGGATTTGGCGAGAGAGCTCAACCTTTTGCGAGCTGTCGTGAAAGGGCTGAGTTCGCAACTTCAAACAATTGCGAACGAGGCATCTGCGAATCCGCCACTTCCCGAAAATGAACCGAGTGTTCCAATAAGATCTAAGAGAACCTCGGCGATTCGCGCGACAACCAAGATCACACGACTGTTCTGCGAGCGATTGGCGTGACGACGAGGCACAATTAAAAGAATAAAATAATTTAAAAGAATGAAAGAAAAAAAATTAACAATAATAATAAGAATTAAATATGAATTTAAAAAAAATTTAAAAAAACAATGAAATAAAGTAAAAAAAAAAAAAAAAAAAAAAAAAAAAAAAAAAAAAAAAAAAAAAAAAAAAAAAAAAAAAAAAAAAAAAAAAAAGAAAAAAAAAAAAAAATAAAAAACCAAAAAAAAAAGAAAAAAAAAATACAAAAAATAAAAAAAAATCATTTTTTGATGGGTTCCTATATTAGGAAACCATTAGTTTCATCACATTCTTCCAATCACGTTTTTTTACGAATAATGAAATGAGATGAAGCCGATTGTGATTGGATTATTATGCTCAAATCGAATGTGATACTCTTCATAAAACAAGTCGAGTTTTCGACAGAAGCTTTGCCAAATTCTTGGATTAGAATCTTCTTGATCTATTTGAAGTAAGAAGGGTTTCTTATGTTGACCAAAAATAGTTGTTCTTTTCAGTTTTATGGAATATTCGAATCAAATTCTAAACAAGCTTATAGAATGAAGAAGCTCTTACGTGGAATGCAGAGAACTGATATCTATCAATCTATTGTGATGCTGATGATGCTTGATAGATTCCCAGTGAAGGACATTCCTTCGGATATTGGTTTCTAGTGAACAAAGACAGAATTTTTATTCTATCGATCTATTGCTTTGGTCTGATCAGTCTGAAATCGAGAAGCACAAGGGAAAGGTGCAAATATTGTGGTAATCAAATCAAATCTTTTCTGGGCTTCTTTATATAAAATAGTTTTAGAAAATAACAGCTGAAAGTATGCTCGAATCGATGTTATGATCAATGAGACAAACAATTTTGATTGCCGCAGATGATCTCTACTCAATTTGTCCGATGAGTTCAGCACACGATCAAGGTGCTTCTGGAACTTCTTCGATTCCACACGCGATTCTTCCATTATTGGACACTTGCCGACTTCTTCCAACCATCAATATTTTATATTTTCATAACGAAGACAACTGAAATAATAGACCAAGATATGTAACGTTGATTTGACGTTTTCTCAAATTATGTTGATATATTGAAGAAGCATATAATAATGATGCATATTACGAGGTAAAAAAGAAGACTTTTAGGTTGCTGAATTTAATTTTTGGTTTTTAGAGAAATAATGAAATATAATCAAGAAATTAATGAATCAATGATATTTCGATAAATAATGACAAGGAACAACGTTTATGCGGAACAAACCAAATCGAGAAGACAGTTGTTTCGAGCGCGCAATCAAGGTGCTCTTTCGATGGTAAGTAAGCTTATTTCAAATTTCAAACCGATATTCTTATTTAGTAACCCTAATATTGTTCACTGAATTCATAGTATTAGTTTAACATTAATTGTCAAATTAAAAACGATGGACAAAATGAATTGTAGAAAAAGTGGAAAAAGATCCATTATCGTTCAGAACTCTCATTTTATTGTCGAATCCATAATATGTATAGTAATTTTTATATAGTTGATAGGAACTCTGTTTCTTTCAACCCTTTTTATTTTACCCATTAGTTTCTCTTTTTTTTTATCGATTCCCTGTTATCCAGGCTCATTTATTAGCATTCATTTCTCGCTACAGTGTTGCCCTTTTTCCCGTATTTGTAATATTTTAAACGACGGACAACTTCTTATTGTTAAAAAAAGAAGAAAAGATCCAGTGTCGTTTGATTGGTTGATTTATTTTGATTGTATTATTTTTGTTTCTACTTCCTATGATCGTTTGATAATTGAAAACGATTTGATGCGAAAATGGTCGCCTCCAAAATGTAATTAATTCGAAATTTATGGCCTAAATACAACAATAATTTTTCAGATCGATTAAATATGAAGTCGATATACAAATTTGAAATTGATTGAAGAATCTGGAATCAGCAGAAAAACAAAAATAAATGAGCCGATCGAATCGTATGATTATATATTCCAACTTAATTTTCATTGATTTTCATTTTTTAGAAAGGAAATTCACCCAAAAACCACGTGCAAATCCTTATGAATTGAAGGATCTTCTTCGATTATTTATTTCTACACACATTTTTGACGGAGCCGAGCTCGAAAGAAAGAGAACAAAGAAGAAAACGGCTGCAATTTGCTGATCTTTGAATGGAATGGCTCCTGATGCGAAAGAAGACGGAATACAGTAGCAAATTAGTTATGATCGTCAACATTTGGTCGCAAATGTTAATTTAATTCATATGATGAGAAAAGAAGACACTTGAATCTCTAGTTAAAAGAAATGCAAAAACGAAAAGAAAAATTCCTTTAAAAAAATTTTAAAAAAATGATATTGAATAGTTAGCGACGGACAACCATTTTTAATGTAAATAAAAGATCCATTGTCGTAAAAAAATGAAAAAAATCTCCATTTGTTGTATTTTCTCTTTTAAACTCATATTTTTGCTGTTTTTGCTTTTTGCTTTACAATTTTGATTTGATAGAACTTCATCAAAAAGGTAAGCACATATAAAAACCTCATGCCATTGCATAATTCAATATTTCAGAAGCCTTCTTTGGGTTTTTCAGTCGAAGATGCGCGCTGCCCAAAAAAGTTTTACCCAAAGGATTGCCAACTACGTTCGTTTTTTTCGCCCGATGATGTTCCTTTAAAAGTAATATCGGAACGGAGGGCAGGGACACCATAATGTCGTATCCAATTTAAATTCGGGGAAGGAGAAGCGTTGACTGACACTTTTAGCAATTACGATTTTTGCGCCCAGTGATGAACCATTTGTTGCAACACAAGTGGATCGGAGGGCGGGGAAATTGACGAAACCTACTAGTTTGCTGTCATTTTTAAGGACCCTAGAGTGCATATGGGGCCGATCGCCCACCATATATAGGACTTATTCATCTAAAAAAAATGGCATTATGCCAGGCAAATATGCCAATCAAATATAAATTTAAAAAATGCAGATAATTGAGACGAAATATTATAAAACAAAGTTATTTGAACTCACATTTTAATTAATTTTTAAATTTTAAAATATTTCCATAAGTGAAAGACGATTTCCTAATTTAAATTCAAACAACACTAAAAATTTAATAAATATTTCGGGCATTCAATTTTAAAATTATTTTAAATATAAGTGCTGTTTTTTCCTTCAATAAAAACAATCTAATCACGTGATCGAAATTCTCCAATTTTCCTTCATTTTCCATTTGTGAAGTTCTGCACGTTGACGTTTTTATGTCCGTGTTCGCCATTCTGCCAAGAAAATCTGAAAAAAAAAACCAATGCAATGGATTGAAGATGAATGAGACATGAAATTGTAAGTAGTTCAAACAACATTTTTCGAAAAGTAAATTGCCGAGAAATCGAGAACATTAGTTAGAATCGATAATTTTAAACAAAAATTGAAAATTGTTCCTTATTTCGTCAATTTTGTCATATGCAGAATTTGTCATACAGTAATCACAATTTTTCCACGTTTTCAATTGCCACGCTACTTTCATTCATTTTCAGTTTTTCTTCAATTTTGCTGTAAATTTTTGACTAATTTCACTTAATCACGAATTGTTTATATTATTTGTATTGAAAACGTATTAAATTAGCTGTATTGCAGACAAAATATGAATTTGCATCCGTCGGCGGCACTCGGCATTTTGAATTTCAAGTGTTAAAAGGGCGAAGAAATTTCGCAAAAAAGCCGCTGAGTGATTGGAAGCTGACAACTATCCAGGCGGGGGAGCCAACGTCCAGGGGCTCGGAAGCTCTAACCCGCCAGCAAAAATGCTTAATTTAGTTAGGGGTAGTCTGTCGGTTGTTGTCTCACAACAGCTCATTGGAGCTGGGGCGCTTTAGCGCGTAATTTTCTGATTGCCCTTCGACGCTTATGGATCCGGATATTGCTACTCTCGGAAATCAGTTTGATGCAACTTTTTTGGTGTTTTTTAATTGAATATTTCAGAAAGCTCGAAAACATTCAAAGCGCCTGATCGAATGAGAAGAGATTCTGCCGTGTTAATAGTCAAACGAAACTCGAATCGCTCATCATGTAGTTTGCTTTTTATTTTTGAATTTAAGTAATCGTTTTAATTTCAGTTAATTACTGTAATTTATCCAAATTGCTCAATCGGTTTCAACACGAAGTACACTTTTGAAATCAGTCATTTATAGCCGCTTCCTAGGTGAAAAGTGTTGAGCGACCAGCAAAAGGATTTGAAAACAGTTCGACCCAATTTCTGATACAGTGCGTTATCTCCTACATCCCGTTTGTCATTAAACACCGGGCTAATTAGCACTTTAATTAGTTTTGAAACTTAATCAATTTTTTTTGCTTCGTTTACCATTTCCGATATTATTTTTATATAGCGACTTCAATTTCAGATAATAGAAATGAGTTGCAATTGGCCTCAAGTCGCTCAATGATTGTGTATATCCCCGTAAAAAGCGGGATTACCACTCTACCTATGAGGCGAATCGGAAAGATTATCATCTGTATAAGGTTGGTGGTTTTGTATATTCTATTTCAAACTTGTTTGGCACGTTTTGTAACGAAGAGCTTTTGTGTAGTATGTGTTAAGGAATCCATGCGGGCGAAGACACTACCCGCGTCCGCTTGTTACTTCCTTGTGGATTCCCGCATATTTGCTCGCTCACATGGATTCCTTACTGTGTGTAGTTTTGTGACTGCAACCAGAATGTTTGAGAAATTTCCTGTTGCTGGAAAATTTTTCATTTCTCTATCCAAAAATTTTACGAAAAAATTCCGCGAATTTTTTCAACCAAACGTTACTCTGTTGATTTTCGAAGGTTGGAAAACGTTAAAATATTTAGAACACTGGGAAATTTCAATTTTACACATAGGATTTCGTTCATTTTTGCTTCTTTCTGATTTCTTAACATCGGCTTCTGTTGAATGGAAGGTTTTTCGTCATATTTTTATTGTCAAAAATCAATACAAAATATTTTCCCAATTTTCCTAGATTTGTGGCTCCGGTAACTCAAAACTCAAAACCAATCGGTTGCGATAAAATTCGGATTTTTTGGATCCGATTGATTATTTTGTCGGACCCGATTTGTATTAGTTTGAATTTGACTTGTTATTATTCGCATCCGATTTGAATTGAAAACCCTATTTCTCATTCCAAAAAAACACCTAACAAGGGAGGTCATTTTGCTGTCCGTCTTAAAATTTTTTTATTTTTTGCATACAGATTCTTTAGAAAATTTCCAATCGAATGAACTAGGTCGCTACCTGCGCAAACTTCTAGTTATCGAGATATGGACCTTCAAAGTTTTAGCCCCTCCCCACGTGAATTTTGTATACAAATTTGCGGAAACTCGAAATGAAATAACGTGATGTCTTATCTCGCGCTTATATCCTGATCAGGTAGGGTCTTGTTTTTTTCTTTTTTTGAAATTCAATACGGTTTGTTTTTGCGGTCATCTGTTGTTTTATTTTGTGTACCGAAGAATTTCCTGTACAACTTGAATTTTCTGAAAACGAAAGACGAACATTTTGGTGAACCGCGCCGAAAATCAAAGTTCAATTCATTTTTTTCAATTACGTGCCCATTTTTGGACAAAACTAAAAGACGCTCGGAGATTCTTTGGCTCCGATTACATAAATATAAATATTTTCTTGATAAAAGAAATCATGATGTGTGGTTGATCTACAAGCTCAAAAAATGATTTATTATTATCAAATTGTTTTCCAAAAAAATTAAAATATTATCTTTTGAAAAATCAAAGCAAGTTCTAGTATTTAACAAAATCAAGATTTCAACTAAGTAAACACAAAAGAAATTAAAATCTCGCACGTTTGAAGAGCAACAAATTCATTTTACAAAACACGAGTCGTTCTTCAGCGAATCAATGGCTAATATTGGGAAAAATAGTGACACACAGTGACACTGTGAGAGAAGAAAAAAAATCTCTGCAACTCTGCGTCAAGCGTACAACACAATTAAGCACCGTATATTTACACCTTCGCAATATTTATCATTTCGCGTTTAAAAATAATTATAGTCGGCGTCCGATTCGATAATTTTTTAATCGAATGAGGTTGGAAATTCAAGAAAATGCGAAACTCATCAAGAAAAATGAAGCAGTTCACTTGAAAACAACAAAATAAGCGTTCACGCGTGGCGAGACCTTTTCAAGGCGGATGCGCGTAAATCTACCCGCGTACAGTAGTTGTCGGACGCCGACTATATTTATCTGACAATTGGAATTCTGGAAACAATTAATGATAAATGAGCAAATACAGAGTGACGGTTTTCTTGAATTACATCATCAAGAAGACCCTCTTCGCTTGAGAGAACGTCCTGAATCAGAAGACTAAATCAATCAAAAAAGAAAAAAGAAACCTTCAAAAACGTTTTGAGCTCTTCAATCTTCTTGTTTTGGGTTTTGTGTGCTTCGATTGTGAGTTTTCGAGTTTGTTGCTCTTTTAGAAGTCGTTCTTCAAGCTCATCTCTCGTTTTTTCTGCTTTAGCCAACATCTCTAATGTGTCTTCTAATTTCGATTTCAAATCAATCTCTATTTGAGAATATTTTTCCATTATCGACTTTTTCTTGTTTTCTGATTCTTCAAGCCTTCGCTTACTATCTTTCAAAGCTTTTTCAGTCTGAACCCCAAACTAAAAAATAAATTTTGTGTCTTAAACCGACAGTCTGTCCGCTTTTTTCCAGCAATCGACGCATTTTTAAATTCTCCTCTTCTTTCTCGCTCGTTCTTCGCATTTCGTTTTCAATTTCTTCATTTTTCTCGTTGATTATCATCTCAAGTCTTGCAATTTCTTGAGATTTTTTGGTTAGCTCAAGTTCCAAATGAGCAATCACCTAAAACAATTATTTTATTTCGAAAATTTTCGGCGTCGCGCTGTGTTGCGTAAATTGTATAATAATTAAAAAAAATGTTCATTCACCTTTATTTCTACATATAAAGTTCTGCTCAACATTGCTTGAGAAAATTCCCACCACCATTTGCATTTTTAATGGATATTCAGCTAATATTCTGTACTCGTGAGATGTCGATAATACCTGGTTGTTCATCAAAGTGTGTCCTTTGTTTTCTAAACTCGTTTCGGCTCGAATTTCCGCGACAGCTTGCTCAAACTCGGCAACTAAATCAGCCCGAGCTCTAAATATTCAAACGTTTTTCGAAACAGTCTTCTCAAATCTTTGGAAAGTCGAGAAGAGTTTGTTCTTCTTTTTAAAAACTACTCTTTTTAGAAACTAAGTCGACTAAAACTACACACAGATTCTGCTGAACGTCTAGTCTTTTTTTGATAGTCTAAGCAGTGTTTGATGGTCCAGAACCCCTCAGCAGACTTTCAATCATTCACTAACAATTCCTTTGCTACAATTTTCACACTTCGTTCTTCAGCTTCTTTTCTTCGAATTATTTCTTCTTGATCAGCCACAACTTTTTTCAATTCGTTCAATTTCGTGCTCATTTCGACAATTTCCAATCCAATTCTATGCTGATTCCCGAGTTGGGTATCTTAAATCCATTTAAATTATAGTTTCCTAAAAAATTCAAACAAACCCATAATTTTCATTTCACTTCTCAATTTTTCGATTTCTTCTTTCATTTTAAATTCCTCTTTTTCAAAATTTTCGCGGTTGATCGTCATTTGCTTCTTGAAATCATTTTGTTGAATTTCCAGCATATCTTCTAGTCTAGCAATCTGAAAACCGTTCAATTTTGAAGGAAAATCATAATAAAATGAGAGAACCTCTTCGTCTTTTTCCTCGACCAATTTTTTCAAATAACTGATCACATCATTCGTTTCGAATGTCAAATTCGCGAGTTTGTTCTCTGTCGTTTCATTTGTCACAATCAATTTTGCAATCGTTTCCTAAAAACTGCCCAAAATTAATTTAAAAAAAAAGAATATACCTGTAGTATTTCGATTTGCTCTTCGTAGGGTTTTTCGTCGGAATCTTGCTTGCGCATTTCGCACAAAATAACTAGGCAATGTTCATATTTCCGGAATAATTTGAGTATTTCCGTTGCCTATTCTTCTCGTTTTTTTTCGAATTCGCTAAAACTAGCATAAACCATGCAAAATATACATTTTTGAAAGAAAAATTGTTATGTAAAAATTGAATCGCATAAACTTGCCAATTTTGTACATTATATTATTATATCACATTCTTAAATAGATAGGACAACTGATTGCAGTGACATCCAGCCAGAAGATATTCTACATAGAAATCGACGGCCTCCACAAGCGACGCGCACTGTCTATAAATTCGTCATTCGATGAATCAATTCATTTGTCATCTGGCTGCGGAAACAACCCCTACAGATGTTTGAATTTCGCGTTTTCAACGCAAATCTTATACAGTGTCTACACTATGTTTTCCTACCCTTTTTTGAGCATCCGTTTAATCACTTCAATTTTTGAAATCTTCACTATCTATACTCAGTTATGATTAATATTACTCATGTAATCCACACTGGATAATATCTTGCATAATTCCATAGAAAGCTCACTCGAAGTTGAGTGTATGTAATTGTGAATGAGTCGCTCACTTTGTCCCGCAAAAATAATTGTTTTGGCTCGCAGTAATGATTCTCTGTCGACGATCTTTAGTGTTCCGAGCTCATTCCTTCTTATCCCATCATATTTCGAGGCAGATATCACTTGAAACAATCGCATCGCCGCAGCCGAATTCATAAGCTGCTCTCGGAGGTCTCGGAGGGTCTGCGTCACTGGCATTCTGCGTCTCCGCGCCGCTCGCACTCCCTCCTCACTCAGCTGACTCGTCGCGAGTTGCGGCAAAATGAGGCAAATTTCGTCTCCGATTTTTGCGTCTTATTCTTCGTTTTTTTTTCCCTCGATGCCATCGTTTTTTTGTGCGGTGCATTCGACCCCCCCCCTTCTTTTTCTTCAACACACATGTTTACCACCATCGATTCATGCCCTCAAATGATTATTTCAAATAATTTTGTTTTTGCAAAATCCAAATAATAGTGTTTCGTTTTGTTTTCGTGTGAAAAATGTAAACGTCTATTATCAACTATTTATGTGTATAAAATATGCCATAAAAACGCGCACAATGTAGCACGTGACACCTGGTTTCGGCAGCCGTTTTGACCATCTGCGCGAAATATTCGATTTCTAACATATGCTCTTCTTCCTATTTGTTCCTCTCAGTACTGTTTCATGTTGACAAACTTTTCTGGCATATAGTTAAACATCACATGGCACTTCTCTAGCAACGTGTAAGCATTTGTTAGCATTCTGTGAGCGGAAGGAGGGGACCGGTTGAGCACAAGCGAAACACGCAGCTTCGTTCGATCTCATATGGTTTCGTTCGACTGGTTCGTTGTAATTAACGCGAAAATCAATTGCCTAACTTGTTATATCATCATTTTGTTTGTTTTCGCTTTCGGATGCTGAGAACACACCCCATTTTGGTCATTTTTGGCATCGCACAACTTTTACTTTCATTTCAATTCTTTCTTTCTTTCTTTCTTCTATTCAACAGTTTTAAGTTTTTTGGTAGTGCCGTATTCTATTCAAAGAACAATCAGACAGTCAGTCATCTGATACGCTTTCGAAGCCGAAACAAATCGAAATCTTCAGAAATTTTGCAGATTGATGATTTTGTTTTACTAAAAACGCCAAATGACTATCGATATCCACTGCAACGTTGAGAAAAAAAACACAGTTGGTGGTTATCACAAAGCATTGGGCAGATGTCTTTTCGCCCACCTGACTAACAACTAATGAGACAAGAAAAAAGCGAGCGACGTTTCAAAGAAACGAGCAAAAAATTCAAAATATCATGCGTTTTTCCGCTTTCAAGACAAACATTCCAACTATTAAACACACTTCAGATCAAATTCGTCCAAAGAGACAACATTTTTCTGAAGGAACAAATAATGAAATATGAAATATACTCGAATTGTTGTGATAGAACAACAATCATTTTTCTGTGTTGATCGCAATTCTCATTTTTCAATCGTCTAGATCTTGTTAGCGATCCGAGTTTTCGCTATAACAAGTTGAAACTCGAATTCCATTTCACGCGCATCCTATTATATGAAAAGTTAATATAATCGAATTGGCCTCCCTATTTTTGCTATTTCATTTTGAACTAGTCAATATCGGCTACCAATCGTTATGGTTCACAATGAAAGAAAATTCGAATTGGCAACGAATCAGCAGAAAATATGCGACGGAAGAGATGTGTCGTGTCTATAAATTGATAATTTGATGTATGTCGGTCAGGTGACTTTACCACTAATTTCACTGCATCCGACCTCTCCTCCTCACGTGTCCCGATGCTTTTTTGAGCGCCGCCGAATAACCGGTTCGCTAGTCTGCCAATGGCAACTCATTCTCTCGCTTCTCCGCCGCCGCCACCGCGTTTCACCGATTCTCGATTTTCAACACACTCAAAATGAACCATGGCGCGATGACCTTATGTGTGGTTTCGAAGCGAATCATATGACTCTCACGACACAAAAGTAAATGCAACACAGTATTACACTGTCAAGCTCGTCGACCGTTTCCGACTATTTAGGCTCCCTTCTCTCTTCTCATACTCCATTTCATTGTTGTTTCATCGTTTATGAGAACAATTTTACAGACAATTTGGGTAGAAGAAACCGAACTGAAAATCATGACGCCGCGTTTACGTAGTGATAGTGAGACCTCAAGCGATTCATGGTCTATTGTTGAAGGTACGAGCATTTAAAACATTCAAGTTTCGCAGATCCCAATCGATATTTTCAGATGGGGCACATGATATTGTCGAATTCTCTGCGCAATCGGATGATTCCGACATTGAGGATCAAAATGAACAAATCGTCGAAGTATCGCCGTGTAGTTCATTTCAGTCTGAATTAGGAATTTCAGGAGCCGATCAGCGACAACGAGAATCAAGAAAGCGATGTGACACAGTACAGTTCAGAAGAGGATGATCGGTACGAAGATGAGGAAGGAGAGCAAGAAGAATTCAAAATTCAAGAGTATGCAGAAGATCGCCAAAATACCGACGATGACGAAGATTCCGATGATGAAGAGGAAGATGAGGAAAAGGTGGAGGAAGACGAGAATTGTGATGATGAAGAGGAGGAGGAAAGCGAAAGCGAGGATGAGATAGAGGATGAAAATGAAATTCCGGACAATGTTCTTGATGAGATTCCATCGTTGTTCGGTAAAAAACAGCGAAAATCCGTACATTATTTTTTTTTCTAATTTAGTGGCACTTTCGGAGCTCAAGATTCGTCCACTTGTGCTCTTCACCTCTATTCTCATTGTTTTCCTACCTGTCCTTATTACCCGCCAGGGTGTGCTCTTCCGCCACCCATCACCGGATGTCGAACCCAGCCAGCAGCGCTGGGTTTCCGCTATCGCAGCGGAGGGCAGTAGGAGATTTCTCGCATGGATGCGACACCAATTTCAGACAAATCCCTATAAGCATAAAGAACCCGATTTTCCCTATAAGAAGTTAACTGAGGTCTCGTTTGAAGAATACGTTAAGAAGTTCGAAGAGGCAAGTTTTTTTTTTCATATTTTTTAAAATTTCTTTTTTTTATTTTTTTATAGGAAATGAAGAGGAAAGAGCGAGAAATGAACCAAATTCGAAGATCGAAAAAGTGGGATTTTTTGTATAGCGGAAACTACACAAGCCAGATGACTCCGACAACTTCGTTCTTCAAAGTTTGAATTCCATTTTACATCAAATGTCGAATTCTTACTTGTAGCCCATAGCTGAGCCAGTTCCACCATTGAACATTTGCGAACAAAAACCACGAAAAAACTTGTCGATTACTCCTCAGCAGAAAGAAAGTGACCGAAGAGTATTGCATCAGATGCGAGCATTTTCTCGTTTGGTCACTCCAACGATTTTCAAAGCTCACGAAGTCAAGACGAAGGCTGTTCAGACCCTATTCAGACCGGTATCACCTAGACGGGTTGTCCGCAAAATGAGACCCTCGTTTGCGCCATGTCTCGACTGGCAGAATTCTTCTTTCGCGCCATGCGAAATTCGCTCAAAAAACGTGCCGAGTGTCGTGTATGATCACTTCAGTAATCAGAAGAATTATAAGTCGCAGGTAAGGCCATTCGAACGAAAATATGTGTCACATCGAAATGGAAAATCCCTCATCTGTTCGGAATATTATTTTTTATATTCATTTTCAACCATTCGAACTGCTCATTCGAAAGTAACGAGTTTATGAGATAAGAAATATCAGAGATAAGAAATATTGAAAAACCAAAACAAAAACAATCGAATATTGATTCAGATGCGCCGCAATTCAAAGACCAAACAAAAATATGCAGTTTTAAAGAGAAACGCTGATATAATTTCTTCAAAGGTACAAAAAATTGATATTATAAATAAATGCTTGAAATTAAGAAGGCAAGCGAATCAATGAGGATTAAAAGAGCACCCCTGAGGCAGTGTGATTCACGCAGTTACACGGTTTGATAAATTTCTGTTTTTTATTTTTATTTTTAATCAAATATTTTAAAGAAATATCGCCCACAAATCCAATACAAAACGCCAATTCCGTGTGTTGTTCCAACACAAAGTAAGATTTTGAGAAAATCGCGTTTGAGAAAATTGTTGAAATTTGCAGAGCCAAGCAAATATTCGCAAAATGATTGGTACAGCGAACGCAATCGTGTTCGAGCCAATCTTCGCAAACACTAGACGATTCTCTATGGAATTTTTCACGCTAGTTGTATAATTTTGTAAATATGTATGTGAATATTTTACAATGCCCTCCCGATTCATCTTTCACCAATAAATGCTAGCCCCTCTTCAATCGTGGAACGTCGATTTGTATCGGTTATTCAGCAAAATTCGCTCGCCGCCCACTGCGTTCAATCAAATTCGTGTCTTTTTTTTTCATTTCACCAATAAAATATGTAGTTTAATGACTGATGCCATTCGATGTCGATGGTCTTTGTTGTTCGTCGAGCTTCACGAGTAGTTCAAGAGACTGAAACAAAAAACATTGGGTTGATCTATTGAAGTCTCAATCATTTTTTTCGGCATGAAAAATGTTTCAAAATTCGCTTACCAATATCATTTCTTTCTTGTCGATTATTTGTGATTGAATGTCGAGAATTTTAGTTCGATGAGTGTGCTGAATTTATAATTTGTTTCCCACAAATATTCTTGTACATTTCCCTACAATATCTTGTTCGGTTATTCGAAGATTCTCGAGAAACTCGTCCTCATTGTCAGTCGCCGTCTGAAATTTCAAACATTCATTTTTTTGTTATAATACGAAATCGATTACCCCTTTATCGGATGTGTTCATAATGACAGATCGTTTCTTAACAGATTCCGCAAATCTCGATTCTTCGGCTTGTAAATTCGTTTGCAAATCGCGAAGCTCTTCGCGTAAATCGACGAGTTCGTGCAATTTCTCAAATATTTTCAGTATTTTCGAAAAACCCCCAACAAACTCACTTTTCTTCTGTCATCTGGGATACTATCGTGTCGGGACATTTTCTGCAACTTAAAAAAAGATATGGATGACAGCTCAGAAAGGCGGATATCAGAAAGCGAGTATTTGTCAGTTCTCTCTCTGGACAAAGAACCAATTGGTCATTCGAAAGGACTCAATTTAATCGAGAATACGTTGTTTCGTGCAGAAAGTTGGTTTTTCGAGAAAAATGAGGAAAAAATATCTGCTCGTATTGGCGAGAAACGACAAACGGACATCGAATAATTGGCATGTTGAAAACAACGAAATTCCTCTGAAATTTTTTCTCTGTGATTAAAAATATAGTGAATATCGTGCGTTTTCTTATTTTTATAATAAATAAAACTTTTAAAAATTGAATGAAGTTTTAATTAAATTTTCGACAATTCAAAAAACCAAATTTTGATTTTTTGATATGAGCTTAATCATTTATCAATGAAGCCAACACAAGCAAGATATATAATAGCAGCAAACTTCATCATTGGCGTTCTATAATTATTTTGCTCAAGGGATCGAAAAATCGGCCAAAATGACATGGTCATGTGACTTTGCGAACAATTATCTAGTCCGATTTTATTCAAAAAATTTTGGATAAATGGATGACATCGAAATGAAAACACTATCGGAGACTTATTTGTTCGTTTTTTGTCAATTAAAAAAAATCATGGAAAATTTGATAGAAAATTGTCCATTTTATACAGATTATCGCGATAAATTTCTTGCGTAAATGAATCGTTATCGAAAATCGAATTGCGTATGTTCGATTTTTAATCTAATTGAAATTGCTTCTTTTTTTGTTGCCAAAATGGTTAAAATTATTGGAGAGGAAGTCGAAAAGTGAGAACATCTTGCAAAATGCATTTCTTGCTTCTCGTAAAGTCGCATGTTTTCGACAGAAATTCGAGGATAGCGAGTTGAGAAAAAAAAACATTCGTTTTGTAAATTTATTGTTAATAAAAAGAAACAATTGGAGAAATCTCTATGGAGACGAGTAATAAGCTTAAAACGAATCCGATTTTTGTTGAAAGATTGATTAATCCCGAGTGTTTGCACTTTGATGGGCCGCGCACGAAACGAAAAAGTGTTGGCATAATGAGGAAAACGTTTTGAATAATATCCTTCGAGTAAGGGGCCGAAGAGAAAAAAAAATGAACAAATAAAGTTCATGCTCATTGACGCAAATAAGGAGAATACATAATATATATATATTGGAGAATTACACCTCAGACGATTGGCGTTTTACATACATACATATATGTACATGTTGCTACTTTTGAATTTACGATCACCATACGAAGAATAGGCATTCATTTTGGTTGCGCGAATCTTCGGTGTTTGCATTATCAATCATTTCGATATTTTATAATGTCAGATTCTCAACTGAAGCTGATAGGATCTTGTTAGAATATAGGATTTTCAATAAGGTCTCGAATCGCATTTAGTGGAGAAATATTGCATTCATTTACGCGCAATAGTCGTCAGACGCGTTGCGGTTCGCGTGCGGTCACTGTCGAGAAAGTTATTTCCGAATTTAGTAAGCAGTCCGCTAAAAAAACCTTAAAAAACTATGAAAAATAACGCGTCGGTCCTGCAGCGGCCGATTCTGGTAGTCACTTTTTTCCAGCAACAAGCTATACGAAAAAGTTGTAAAAAAAATGGCAGTGTTTCAACGGGGAAAATTAATTCAATTTTGAGTAAACGATGTGAAAACCTTTTTTGTCGACACGCACAAAAAACGACGGGGAGTGGTTTAAAAGAGTTGTTCTGTGGCGAGAACAAATCTTTTCTTTTTCATCCTCAGGGCTCGAAAATAGTGCGTAATGGAAAGAAGAGATGAGGGAAAAACTTTGTCGTTTTTCTACATGAACTGATTTAAATAATGCCGACATCTTTTTTCCTGAAAGTTCTTTGCAAAACGAATATAATTCGAGAACGGAATTTGAGGAAAAAAATTGTCTGCCGCGAAGAATGCGAGTGTCGTTTGCCACGAAACGGCTCGCCTTTCAAGTTTCTTTTGTTTCGAGAAATTGTGGCCGTGAAAAATAAGGAGTGAAAAATGAACGAATTGATGAAATGTCGAGGGATTCGAGCAAATCGGAATGGCGAAAATAAAAGAGAAAACGAAAAATATTGTGATAGAGAAGAGGCATTGGCGAGCAAGGAATGAGGTGTTCAAATAACTGGATTGCAAAAAGAATTCGATGGTTCAAGTCAGAATAGTCAGAAAATGTTTTTCTGGATATATTTAAAACATAAAAACATAAAAATGAGACTAATCCCAAATAGATCATGTGGAATTATCGGGAAAACATAACTTAAAATTTCTAGTGCATCAGATCAACTCAGCATCTCGGAAAACCATAAAATGAGTAAAAAAAATGTTAAAAAGAAAGCAAAATTACGAATTTAAGTTGTCAGACTTGATCCAAATTTGAAACAGTATTTTTTCATCATTTTCACCTTTTCTCTCAAAAATATAAAAATATCCTCTAAAAGTCTCTGAAATCGTTGTACATTCGATACGGCTTCTTAAAATTTTTTAAAGGCAAGCTTATATACATATGTAAGACCATAACAATTCTGTTAGCGGAATCATTCCTCGAAATTGCTTATCATTGAATTGGTGATCATCGGGATTTACTACTGCTTCCCATCAGTCGTTAGAAATCGACAATATCGTCATATTAATATTATCTTTGTAAACACACCGCCAGCTGATAAACCAATGCATACATGCACACATTGCTTTTAAACCGTTTTTTTTCCGGTCAATACTACTTCCCACTTAAAACTTTCCTATAGTATCATTTTCCGTAGGAAATTATTTAAGAAAGTCGCATTGTTTTTTTTTATTTCACATATTGCCAAAGACAGACCATTTCTGTAATTTGTCTTAAATCGCTTGGTTTCGCATCGATTGAGGATTTGGCTGCGAATCAAGCATAATCAAGACTACAGAATGTATATATCAAATTCGCATACAAATATTTGTTAATTTCGCTTCAAGAAACAAAATCCCCAATTTCATAATTTGACCGATTATGAAAGTTATTTAAATTTCCGACAGTTGTAAGTCTTCGACAATATCAGTGTTTTGAAATTCTATTGAAATACTACTTAGATTATAACTGTTATCAAGAATATATAAGAATTTGTTTTAAAAAATTTAAAGCAACCCTTGAGAAACAGTACTTCTCTTTTCTCTTTTTCGTTAAAATTTGAAGAAAAATTAAAAATTTATAAGCACGTTTTTACAAATTCTTTTAATTTTCTCCTAAATATTCACAGTTATTTTGCGGCGAAACATCTCTTAAAATGTTTGGAATTTTTGCCAGTTTTGAGCATAAGCTGACGATAATTAATCATCAAAAACATGAATGACTCACAGTTTTCATCAACACAATGGTTTTGAAAAGAGTTGACAAGGTTTTGCCGACGTCGCGCGACTTCGGAATATTGGCAAAATGCCAAACATTCAACCTAGCGGCACGAAGCACGCGCCTTAAAAAAAACTGAAGATTTGGAAGAACTTTAACCCGAATTCACACTAAATAAATCAAAATTTAAATTTACGCCCGAAAAAATCAATATTCGACAGTTTTTCAAGGTGCTTCCTTTCTTTTGTGATTTTTATAAAGGTTCATTCAAAAATTGGTTTTTTGACATACATTTTCAACCATGAGAAAACACTCAGAACGGAAACTTAAAAATTGAGAAATTCGGGGATTTGATTCAATACTTGAAAAAAAAATCTACTTATAAATCGGTGCCGAGTTCTCGTTTCTGTGCAATTGTATTAATTTGTCGTACATTCGACAAAGAGGAGAAAATTTATTTTAGTTATAGCTAAATCGAATGTTTTCAGATTATATATGGTATCGCCTGAATGCTTTGCGATTTCATTAATTTTGGTTTGATATTCTCAACAGTGAAAAAAATAAATCTGAATTTTCAGATAAATGGACGAAGAAGTTTACTGCAATACACGATTGGTTGCTTGGTCATTTTACTAATAATCACAAGCATAACAAATGCAGAGAAATATGATTTAATATTCGAGAAAAGCGAAAACTGCACAGATGCATCGGGAAAATTCTTACAGTGTAAGTTTTGACATTGCCGACTTCATTCATACTGATTGTAAGAAGACTTTCTTGTCTTTTTCGAACAGTGATGGATGAGATTTTTGAACTGACTCAAACTATTTCCAATAGAGCTAGATATAAACATTTTTCCGGAAAAAAATAATTTTTTTAAATCAATAATTTGAAGAAACTGACCGCGCAATTTGTTTCATTTATATGAAAGATTTTGGAAGAAAACCAAAAAACAGATTAAACTAGTTTTCTGATTAAACGATCAAAGTTTTTTTTTGAGTGGGCTAAAATCTGTCCAATAGCACCATAAAATGTTTAGTCACCGATAATAAATTGTTTTATCAGGTCCATATAATTACCTGTACTACTTCGAATGTTGCTCAAATGAATGTTGTTTACGCACACAGGTATAGTGGATGGTGATATCTCTCTTTTCAAAGTATTTTCTTCAGATGCCGTCAGCGATATTTATCTTTACAGTTGCATTTTGTCTAATCATTTTGTGCGTTTTTTCCTGCATTACATATTGCTGTTGTGGTGAATAAATGAAAAACGAAAACATTGCGATACTACAATTTAACGTGAGCAAAGTATATATAGATTGCTTCGAAAAAACGGCCAGTCGTTATGAGACTCACGAGAGACTGACTCACTGTTAGCATCATACTTGGGGACGGGCGGAAGCCCATTCGGAAGCTCTCTAGTCCATTCAATTTTCAACTCCAGCAGGCACATTTCAAGTTATGATTTTTACGAAATTCGTCTAGAAAATAATGTGCTTTGAAGTAAAAAAAAAACACTTTGAATGTTGAAAATCCATAATTTGAATCGACTTGATTTTCATTTACCTTAATGCAACAATCTAACAAGTATGTTCAGCCTTAAAACTGCATGTGCCTTTAATTAAAACGTCTCAAATTGTCTAATGAGCCAAGAGAAACGAAGGGAAACATTTTAAGGTTCAAAGAACTTTCAGAAAATTTTTCAAAACAACTTATTCCTGGTATTTCCAAAAATCCGGGTAAATCGGGAAATCCTGGTGGTGTTTGATTTATAGAAAGTTCAGACATTTTTTGGCGCAATTAGTTCAGCTAAAATCACGCTAGCCAACAAGCATCGATGTACCTATAGGGTGTACAGGGCGGGATTTAATTACCCGCACAATTTTGAAAGCGTATATTTCTGAAACTTAAACTCTTAATGGAAGTTTCAACTCTTAATGTGATTCGACAAATACGTCTGTTCAGTTCGGTCCCTTTTCGGGGCGACGACTTCACAGAGACGCATCGGGTAGGATTCCACTGTGGCAGCTACTCGAAGAAAAATTGTTCCATTCCTGAATCGGATTGGTTTTCTAGTTTATTTCAAACCCGATTTGTCATATTTCATCAAGCTTTTTCGTCTAATTTTCAAATGGAAACGAAAAGTGCGCCAGCATAAATTGAAAGCAGGAATATTTATTCAAGCTTAACAAACTTTAATGGGGGAATGCATTACATAATTTTTTTGGGGTGGGGATAATATAGTAGAGAGTAATGGAAATTATACAATTGTTTAAAAAGAATGAGGGGATAGATAACAATCAAGTTATACATAGTAAATCATTAGTTAGCCTTTGGCTGTTGTGGGGCACTGCTTGGGACGTACATCATCGACAATTTACGTTCGGCTCCTTCAAGACACACGGTTCTGACGAGAGCAGCGGTCACTGTGTATGGGTCGCAGTTCGACGATGGACGACGGTCCTCGAAGTATCCATAACCATCGTCATCGGTCGATCGCGGAATGCGGATCGACGAAGCACGAGAAGCGACTCCGTACGAGAATTGATCGATCTTTGCGGTCTCGTGGAGTCCAGTCAAACGGCGTTCGTTGTCCTTTCCACCATGTGGATCGTAGTAAGCGATGTGCTGAGCATGAACAAGCGAAAGTTTGTTGATGGCATCAGTAATCTCACTGAAATTATTATTAGACAATGAAATTTAAAAAATCAATTACTTGATTCCTCCCGGCTGACGCATCTTCTCCGTCGAGAAGTTGGTATGGCATCCGGCACCGTTCCAGTCTCCCTTGATCGGCTTGCAATCAAACGAAGCAATAACTCCAAATTCCTCAGCGACGCGGACGAGGAGATAACGAGCAATCCAAAGCTGGTCTCCCATCTCGATTCCCTCGCATGGTCCGACTTGGAACTCCCATTGTCCTGGCATGACTTCGGCGTTGGTTCCCGAAATGTTGATTCCGGCGTAGAGGCAGGCACGATAGTGAGCCTCAACAATGTCGCGTCCGTAGACCTTGTTGGCTCCAACGCCGCAGTAGTAAGGGCCTGCAACGACTTCATTCATTTCAATTTGTGTCATCTTTTCCTAACCCTGTGGTCCAGGGAATCCATTCTTTGGCCATCCGAACGGATGTCCATCAATGTCGAGAAGCGTGTACTCCTGCTCCATACCGAACCACGGATGTTGGTCCTTGGCTTTGTTCATAACTTGCACGCATCGGTCGCGGTTGTTGGTGGCTGCAAGAAACAATAAATGCGTAATTCGTTATCAATTCATCAAGACGTGTGTTGTTTTGCGTTTCAAAATACGATACACCATTTGGTGTGTCGTTCCGAGACAAACACCACTTTTTCGAAATATAAGGACTAATTGACGTCACCGTTTCGTTTTATTGGAAGATTGTGGCGTTGTCGATACGAAATATCGTGTCAAGACGATAACGCAAACGTACTATGCACTTTGGAACGAATTAGCGTTAAATCGGACCATTTTGATAAAAATAGACGATGCCCCCTCAAAAGAAAAAACTAAAAACCGTCTAATCTTCTCAGTCAACAGTTTAGCGGCGCGTCGGATAATCAATACGGCAGTAGAAGGATCATCGAAACGCGAGACACGAAAAGAGATGATAACATTAGTTTTGCGGCTTATTTTGAAGTTTATCGATCACGGCCACAAAGGTCAGCCGGGTCCGAATGGCACCACCCAGCACTTCAATTTCACGTGAACTCACCTGTTGGCTTCTTCTTGTTGTCCAACGTCTCGCACATGACGAGCTTGTTGCGTCCCTGTCTGAACGGGTCCGGATAGATGGCCACCGGCTTGAGGTAGACATCCGAATCAGCTCCTTCGGCTTGTCCTGTCGATGATCCATCGAAGTTCCAGATTGGAAGTTCTGCAAAACAACAATGTGTGATCTCTGCGATTGGAAACATCACGCGATTCTCAATGGTCGCAAAACAATAAACGAAACTTACGGCTTGGATCCGTTGGCTCAAAATCGAAGGTACGGGTTTTTGAGCGAACGTTCTCACCAGATCCATCGATCCAAACGTAGGTGGCCTGGAATCTTCCCTTCTGGTCGAGATTCAAAAACTTTTGCAAGACAGCCTTGTCGGTGGCGAATTGGCTACGGAGCGATTGGGCCATTCCTGAAAAGTTGACTAAATCGAAACATGGTAAATTGTGGAAACGAATAAACATACGGGACATTTCGCGATCCAAGCCTAATAATGAAACTAAGAGTTCTATCGCCAATATTTATACGCGAGGCCTTGAGGTCACTAATGCTTTGGGAGAAAGATAAGAAATATATAGTTGATAAAAAAAAGAGCAGCGCCTCTGAACACTAATGGCGATTGATGGTGGTATGAGAGAGCGAGCGAGTGAATGAATGACCTGGGCCGGTCGAGCCATCACACCGTTTTGGCGCCGCCTACATTCGCACGAGTGATGTAGGTCATACTTCAGAGATCAAATGTGTTCATATTTATGTGAAGACAATTGTTTTTGAAGCAAACTACGCAGAGTACTTTGGAGTCGACGGATCGATTAAAAGTTCTTTGAAATGAAGCACGTGCCTTACACATGTTTCCATTCCTTGAATTGTTTTAGCCGACCCGTGTTTGCCTTTTCGATGAGCGCTCGTTTTATAGGAGCGCTCCGCGAGGCTCCGCCCTTTTTTGGGGGGGGGATGAACCAAGGTTTTTGTCAAAAAAAAAGAAGACGAATAGACGGTGAATTTCATACGAGGCGGAGAGAAAAAGAATTCGTACTTGATGTAAAGAAATTTGTCTAATTTTGCCTTTTGCTCGGAGAATACTTCAATTTATCGCTGAATGGAAGCATCATGAATTTTGGAAAAAAAAGAAGAAGATACGTGAAAACCACGAAAAACCTTCTCTAATTTATTGGAATTTCAAAAAAGTATTTTATAGTAAATATTATCAGCTTTTATAAATACAGGAGAGATAGATTTTAAAAATATTATAATATGATTTTTCATTTTTTGAGTGCTGATTATTGTAAAACTAATTAATTGTTGATTAATTTAGCAGTTCAACGCTCATTCATTCGTTTTTCGTCATTTTTCGATTGTTATATGCACCTTAACAAATCGTGTCATAGAAAAAACAAACGACAGTTTGAGGATTGAATAAAGAGAAAGGGATTTTGAGAGACGGAGGCATTTCTTTTCCAGGGTACAATTTGCAAAAACACGAAAATTCGATAAAATATTATAATTATAATGTGCATTCGTCTCGCAATTTCTCACAGATACTAGTTTGCTTTTTTTTACTTTTCATTTTATTTTTTTTAATTAAACTTCAAAAAATAATTATCTTCGAATCTTTATTTGTTTATTTTGATATCAATTTTTGGAAACAAGAACCATAAACATTTTTATGCGTCGAAAATAAACTATGCATAAAATAGGAAACACATATCTTCGAAAACTGCTGCAAAATCCTGGGACCGATTTTTTCTGAAAATGACAGCTCATAATTTTTGAAAAAAAAAAGAAATATTAAAATCGTAAGTGTTTTTTTTTAACTGGCCAAAAATTTATCAATTGCAAAAATGAAATGTTGTTTTGAAAAACAAATCAACTTTTAAAAATCATTGTGCGTCGCTACGATTGATTCTAACAATGTTTGATCTTTCAGCCGCCTATCGGAGATCAGAAATGGAAAATTATGCATACATAATGAGACTTGCGCAGTTCTTTCTCTTCAGTCACGAGGATTTCTCTTCAGTCACGAGGAGAGTTCTCGAAAACAGCCAAACAATCACGTAGGATACAATAATCAAACGAAAATCATCGAGGCATCCCAATGAATAGTCGACATTAAAATAATTATTAAAATGAAATACAGTGCTCGACCAAAAAACGTTTCTCACTTGATTTTCCCATGCCCTTTTCAATTTCGACAACAAACACATCCTTAATAAACTTGTTTCTGTATAATATCGTCGCAAGAACATGTTCCACCCGAAAATTATGAATGTCCCGAAATTTGATGTCCTAATGAACATAGAGTTCTTTTTTGAAAATAACTTGTTTTTATAATTAACGTCTGAAGTTGAAAAATTTGTAAAAAAAAATTTTTAAGATGTACCAAAACTCAAGGACCCAGTGTAGATTTACAGGGAGTTTGATTCGTAGTATCCGAATTCCCGCAGTTTAAATTCAAATTTGAATTACTTCCTTAAAAAAACAAAAGCCTACAAATAAATAATATTATCGTTAAAATTGGAACAAAATCAGTAATGAAAAATCAAATGTATAAAATCTTAAAGATTTTCAGATGAAATTTCTTCCTCAAATCCCTAGCCGATTCCAAATATTTTATTTTCTTGACAAACTACATTTTGAGTCCGTCGAATCGCGATAATTTCTGATTGATCAGACGCTTCTCAAACAGATTTTCGGAGGTTATGCCATTCATTTTCCTAAAAATAAATTGTTCATCCATCTTCAAAAGTTAGATTCGGTCGGCTACATTTTCTCAATTAATTGATTTGATAAGAGTCAAATTTTGATCTTGGTTCAACATTTTCAATGTCTCGAATGATAAAAAATTCAAGTAGGCGAACTGTCTCAGCAGACGATCGAAAACCGAAATGTTTACGACTGATAAACCGGACATCATCGATTCGCGTCTGCATCTCAACACGTTTTTTTGGAAAATATGAAATTAATATAAGTATGCTAACATTGAATATTGAATCAAGCGTTTTTTGCCAAAGAAGAAGTTTCGAATAGAACGATAGGGATTTATAGGCTTTCTTAAAAACATCGGCAAGTTGACTGTCTATCATCCCAAATTCGGAATTATCTCAATCAAAAATGCCATTGCTCGTAATTTTATGAAGTATTTCTTATCAAAATCGCTGAAATTATTATTTCATATTCATATACAGAAAAAATTAAATGAACCTCAAAAAATTAATTATTCAAAACGACGGCCGGCCGTATGTTGGACCATGAGCAAAAGCCGGTCGCGTTGGATAACTTCGATTAAGTGCATCGAATTAGTTAGTGTCAGTTATTGAAGAACTCTCTTTTTTTGCACTTTATTCGAGACAACAAAACTAGAAAAATAAAAAGTACATAATTCACTTGAATCTCAATTAATGCTGACCACCAATATTTTATATTAAAAAACAATATAATTAAAAGAACGATGAGTTTATAATTTCGAGCTGCCCAGTTGTACGTATTCCGACCGTCCGAATTCCTCATTACCTAATGCTTGCCGTGCAGATAATGGAAACGGTCATCCAAATGAGAACTTCAAAACATATCTCATCGTTATAGTTCAGCGGAACAGAAATAGATTTAGAAGGGATTAGTTGACACTTCCTCAATTATTAAACTGTGATTCGTGGGTGAAAACCCCGCAAAGAACACTTTGTGGATAATTTACGAGCTTCATGCGATATCCGTGTGGTCTCCACATGTTCTTTTCTTTCTCTCTTTCTTTCTCAATATCTTGAGCCGATCTGATTGATGGGGGTCAGTTCAAGTAATACAATAAACGAGTGGCTCCACCATTATATTTATCTTATCATTCAAAACCAAATGTGTTCATTCGACCTCGCCGTTTTCTCGATTCTGCTGATTCGACGCTTCATGTCAGTGTAGTTTTGCCAAATAGGGCGCTAAAATCGACTCTTGATATGAATTGCATGTGACGACTCAAATGAATTGTATTATATGGCACTTAAAATCATTCAAATTTTTCGAATTGTGTGAACCTTGACCTCTAAATGCAATTAATAATCATTTATTATGTAGCCACGAAAAAAAAATTGGAAAAGTAGAAACTTCAACTTAATCTTTGATGTTCGCTGACAAAATTGTTGTTGACACACACGAGTAGAGTTCATTCGAAACATTTTGATCGCGGTTTCTTTTGGTGATAAGCGAAAAAGACGTTGGAATGCGAATATAACAGGAAATGCAAAGCGAATCGCGAAGTTTAGGAGGCATCACGTGGTGTCGATGGCGACGTCTCATTCTTCTCTTCCAATTGTTTTCGGAGTTGAGATACAAGAGTGCCGAGTTCGTCGATCGCCTTCGCCTCAAATCGTATGAGATTCGATTGAAACGAATGAGCATCAAAATCGATACCAACCTGCATTATTATGTGATTTTTAGCGAGAAGCAGAGTTGCGATTTTGGATAATTTTCTAACCGAACCACCATGAGCATAAGGGATAACTGCTCGCAAATCATCGAGAGCTTCATTCAAATCGTGCATTCGACATCTGAAATTTCTTTTTTTTTAATCGATCAATAATCTCTTTGTTTTGTTTCTTCATTTCACATTGTGTTCTGATGTAAATAAAATTTTAATCGTCGATTAAATGATTATCGCCTGATAATGGGCCTGAACGATAAAAGTTATAGCGGGTGTATTGATAACAAATCACACTTCGTCAACTAGTTTTGTACAATGAAGATATTACACAGCGAGAATATTGATTTTTCGAAAAGTGCATCAGCTAGAAGAACATGGCAAAATAAGGGCCCCGCCTGAGCCCTGTAGGTCCTTTGCCTGGTGTTTGAATTGCCGCCAAAATGTCCGCAGATGTTGACAAGCTAACTTCTCTCTCTCAAGATTCAAAAGACAGGGTCTCCGGCTCTGCCTGAGCCCGACCCAAAAAGGATCAAACGCAATCAAGATCTACTAAAACGTCTTCATCGTGGGTTCTAAGCGAAAAAATTTTTTTTATTTTATTTAAATTTTTATATTGAATTTTTAATTAGAATAATTTAAAAATTCGTCGGTTTTTGATGGTTCTCTGCAAAATGCTTTTACAGAAATCCTTTCTATTATACAAAAAATGATTACGATAGCTCATAACAATAAAGGATTTTATTAAACTGTTTATTTTTCACAAATTTGGCACAATGCGTATTACAGAATTATTTAAATTTTCAAATTTTCAGAGCCCATTATCACAAAAAATGTGTCGAAAAAAAAGAAATTCCGATTATTTGATTATCAAAAAATTGACAACCCCGATACGGTGTGCGCCTTTAACCTATTCAACATGTTATAATTGGACTCGTAAATCTACACATTCAGTTTCGCTGCAAGACCGCTGCTATAGCAATTGGATTTTTGGTATTTTAGAAAATGAAAGTCGCACAACACTGAAATGAACATATTTAAAAACCATAGAAATTATTTGATAAAAAATCTCCAAATCTAAAACTCGGAACCTTTCTCGGAGATTAATAGACAATCGTACTCCCGACTCGGGGTAGGTCGTCATTTCAGAAGGAATCTGCGGCTGCGGCATACGGTAGCTGCGGCTTCCAATGTCAGAAGATTCGAAATCTCAAGGGGAAATCGACGAGGAGTCGAAAACGAAAAATATCAAAGGCGAAACGAAAGCAAAGTGGATGTTTCTGATAATTCGAAGCGACAAGAATAGTCGAGAAGTAAGTTAGTGGGGGGCGAATATGAATATTAATATTGAAGCACACAAATATGAATGTATAATCGACGAAGATGAGAAGAAACTCGGAACGCCTACAAATCTGAATGCTAAATAGATGAAGCCGTGGTGACATCAACAGATGTGCAATTGTTTCAATCTTCCGCCGATAACAATCTCATCCGATACTTCCGTTTCCATTTCCCAACTATTTCTATTATTCCGCATATTATATGAATTGCTTTGAGACGGGCAATTGCGACCCACAAGTCGATGGTCGAGTTGAATGATTCCCGCTGTGCTCAATGGGCTCAAAACACCTTGTAATTATATAATTGGCGAGAGCCGCTATTTGAACAAACAGTCGCTTCTGTGTAAACTGTTTCAAATGAAACATTCTCGGACGGATAAGACAGTGCTTATAATCGATTCGAGGTCGAACAAGACGCCCGTGTGGAGCTGTTCAAACAAACACATTTCAACTTGTTTACAGGGTTCGAATTGGAACACGAAACAACTCCGAGAATTGAAGAAATCGAACGAAAATCCCAAAAATAGAGGGAATTAATACCGCTTTTTGAATGCTTCTTCATTGATTTTTCACTTTTTTTCATCTTTTTGGATCGGATAAATATTGAATGTACTCATACGATTTGAAGATTCCATCCAAACTCGAAAATTTCTAACTGTAAGAAATGAAAAATGCGTTTGAATTTTCCGTGAAAACAGCAGTCTTGTGGCTGCGTGATATTTTTTGGATTTTTCGGCAAATATAGTTCATTTTTTATTCTTGAGATTTAAAAGATCGTTTATAAAATTTGAATAAATGATACCGCGCTAAAATGCATATGAAAAAACCTGTATTTTCTCGAAAGTTTGAATTGCCGATGTGGGACTCGTATAAAAATAACTCCTTTAAAATTTATGGTCTTAAGAAATCGCTTTATTTTTGCAGGACCATTATATGAAAGAATATAATTTTATAACATATTTCAAGTGGCCTGGGTGTAAACGAAAGAGCCGTATAGCGGAGTATGAGCCCATTGATTAGGTGAATAATTAAATAGCCGCCCATACATTTAAAATCTTCGAATTCATCCGTTCAATTCTTTGCAATTTGTTTTTGATTTAATCAAATTCAGAGTTAAAAAATTAATAATGCACAACATTTTTAAATGTCTAGTTAAATAGTAAGAAATAGAGTACCGTTGTACGGAATCAAAAATCGCTGTAAAATCTGATTCCGAAGATTCCGAATCAATCGCCACAAGACCCAATCTATTTTCGGAGTTATGTGGCTTTAATCGATTATTTCGTTCATTTGAATATCGCTATTGAAGCGAGTTGACTTACGATTCTCATTGAAATTCCTGGTTATCCGAATATGATAATATTAAAATAATTGATAATTGAACAGAAAAATATGAAAAGTCAACGGTTTTCAAGAAATTTTGAGAAGTTTTCCAAATTTGAAAATATTTTTTTGGATACGGTAATGAAAGGAGCACTCAGCGGTGTCTCGCAGCGGCCGATTCTGGTAGCCGTTTTTAGGAGAGACATATACCCAAATTTTATTGAAGTTACTCTATTGCGAAAAATTGACAAAAAATAATAATTTCAATTTTTTCCAATGCAGAAATTTGAAAAAAAAAATGCATTTCGTCAAAATGCAATGCAAATGGTTTTCTCGATTCGAATCCATTCGATTTCCGATCGTTCATCTCATAAAATAATGGCAAATTCAAAAAGCTGAGACCGCAAACACACACACACACGGCGCAGGTGTAATGATTATGATGTTAGTGTGTCTGTTAGTCAAAATTGGACACATGAGACACTCGCAGACGAGCCCAGACCAGAAGGTACCCATCTGCACTCTGCACAACCCATTTTTGTGCTATTTTTTGAGAATACCAAAAACATATGCGGACCATATGTTTGAGAGAATAATATGAGCAAAATTAAAGACTGATGATACGAATAAAAGAGAAACGAAAAAAATCTTGGCAAATTTTACGAAAAGTGCCTTATTAAAATCTATTTATTATTATATTTAAAAAAAAACTTTTTTTTTATTTGTCCGATCGTTGATGATCGTTTGACACGCAATCAATCATTTTTATTTTTAATTTATGATGCAGGCTATTCGATATATCGCTGGACTGTAATAGAAGCTCGCAACTTCTAGAAAATGTTTTAAAATATTTCGGTGTAGATTGAAATACAAATGAATTGAGTATATTGAATATACTATATTCATCCGGCATATTTTAACTTACACAAAGGCTCGTGGGTTTTGCTGATGTCGACGTATTCGGAATGTTTAAAGTAAAGAAGCAATCAGAATTGAGATTAGTATTTATTGTTTATTCACGAACGATGCAATTTGACAAAATGGAAACGGCATCTTCAATTTGACGAAATCAGTGTAGATTTAAGTGAATAATGGCTTAATAAACGAAGAGTTCGTTTTAAAAAGCAACTTCTTCTTTTAATCATTGTCTCGCTTGGCTGAAATTGTAAGATTTATTTAAATTTGAATAAGATTATCTTTTTTTTAAAGATTTATAGTCGCAAAAAACGAGAACTCTGTTTAGCTTTACGGGGAGTTTGATTCGTAGGTAAAATTCTCATTTGACTTAGCGTCTCGAAAAAAGTTCGAAGTGTTTTTGCGATGGAATTTAATAGTTTCTGATTTCTTACGAGAAACTCACTTCTCTTTTTGAATAATTTTGGTTATATTTGAGTTCAAGTGACGATCGAAGTAACTATCAACGCATATTCATTAAACATCTTTTCTCATTCCTCCACTCGAATTAATTATTATGCAAATCCACTAGTGATTTCTTAATGCCCAAACATAGGTAACGTATAATTAGACGATGAAACAGCCCGGATTTTCGCGATACGCAGATGAATCTCATTGGAATTCATTTGGTTATGGTGTATTGCGATTAATTGCTCGTTGTGTTGCATAAATTCTAAACATTCTTCTTTTGTTTCAATTATTTGTTTTTTTTTTTCTTATTTTGAATCTGAATTTTCGCGCCGAAATTTTTGAAATGTTCGAAATTTGGAAAAGCAGCTGGTCGCAGATGATATGCATAAGATTCGACGCAGTCGCCACAGGTGCAACACCTGTGGCGTTGACACCATTCACGGCGATCTCGATTCCCACGCGGATTGCGCTTCATCGTATTGTTCCGGTATTACGCCCATGGGAAACGACGATTGTCATCAGGCGCGTGGCGAGACGCAAGACGAAAAGATGGTTGGAGAACACACCTACTAGATAAGCGCAGTTTAGACGGCCCTCTCTCCACAGATAAACGGCGGCATAGGCACAATGGAAGCATAGTGGAACGGCTGTGGATATCATAGGAATCTTATATGCAAGTTATATGGAAGCATAATGGAAGCATTTTTTTGCGGAACCGCGTGTTTCGTATATGGAATGAGCCGTATGCCTTCCATATGGGAAAATAAGAAAACAATTTGATTGCTGTATTCAAAATTTATTTCATATTAACACATTTATTTAATTTAAAATAAAAAAAAAAACAACAATGAAATGAATTTCAATTAAGATATAATCAAACCATTAGTTACTGGCAACTGCCGAACTATTCGAATCATTGTCAGTACTGACATCGAGCGGGACGCTGTAATAAGTAGATTATAATGGGCCTATTAATTTGAAAAACTTGTAAACCATTGTTACGTAAACTAAATTTTTCGAGAAAATACAATCAGTTTTTTTACATCAATAATTTTCTTAAAAATAAAAATAATTTATTTTTATTGCATTTTTGGAAACCCTTTAGTGCACAAAATAAAAAGTGAATTGGCGGAAGAAAGAACAACTCCAAAATTTGAAGCAAAAAGGCATTTTGGTTAAAATTTCAAAGACATATGAATACTCACATCTGAGGGTTGCTGGTAGAATCAAGCAGCTTCCTTAATTGCGCCGCGAGCGCTTCCGGCGCTACACCAAATTTCCTTTGAAGTCGTTGGCGCATTCTATCGCTTAATCAAATAAATAAATTAATAGTCATAGTTCAAAATCTTACAGAAGATTATCCATGACTTCTCGAACCATGCGTAATGCTTTCACATTGAAGTCATTTGTCGGTTGTTGCCCAAAGCCATGGATAAGAGCATCTGTAATATAGATATTTGCAATAATGTATAGGATCTTTATATAGTCGGCGTCTGGCGACTTCTGTACTAGAGCCCCACTTAAAAAGATAAATGCCACTGAATGATATTGGTACGAAGGCTGTACGGCAATCGGAAATTTCGGCGATTCGGCTAATGGCAAATTACCGATCGAAATTTTCTTCGGCAATTTGAAAAACCGGCAATTTCGGCAATCGGCAATTCCATTGCCGCACAGCCCTGATTGGAACCAAATAATCAACAAGCTTTAAACTTAGGAAGTACTTTATAAAGACTTCATTGCGCATATTTTTCTAATTGAAACCATTTCTGGAGTCGAACAGGCCAATTTTTGATGATAACAACTTACAAATTGGGCGTACGAAGGTTTAGGAATTGGCGTTGATTTTGTTGTTTGTGAGGACTGTGGAGAAAAATTTTTTTGCTGAGTTGGCGAGTAAATTGGACTATCTGGATCTGAAGTGTCGAGCGAATTTGGTTCCATGTTAGGGACTTCTGGTTCTTTGTTATTGACTTCTAGAGCAGTTTCAGTTATATCTGACAACACTCTCGATCTTGTCTTCATCTGTAAAAAATTTCAAAACATTATGTTTTATTAAAAGAAAAAAGCGAGCGATAATAAAAAATATGTTAAAGTAAATAAAAATAAAACGGATTCGATGAGAAATTAAACACAATTCGATTGAGAAAATATTTAAATTCGATTTTAAAAGTGTCGGAAACGATTTGAAAACATCGTATCGATTTTAAAATTTTCGAATGCTATCAATTTATTTTTGGTTTCGATTTTGATGATAAACATGAAAATTTTTCCTTTATTTTTTAAAAACATTTTTCCTTTAATTTTGAAAAAAATTCTTTAATTTTTGACAAAAAAAAACACAAAAAATCTTGAAAATTCATTGAGAAAAAGCAAAAGGACAAAAATTTTGAAAACGAATTTCGAAAATGTGAGGCGTGGCCGCATTGTGCAAAGCGGCGCACGGTTTTGCAATGCTGCGGCACGCCTCTTCTACGCGCGTCTGCTACCAGTTTGGAGCAAATTGTGAGTAGTTTGCGATGCCAATTTCGGAAAAACCGGCAAAAATATATTAATACGACTAAATTGTAGTTGGCAATCTTTAAACAAAGTGAGGAACAGTTGACTGAATTAACATAAATCTGAGTAACATAAGTCATTAAATGGTAGAAGCTAAATTTCGTCCGTTGTGTATCATGTAATTTTCAAATTTTCATTGTTTATATGATAGCATAAGTTTTTTGTATTGATTTTTCTAGAAATTGTCTTGGTCTGCCGTCCAGACGCCAATTGTATAATGTTTATTGACATATGATTATTTTATCCATATTCCATCCATATTTGTTCCACGGCTCGCAAACACCGGAAGCATATTCATCCCGTTTTCATTCCATCCATATTCGTCCCATAATTCTTCCACAGCCACTAAGAATTACATTATGCTTCCTATATGGAAGCATTATGCTTCCGTTCCACAGATTTCCCACAATGCTTCCATTATGCTTGCGTCGCGCTTAATCAGTGTCGGCCTGCTTAGTATAGTGGTTAGTACTCCACGTTGTGGCCGTGGCGACGCTGGTTCGATTCCAGCAGCAGGCATTGCGTTTTGAAATTTTGGAAATGGCTAATGGATCTCGAACGGAAAACCACTTCAAAATGTGAAGTTGGAGCTTCCAATTATTATGAGGATTTGGTACGGGCGGGTGGTGTCTCTTTAGCATATTAGGGCTATAAAAAGCTTGAAAATATACCAGAAAATATTCACATTTAGTTTTGCAACAAGACCGCATCCGCACTTTCTGTTGGCATAGTTAGTACGTCTATAATAGTCTGTGACTCCATAAAAGTAGTGGCATTATAAACGAAGTTTGGGAATATCCCCACCTGCACAAGATCATATATCATTTTATTGCGCAATACTTGTTGCACTTATTTCAACGAACACTCGCAACCATCGTTTCTGTTCAACAATCGAATATAAATAAGGAAACTAGGTCGAAAGCGGTATAATTAACAGGCGTTGTTGTTTTGTGTGCGCGCCGCCTGTCAATCATCACCTATCAATTTCACCGGCAAACTCTTTCGAGATTAAAATCTGATTCGCACCTCATGCGTTGGATCGGGTCGCCATATGGTGACAGTATGAAAACAATAGCACGCGTCGAACCGCTAGATAAGCATATCCAGCCGCTTCCATTTTTGGTCTTTTTAAGCTCCTCTAATTAATATGGTGGTTAGTACTGCTCCATGTTATTGCTGTTGCGACGTTTCGACGATTCCAGCAGCTGGTATCTCGTTTTTGCTCGCCGCGAGTTTCATACAAATGCGAAATCTTTCTTGAAACATTTGTGCGCGTTCGATTCCGGAAGCGGTTGCATGCCGCCTGCCTTCTTCGCAATTAGATGCAGCTGGCTGACTGGCTGGCGGAGGGGTTTGGTTGCCGCATATGGCGCGCCTTGAGGCAATCCGCCTACTAGGATCAAGTGGTCCCTCGGCCCAGATGCACACAGACACACAGACATCCGCCACGTACATTTTCGAAGGCGGCAATCCGCGAATCGAGCGCAAAGAGCATATGTCCTCGCCGTTTTCCAGGTGTACGCCAGACGGTGTTTCAGCTGCACCCATCACAGGCGGCTCGCTCACAATGAGCCAGAAGGTCCCTACACAGCTGATACATTCATTTAATATTCGATAATTGGGTTTTGTGCACAAAAATAAGCAATCTTGCGAATCTCGCGATCTCAAGGCTGACTTCCGAAAATTTCGGGTTCGAGATTCAAAAGGCAATTCGTGCCAATGTTCTTGACACACACACACACACACACACCTGCACATCGTCGGAATTCGGTGGTCATTGTCGGTCTCTCGGCGTCTCGCCAACTCCAATACTTTCTCGTAATTAATATCAACTTTCACTCGAATAAACAAAACAGTATGTCGTGTGACCGAAGATTTTCCAAAAAAAAGTGAATTTCAAAATTGTCGATTTAATATACACTTTGATCACCTGTCAGGCCAGGTGTGATCCGGATTTCAGAAAGCCTGAACACACACGCACATGGCACACACCTGATTGTTTTGGAATTGCGTTCTTTTCCAAGCACACAGGTGCTCAATTCAACTCCAGGTGTGCAATAATACGTTGTTTTGGTAATGCGCCTTTATTTAAATCCAATTTGCTGGGTGCGACGGAATGAAGAGACGGGAAGCCGAAGCACATATCACTTCTACCGCGATCATTTGCAACATCACCAGCGATCTCGTGGTGTAGTGGTTATCACATCTGTCTAACACACAGAAGGCCGGCGGTTCGAGCCCGCCCGAGATCAAATAGCTCTTTTTGCAGCGCATCTGCCACAATTTATCAACATCCAGCTGCCAATTGGAGCCCATCCCGATGACACCTGCGACAATGAGGATTAAACAATGTAATGAATCGAGCGAACAAATTCATTTCTTTCAACAAAATAAATATGTACAAGAAAATAGCAAAAATATTAATAAGAGTACCCGAGTGATGATGGAGAACATTTACAAACAACTAAATTACTAGTAAGGAATCGTTGCGGATTCAGACAGTACTGGGAGTAGTTGGTCGAGAAGACATTGTGCTGGAGCATGGACTTGTGCAGCATGAAGCAAAAGCTTGTTCGAAATCGGAGGGGAGATCGGAGTTTTCCTTTCCGTTGAGTTGAGCTTCAAGTTCTCGAATATGAGCAATTGCAGCGAGCACAAGTTCAAGTTGTGTTGAATCATCTCCGGTACCAACAAGTTGGCGAAGGCGAGAAACCACCTAAAATAAGAAAAATAAGAAATTCGAAAATGTTTAGCCAAAATGTGTTACCTTCTCTTTTTCCCTTCGTTCGGCAGAGGTTTTGCGAATTGCCTTTGACTTCGGAGAAACGTGGGTGATGGAATCGCGTGGCTGACGGCTGACCATGTTCTTCATGATGATCGGAGCAAGTAATAATAATGGAAATGGGAAAGAAGACGACAAGTAATACGAAGCGAGTGTCCGCTTTGTGAATGCGAGGAAACACGGCCGAGCGGCGAGGAGGCGGACCGCTGCGACGCCGACACCCCGCGACTCCGCCCACTTTTATGCACAGGTGCGCGGATGAAGAAGGGATGAGGAGGAAGAGTGCATGAGAATGTGTAGACAAAATACCATGGACTGTGAGGAGAACATGGCTCACAATTGGAAAAATCTCTTTAAAAAATCCTTACATTTCAAAGAATATTATGAAAAAACAAAAAAAAAACAGCTAATTCAATTAAATATACACCAAATGCATGAAGATATCAAGAATTATTCATAACAATTGATTAAAAAACGACAGTTTGTCGAAATACTAGTTTTTCGAATTAAAAATCGAAAATTATTCAAATTCTGAAAAAAATATTCATTCGCAAATTACTGCTGAAATAAGATTTTTTACGAAATAAGTTTCCCCCATTGAGTCCGTTTTTGATCTTCTCCAAATTTTTTTGAAACCATAACGCAATGAATAAGATTTTCCAAAAAAACAATTGTAGACTCGCTTGTAGACATGCATTTTTCATGCGGTTAAGAAGATTTTAGAAAAAGTCGCAAAGAAGTGCCTAAAAATAGTTCTTTTTTGGAAATTTTCATGACATTTTTAGATCTTTTCAGGGTATTTCAATCGGTTTTTAAATAATTATTTTTTTTTTCTGAAATCTGCTTAGTTCTTTGAATATTCTTAATCTAAATTAGGAATTATTGTACATAATCAAATTCAAATAATTTGTCTCGAGAGAAATGTACATCAAAAATCTAGATGTAATTTAAGGTCTCGCGCCAATTTTCCTCCAATTTTCGACATGCGATGCCCATTTTCCGTTTGCTCCAAATCGAGCTTTTTCCTCCGCTAGTATACACATTTTTAAGTCAGCGAGTGTTCGCCTTCTTTCATCGTTTTGCATCTAGGGCTCCATATTTCATTTTTGAGCAAGATGCGCACCAACGCCACCACGAGCCACAGCCACCACGTCTGTTCATACACTAAACGAAACGAAACGAGCACAGCTGTTCAACTCTTCGAGCAGCAGCAGCAGCCGACTCTCGCGCACCCTCGATTCCGCCAACTTTTTCCGGATACTAGTCTTTTAAGGCAATCGAAATTGGCGAGCAAGCGAGCTCGAAGGCAACGGCACCCAAGGTGATAATTGAGCAACTGCTTGTGTGTGCCGGATCACCTGATTTTCGAAAAATTTCAGATGGTTCCATTTATCAGGAGCGTTTCGGTGAAGACGTCGCGTCAGGTGAAAAGTTTCGAAATAGCTTACAGGCTTCTAACATCGAATCGAACAAGAAATCGGGAGAATTCGGAATTCGGGAAACACGATGTCGGATTCAAGAATGGATTCAAGGGCATCAATTGATTCGGTCTTATGAAAGCGAATTGCTAATTTCAAAGATTGAGGGGTTCCTTCAAATTCATGATTCAATCTTATTCTCTCCTCTCCAATTCCTCTTCCAACTATAGGAATTTTCTATTTCGTCAAAAAACGCGTTGAGTCAATTTTTTTGAACACAAAATTGTGGCGCCAGAACCTGGATCAGGCTGTTCTATGCAGCCATAACTCAACACTCCTTCATCTGACATCCAACTGCAGCTGCTGTTGCCGCTGCTGGCTCGGCTTGTCGTCGGTATGCTGTCGGTTAGCCGATTCGAAATAATCCGGCAACACAAAAGTTGGGAGACGGTGAGTCGGGCTCGCACATGGTTCACCAGATGACAACTAGTTGCAGCAGGCCCCCATCCACTTCGACATGTGCTCACATGTTCATTTGTGAATTATAGGAGCATTTGTTGGAACGTTCGCCGCTATCTTCCATATGTCGGCCTAATCGCACCAGATTTTTTGTGGAGAACCTAATGAAAACACGATTTGAATTTTCAAAAGGGTTCGGACGAAATCAAGAATTTTGATTTAAAAGACAATTCCATCGAATTGAAGGCATCATCAAAAATATGTATTTGCTCAAAATTTTACGATGAGATATCAACAAGAAATCAGCTACTTAATGCGTTGTCTTTGAGAATTTCTCGAATATTTTTGAATTATCAGAAAATTCAACCAAAAGTAATTATCGAAACCAATTAAATATACGACTATTATTATTATAGTTCTGCATCTGAATCGTTTGCCCCAATTGCCTAACCACTATCGGCTCGTTTAGATTGGGTTGAGCTCGTGCCAATTTTCGGACGAATGATCTCGCATCGGCATATGTGCAAGATTTTCAAGCATATTTTTGCGAAATAAATTGGTTCAAGCTGGCCGCACACCTGTGGCGAATACAGAAAATTCAATTCGTGAACGTGTGGCGAGCATCTGGCCGCCAGAAGGATAACCAGATTGTGTGCGTATGTGCGTTGTTTTGGGTGGTTGTGCACCAGGCGCCCCCCCCCCCCAAAAAAATATTACTCCGCCACACATTTCTATTTTTTCGAGGGGTTTTCAGATATGAACAACGGAGAATAAAAATACCATTTGGTGCTCAAATTATGCTAATTTGACGGTGTAATTAATGGTTTCGACAAATTCCCAAGCAATATGTTGTCACTGTAAAGATGTTCAACAGGTGTCAAGCATCGACAAATTGCACCATCTGATAGGCTCATTACGTAACAAAGAATCTAACACCAATCTGGCAGAACAGGTGTCGAAATTATGAGAAGAGCAGAAGACGAGAAATTGGCGAGCTGCGAATCCCGAATGGAGCACACGAAGCGCGTGTTTGTTGCGCAATTCGCCCCATTCTACCTTATGGGCTGTGTGCAGATGGTGATGAAGCTTTCGCGCACGAACACACATGCATCTGTGCTCGACGAGCAGATTTTTGCCATCCACAAGATGTATGCAAAACTGACATTTGTTCATCGAACGCACAATGAAAAATATGAAAATGTTCTTCCCCATGGGACGAGAACAATTTGCCAAATTTGTTCGCGCAATTTCAAGAAAGCATTTGAAAATTTCGAACCAAGATGGAAACGAAGTTTTAAAAAACCAAAAAAAAAAGAACAAAATTTAATTATGCCGCCGCATACGACGATTGTGCCGCAGATTAAAATCAACATTTTTAGACACTCAAAACAAATATTTAAAAGCGACTACACGAATATACCATATTTTTTAAATCTTTTTCATTTTTTTTCCAGAAACGCATTTTCTTATGTCACCTCTTTTTGGCCATAACTGAACTAATCTATTTGGTATAATTACAATCACAAAACAAGGCGAGCAGCAGATTTACGGTGAGTTTGATTAGCAGGATATCCGTTGTACGGTTCTTCTGTTAAAATTTAAATTCGAATTACCGCCTCGAAAAAGTGCGATGGTCCACAATTACTCGATATGCTCGATTTTTTGCGAGTGTAGTTATCAGTCCTTTTTCGTTGAATTTTGCAAGTTTGTTTCTTTATGTCTCTCTTTTCTCTCTATATTATATTGTCGGAGTCAAACGACTGAAGGGAGGCTGGCCGCTTAAATTTGCGAAATTAGTGTACATTTAAATTTATCGTTGACTCAATAGTAGTGCGCGTACGCTATAATGCAACGTACGCAATCTCGCTGCCTCGAGACGCATTGGCACATAGTCAATAATTTTTTTTTAATTTTGTTAAGTCGTTTGACTCCGACAATATTTTTCCCCTTTTTTGAATAGAAATATAATTATCCGTTTTATTCTACTTGATTCTAGAATAAATACCACTTCAAATCCGGTGTTCTGCCGTCATAAAACTTGGTGTTCTAACGTAAATCACCCAACACAGTATTCATTTACCTATCGGATTACTAGGGTCCCCCTGCGGACCAACATCAATATTTGTTCGAATGTGATTTGTCTTTGTTTCAAGAGGCGTCTACTTGACACGGATAATCGACCGGAACAGCCAGCTGCGGTATTCCAAGTCAGTCACCTTGACGGTACGAAATTCGAAAGAACAAAAAAAAACGCAAAGACCTTGAAATATTATTGACGTAAACGAGCCGACAAACGACCGACAATGGCGTCGGTCCCCCTAATCCAATCAGCCTGTATGACTACCTACCGTTACCAGTTCAATTTGGCTCGTAAAACGAATTGATCATGAAGCGCACCCCGCCGCCGCCGCCGCCTTGATTTGGGTCAAAATGATTGATGTTGAATGCCAATAGGCGCGAGGCGGCAAGCGAAAGAAACTAGAGAATATATATACGCAGTTGCTGCCCACACCCAACAGCTGGGGGTATAGCTCAGTGGTAGAGCGCTCCCTTAGCATGGGAGAGGGCTGGGGTTCAATTCCCCATACCTCCATGAACATTTTTGTTAACTTTTTACGCCTATTGTTTTGGTGGATAATTGCTGAATTGCGCAATTGAAAAGTTACAATTAACATCCTCGGCAGCAATTATCGCAGTTTGGCGTTGCCTTCGTGAAATCTGAGAAATGACTGAGGTCACTCAAAAGTTGGTCAATCAAAGGATTATACGTAGTGTTGTTTGTTATGCAACATATCCAACCTAGCTATCAAATAACTGCACGTGCATCATAAGTACATAATTGTACCATAAATCTACCGTAAGGTCCCTCACAGGTGTGCCAGTGTGTCACTTAGAGCCAAGACAATGCTTTTGACACTTTGGTATTGTTCTAATGGTGAAATATTTGCTTATTTTATTAGTCGACGCGTATGAATGTGAATAACACCTGGTGACAACATTTGCGAGAGATTTGAAACAGTCGACAAAAGGAGTCGCTTGCCTATCTCGCAAAATCTTAATTACCAATTTTGGCGAGCGGTTGAGTGACCTTTGAAATGGGACAAAAAGTGTCGACTCAAGTCAGTCAAGTCTTCGTTTTTTTTTTCAAAATATGGGCAAATCCCTCGAATATATTGTAAAAGGGACGCGAAAAAAAAAGAACGCCTCGTAAAACCGAAAATAATCGCTGAGAAAACGGTTGTAGACAACAAAAGGTGTTGCGCGAAACCCATGGATTGCTTTGAAGTGTGCCGCCCGTCCGACCCACCGTATCCATGAAATTGTTGCGTAACCGCTAGCAAAACATTTCAATGCCCTTTTTGGAGCCGACGCGCTTACAACACCTGTCGGTCCGAGGCTATAATTCTCGGATTAATTTCCTCTCATTCAGTCACCGATATTTCGCGGCACAAATTCTCCCTATAATCATCAGGTGGAACAGGTCATGCACACAAAAATTCGCGCACTTCTGTTTACTATTTAATGACAAGTTAATTAGGATACGACGACTTTTAATTAACGTGGCCCTCATGCTTTTGTTTCGTCGCGTCGAGTCCAATCCAGACCTATCGAAATAGTTTGTGTGCGCCGTGAGTTTGACATTGAGAAATGGCAATACTCATCGCATAAATCGTTTTGTTAGTTAATGGTTTGGAAACGAAAATGCCAACTGGTTTGTCTGTGAGCCAATCGAAACGACGTTCCGACTAAAAATGTCGTCGATGGAAAAATAAATCAGCGATTTCATTTAATATTGAATAGAACTCACCTGAATATCACTGTGTGATTCCAGATTTCATGGCATTTTTTTAAATCTGCATTTATCATTACCATCGCAAAAAATGAGTGCCTTACATAATTGTGGACCATCGCACTTTTTTGAGGCGGTAATTTTGAATTTAAACAGTGGAAATTCGGCCTCGTTTTTTTTTTGCGAATGTAATATTATATATTTTTTGCAGTAAAATTGTGAACGATATAAGGGATCAGCCATACTAATTTCCAATTGAAATGCTTCATATCCCATTAAGGAAAATTTAAGCCGGCTCGTGTTTTTATTCCGTTTTGTCTGTGCACACGCAGACGCAATTTTGCACACATTTAATTTAACACCTATCAGTGTCCTTTTGAAATTATTTTTAAAAAAGTTCCTGAATAAAATGAATTGACAAAGGTATTGTACGCAAACAGTGGCATTTAAAAGTTTTTTTTTTCAATTAGCTATCGATTTTTCCACAAATAAATTTGCAAAAGTGCAAACAAATGTTATAAAAATTTCAAGCTTAAATTAATTGGCATGAATTAATTTTCTTTACGAATAAAATTTAGCGACCGACAGAAAACAGCGGGAAACACCGTAATACTCGAATGTCATTCATTTGTCCCCGTGCCGGCTGATTTGTCATGACAATGTGCCAAAAATGAGAAAGATCGCCGCCCGCCGCCGTCGTCGCCCAATTTAGCAACACTCATTTCATTCTTTCCGAGTTTGAGGAAATGGAAACTCGTTGAATAATTCAATGCCCATCGTCGGCGGCCACCCAGTGCGGCAAATTCCTTTCTTGGCCCGCATTTTCTTGGTTGGCGAGTGTTGCGTCGCGCGAATACATAAACAATGCGGTAATGGATGAAGCACAAAACGTTGCGTTTGCCGACGCCTCCACCTGCCGTCAAAATGTCAAACACGTGCCGAAATGAGCGAGCGATATGTGTATATATATGGCACAACGGAGACCGCGGGGACGGGTCAAAAGGCGCCCGAGACACAAAACGAATTTGTCGCCGCTGGAGGACCGCTTATTCACACCTGCGCACACATTCTCGATTTGAAGGGGTTCGATTGATCTGCGGACAAAATCACAGTGTTTAACATATTTCTCAAAACGCGTTTTTGGTTCGAGAAGTTGACGGCTGAATAAAAATATTTCTGTCTGCCGTTCAAATACTTCTTTCATGTTCAAATTGCCGCCAATTAAACGCCTATTTAAACACGAAAGAAACGTTTGAACGATTCGAATTCTATTTAAATGTAAATTCACTATCGAAATAAGGTGCATCAATTAATTCAACAATTTTGGAACATATGGTGAGTGAACTTCAGAAAAATTGGTTATCTCTTGGAATATTCTTTCATTTTTCATCAACAATTTTTCTCTCAATTCGTCGTTTCCTACCTGTCACCATATTTGGTCAAATTGATTTCCTCGAAGACGTCAACAGAGGGAAGAAATCATTAGATAATTATCAGAAAATCGTCGGCGCCGGCCGCCGTTTGAACTGTCACTCATCGCTTCAACTGCGCAACACACATTTCTGTGCGGTCTCCACACAATCGAGTAATCTCTTGCCGGATGCTCAGAAATTATAACGAGTCGTGTTTATTTACGGACCTCATTAGCCAATTAAAGGCGATTGCATGAGATAGCGGGACCGTGTCGTCGTGTGGTGTCGAAAGTTTTGAAAGAAGCAACAACGGCGAATTTGATTCCAACCTTCGACGCGTTTGAGTGACAAATCGCTTCAGCCATTTTTTGCACTTTCGCCTGGTTACTGTAGCCTTGAAAAGATCGTGGAGCGATGGGCGAGGGCTTCGAAAATGCAACATTTTGATGGGAATCGGGTCACAATAATTCATCCTCATTTTCCTCTAATTGCCCCCCGACTCGAGGATTATATTATACGGTAAGGGCCGATGAGAAGACGATAATCGTTTTGCAACTTGTTTCGTCGAAATTTGAATTTTGTTTCGATTCGAAGACAAATCAACCAACTCGATCGTACCATTCGAATCCCGAAGAGAATGCAAGTCGTCGCTGCGGGACCCAACCAAACATCGATGATACTTGAGCACCTCAAAAGTGTGCAAACAATGTCGATACCCCTAATTTGTCGTATTGATACTTATACAATCCACAGGTGCGTACACACAACTTCTACAATGCGACACACCATTTCACACGTGCTCTATCGCCAACGAAGATTCGCTGATAGAGATAACGCGATGAGCTGGTGTGAAATCGGCACATTCCCATGCGACGATGTTTATCAGATAATCGAAAACAATGGGCTCGAGTATTACTGTAGCCGGTGGTGTATATCACGAGTTGCGCAACAATGGAGACGTATTCGAGGCGATATCAAGTGCCAGTATAAACATTCAAATTCAAATCAACACAGCGTTAGACAAAAATGCAGGTGGTTCGTAGGGGGCAACTCGTAAACTTACTCGCTCGGAGGTGGCGCATCTTTAATTTTCGTTTTATAGTCACAACACCTGTATTTTCGACCCAAGTCATTGGCTATTTTTAACGAATTCCGATTTTTGAATAAAAAGTGCCGCAAAAAATGAATGAAGATCGACGAACATTATTTTGACTATTTTTGGCAATATTCACTTGAACTCATATCAGTTCTCTTTTGACAAAATAATTTTGTCAGTAAACGGAAATTCATTTTTGATAATATTTAGAATCCAGAATTTGTTTTTCGAAATTGAAAGCACCTCTTTCATTTTATAATGTTTATTAATAATAAAAAAAGAGCTATATTTACAACGCATTAAAAATACCCGGGATAAAAATAAAAGATCACAGATTATGTATGAAAAACTCCTGTCTATAGTGGCCGATATTTAGCGTTTCTTCTCGATAGACTTGCGTTTCTTTTGGATTCTTGTGCTGCGGACGGAATGGAATGCTGGTGGGAGACTCTGGAGCATCTCTGGAAAACGGCCAATTTAGAATAATTGATTCAAATGAGTTATTTTTATTTAAAAAAATAATTGGAAGAATGGAATTACCTGCTGGAAGAGTTCCGTTCTTGACGCGGGCTTGAACTGTTGCTGCCAATTGTTGAATGTATGTGGCGGCTTGCATCACAACCTTCGACGCATCTCCACTTCTTGGGCCGGATGGCAGAAGGGCTGTGAGCTTCTTCAGTTCGGCTCGTTCGGCTGCGTTCAGTGACAACGAGGTGCTCGGACTTCGGCGCTTCGATGGTCCAGCTCCGCCGATCTTCTTTGGAGCATTGACGATCTTTGGAATAGAGCTCATGATGATCCAAACGGATTTACACTGAAATGATGGAAATCAATAATACAAAAGTCAAAAAGGCATCGAGAGGCAACAACAGAACAAGCGGGCGAACGATAGAACGACAGAACGAACGAACGAATGAGTGGGTGGACGGATGGTAGGAGATGGGTGTGAGAGGGAGTGTGTTGTCGCGCTGCGCGAAAGGAGGAGACCTTCAGATGGGCGTGGCCTCAAGAGGGGTTGCGCACCTGTCTTGAGCTGCAACCAAACCCAAAAAAAAACTAGTTGAAATCGTGGTATACGGTAGGGTATGGGAAACATACGGAATCTTTTTTCAGTTTTTTTTTGGCAAAACAATTGCGCAACCACGAAAATTTCCTTAGAAAACTAGGAATTTGAAAGAAATCGCTCAGTTGTGAAGTGAAAATGCAAATTTGTGATTGATCGCAGTTAAAAATATGGATTTGTAAAGAATTTCCTTCATTTATTTTCGAAGAATTATTATGGTAGCATACAGGTTTCGAAAAAAAAAACAAATCAAAAAATCACTCAAAAAATTCTTAAAATAGAATGTCGATTGCGGGCAAATCTAGTTTCACGGTTTTCTCTTCCAAATATCTTAATAGTTGCATTCGTTTCGCATTTCAACACTTCAACAAATTGAAATGTGAGAGCCGTGAAGATGATAGAAAATAATGAATCAAATAAAAGCAAACCGATGGCAGTCGTTTGAAGGCGTTTTGACTGTTATTGTGCATATTTGCACAATGTATCAATATAAACGAATCTTCTTCAGCAGTCCGACATCAATGACCTTTACCTCGTCCGATAATCTTTATTGGCTGAGATCCTCCTCGACTCGTCGCTTATCTCAACCCTAGAATCAGTTTACCTAATTGATGGTTTCACGACGCGCAACTTTTTTATTTATGAACTGCTCGTTGATTTACGAGAAGGACGATGTGTTGGCGAGGGTGTTTAATTAGCAACGATCTCGAGCAAAAATGGGACAACGATGTATAATGATGATATTGGAGATTATGTTGGATGTATTGTGAAATGGAAACGGGTCGAATAGAAGAGTTGGAAATGCCTACAACAAAATGAAATGAATGCACACATGTTGTATGGCGCAGAGGCCAACTGTTCATCATATGTGGCACATTTGCTTTTCTACTATTTTATGATTTCCAGACGGCTGCCGTCCGTTCAACGCAAGTTTCGATTTCGAATTCTGGGTTCGCGAAACAAACTGGAGGTTATGATTCAGAAACTTCGCTCGGACAGAACAACGAACTTAACCGGTCCTACCATCTGGGCAATCTAAGACCCATTAAGTCAAATGGAGCATGTCTTCCGGTGCCATCAACAATGAGTTTGTACATGTTGCATCACAATCCGTATGGTCACAGTATGACCTCGTGTTCCGGTTGACCGCTTCCGGACACGTGTTCATTATGGTTTTCCATATTCGGTGTTCTCGCAGTTGCAACAAGTTGACGACGTTGGACTCCTGCCGGGAAGTCGAGGTGTCAGAACAAACACTTTTTGCGGTATCCATTTAGGCACTTGTTGTGTGCCGCCGCACGTTCTCAAGTCGGAACAAAGAATTCTGACGATGACGACGATCGTGATGTTGATGGTGGGGGTCTGATTGAGCAGTTCATCGAAATGCAGCTCGTGATGCAACCAAATCCCATCATTACACTAAAATATTATGCAATTAAGGGCCATATTCTCGATGCGCGTACATCAGCAGATTATGCAAATTTCATGGCAATCATTGAGATGCACCGGGAGATCATCACCTAATAAGCTTCTCCACAGGACGCCACGTTGATTTTGACATGTTTGAGCGACATTATTTGATTTGGAGATTAATTAGAGGTGAAGCATACCAATAAGCAATCCAACACGGAAATAATTAATTACCGAAAATTGGGAAGAAAGACGAAATCGAGAAACCAAAGTGAAAATAGCTGATTTTGCCTAGTAGACCTTTTCAGTTATTATCAATCTTTAATAAAATCTCATAAAAAATTGTTAGATCTTCGGATTATTTAAAAAATTTCCCGATTATCTCCAAATTTTGCCGTATGATAAGATTTGAAAATTTGTGTTGAATTTGAATTTGAATACGCCAGATGTTAATGCTGATTTCTAAACAAACCAATTTCAAAAGATATTGCCAAACAAAGAAGCGCTTATGCATAGTTTCTCAGGCTATTCAAATACCAATAAGCACAGCACAACTGAATAGAAAAAATCAGCCATGGGAAAACCGTGAAAAGACGGCGCATGGGAAACCTGCATACAGTCGGCTGGTCTCACCGCGAAATAGCGCACTTTATAAGGAGAATCTCATAGCCGGCAGGTGGGTTCCCGATTTACGAGCGTTTATAATGCGGCTGGGAAAAAACTCTAGTCGTCTTTAATCATTTATATCAAATAAAAAGTATCGGTTGGGGTCGATGCGGGGGGAAATGCGCCGAAATCGGGGATTATGGTATGTAGTTGTTTGGGGTCATTGGATACTGTAATTAGAGCGGCGAATTTCTATTGAATTCAATGAGGTTTTTTGTCGGCGCGTCCGATACAATTGTGGGAGATGCGCCAATTTCGCGCACAGCACTACCTCGACTGACCGACCGAACCTACACATCAATTACCGATTCGTCGGCGCCGATACAACTTCCAAAAAATATAATAATAAACCATTGAAAAAGGGAACTGGAATGAAATAAGATCCGAAAGAACATTTCATTAAAAAAAAATGTCTATTTTTTCTTTTAGAAAATGCTAGCTTGTCCTCTAGAAACCGAATTGTCTGCAAACAACACGACAAAAATTCAGAATTTTAATAAATTGTTTAATACATTATTTCTTAATACCCATTAGAAGTTAATGAACATAGACGAAAGATCTTCTGAATTTATTTATTCAAGAAACATCAACATTAAAAATCCTTATAAATACATTTACACATTTTACTTGGTTTTAGGCAATTAAACGAATTAAACAAAATTTATACATATTTTCCGCAATCATTTTTAACTGTTCAAATTCCCAAAAAAAAAGCAGCTTACTCATTTATTTTGTTGATCAGTTCTCCATCGACGAAAATTCTAGACTCATTCAGAAAAGTCGTGAAAATTCTGCGCAAACTCTGAACGATTTTCCCGAGATTCTAGATGTCTGACTCTGGTCGACCGTAGGACTTGACCATTTCTAATTCTTTCAATCAAAATCTGAAAAATTGTGTGAATAACTCCAACTAGCCTCAAATCCAACGAGCAATCCTTATTTTTGTTTGAAGAATAGAGCAGATAAAGTATCCACATTCTTCATAAGAAAACCCGATTCACGTATCCGCAACGGCATTAGTCGTGCATTGATGTCTGATAAGAATATTACAAGTTTCCCATGACGTCGGAAAGTTGGCAAAGGACGACAAGTAGTCGGAAGTCGACCGTTAATCCGAAAATTGATGTGTTGTTGGCGATGACCCGAACGACGATAATCGCATGCCAAATACCGTTGGGAAACGTCGGAAGTTTTCTGTTTCCTTTTATGAATCCGCTTGATGATTCTCAAACTGGATTCAAGAGTGCTCACGGTGTGCTCTTTATGTTGGCTCAACACCAAAAACGGCTGGCACACTTCAGAAGGAGGCGCAGGTCAATTAATAAAGGCAAGCCAAGTGGCCGTCGCCGAACCACTTCACTTTTGATTAACATCACAAATATGGAATGGAATTCAAGCGGAACCTATTTATGCACAGCAGACACCGACCAACTTTTATGAGTTTCGTTTTGAATCAATGTACCGCAAAGGCGCCAAACAAGGGGGTCAACCTAGTTTTTGTTTTATGAATGGCTATGAGCAGGTGTGAGCTCCTAAACCTGTAACCACTAATTAATAATAAAGGCCGAAGCAGTGGCAGCGTGTTTGTTGATCCAATAAACGTTGCGTAACCCGGCAAAACGCCTTTGAATGCGCCGCCCGATTAGCCGGTCGAGTCTCGAATGTCACACATCCAAACAAAACCCATCCTGAGCACATGTAGGTACGTGAAACAATATGGAATATCGAATGACTCAAAAGCGGACACCGCTGACAAGTGCAACGGAATGCCACGCTCGAGTTGCCAGATGGCGGTCGGTTTCGCTCAAATATCGGGTCGAGCACGTCGGTTTCCGTTCCACCTTCATTCCAACCGACTAGTGTTTGCCGATCCATTTGACAAATAGGTCATATCGATGATTCTATTCAATTTGATAAACAATAACGAGCAATTCGGGGCGAACTGTCAAAAGAAAGATGGACGGCATAAGGGTCAAATTGGGTTCGAAAACACATTGTTAAATCCCCATTAAAACAAGGATGTGCTGATTTATGGACCACATAAGTTTGAGGTCAATTTCGTACGAACCGCTTAAAAATTGACCTATGTCGATAATAAAACTGGAAACTACAAATTTACACAAGGCTTATTTTTATCTGAATGTAATAATAGATTTTAAGTGTGTTTCTGAAAAAGGGGCTTCAAAAAACCAAATTTAAACTAAAATTTCTAACTTTCATTAGAAAATTTTTTCAGAAATCGCGTATTTTGGGCTTTTTGTGCCTATTTTTTTAATATTCGAGTTATCAAAAGCCGAACATTTATAATGTTAATAAATTTTTCACGGAAGCAAATCGCGAAATAAAAAAAATAAATCGTTAGTTAAAGGCTCATCGCAGAAAAAGAGTCGGGCATTTTTTTTTTGAGAAACAGACTATATTAAAATTAAAAAAACCTTATTTGTATGAAAATTTAACAATTGAAACGTGATCAAGTGTGCCCAAATTCTTGCGACGAAATTTTCACCGCAAAAAAAAACATTTATATGACCTTATGCGTCAAAATAATATTTTAATACAGCTTATTTAGAAGACATAATTTAAAATTTTTAATTTTGGGTAAAAATGATGGAAAATTAATTTCTTTCGCGTGGTTGAATCATCAAAACACACCAGAAGAATCATTCAATCCTTCAATCGAAAACGATTAAAAATATATAAAGTCGTTTTTTGAATGATTGAAAAAAAACCAACATTATTAATTTTAATTTCGTTTTTTTTCATAACCGCCCTCATCATTCGATGGAACATGTTACCTTTCGAATTCTGTTATCAGTAGCTGTTTGCTTTATATTAAAACTGAACGCAATGGTCATAAAATTGCGAGAATAATCATATTTTTGTGCAAACCTCTCAATATTACAACCAAAAGTTCCTCTTTCTATTTCTTGATCTTTTATAAAATTTTAAAATTATTAAAGATTAATGAAGATGAAGCAAATACAAAAACATTCAACTGCACCGCATACAAATTTGAAAAAAAAATAAATATTGTCGACACCGCGCAACTGCTGAAAATTGGCAAAATGCCAAAAAACAATGGAAGTGGTCTTAGCGCAAAACTTGAATTGTAAATTTACGGGTCTATGCATAAGGATAGATTAAAGGCGCACATCGCGCACCGAGACCTCTTTTTAAATTTTGTTGGCATTTAGCCAATTTTCCAAAGTAGCGCGATGTCAACAAAATATGTATGTATATATTTAGAAACCATTTTTTAATCAGTTTGTTGATTTGAAATTATTTCCCACATTCTTCCTATTCTAATCATTGATTTATTCAAACGATTGTCTTTATGCGTAAAATTTTGCAGATAAAACAATTCCCACACTGAATAGTTCATATTGCACACATGTCCTTCGCTTTGTCTTGCCGACAAAAAATCACATGGTCACAGGCGTAATCACTTTTTATAAAAGTAAAAAGCAAATTTTGCTAGTTCGATTATGTCTATCTAATCGAAACGCCGCTCTTATCATTATTCCAAGTCACTACTTACGATTATGCCCAGATGTTGGCAATCTGTCATTGAAATACTTCGCGCAAAGCTCGATCGATTTTACATGACCTTGGTGCTTTAAAGTTGCGCGTTCAACAAAAAGTTACCTTCATTTTCGAATATTCTAAGTACCGTTTGGATCCCAAACGCGTTTATCTATCATTTTTCCGTTGGTCACGTTCTGAATCATTAATAATTACTCATTCAAACGAATCGTTGTCTCCTTTATGTGAAAATTAGTGGTCAACGACACTTTTATGTATTTTATTGGTTTTTCGTAGTATGAATATACCATCTCCATAGCTCTATGTGCTCAAGTGTGCTCTCTCTGTTGATCATTTATTGGAAAGCAGTGGGTATCATTTGCCGGAGTTTTATAAGATTGGATACGGTGTCTGCAATAAAGCGTGCGGTGGCTACAGATTAATATTTTAAAATTTGAAAATATTTTTTCCTTCTCTAGAAGATCAGCAAACTCATCGGGCGAAACAGCGGTTTTCTTTTGCTTTTCCGAAACACGCAGATTCATATTTCGTCGCTTCGGGTAAAAAAACAAATTTGTACTATTTATTTTCGCCACTGTTTCGAACGATGAGTTTGTCGAGTTCCTATTTTTTCGATTTATTTTTTGGTTAATCGTTCGTTTTTTAATTACAGAGTTAAAAAATTATTTTAGGTATGCGGGTCATTTTTCTTTTTCTCATTTTTGCGTCGGCAGTATCGTCTACAAGTGTTGATGTGCTTAAGAAGTCATCAGAAGTATCGCATATTCCGATGAAGTATCTTCAAATTTGTCGTTTTTTTCGACATATTTCTTGGTTTTAGGCCAGAATTTGCCGAAAAATCTATGAACCCTCTTGTTGATGACGATGATTCTGAATACGAGGCTTCGGCCGACTATCCGCCTTCTTTTAATGTAAGGAAGACTAATAATGAAGTCTTTGAGCCGAAGAAGGAAGATGAAGACCCTAAAGAGGAAGCTGTGGATCATAAGAATTATACACCAGATGCTAAAAAGGAAGTTCAACCTAAGACAGGCCAAGTCGATTCTAAAGATGAAACCGCGGTTATTCCAAAGATGATTGATATTTACGTTGATAGTGAAGATTCAAATAATTCGACGGTTTCAATTCACTCTGAGAATGGTAATAAATATTCAGTAGACAAAGCATTAATAGAAATTTTTAGATGAAAATGAAGAGAACGAAAATCAAGATATCTTATCTTACATTGATTTGTTCCTCAGGAAAATCCAGAAGACCCCTAACCTCCTTGCACTTGCCATTGGAATCTTCTCCGGACTTATGACTTTCACACTTCTCGTCCTCATCACCTCGATTTGTTGCCGACCAAAGTGAGCTTTCAAATGGCTTCTAAATTAAATAAAATCGTGTTCGATTTAGGAAATCGGTTATTCCAAACATCACCAACGAATTTTATGAAGCTACTATGTGCTCCCAGCGTTTTGACTCGGTCAATCTCACTGATAAAGGAGAAGTAACTATTCCATTGATGTCCCCAGGACAAGACTCCCGAAACATGATTGTTTGAATTTTAGATTTCAATTTATATCTGTAAATACGCTTTATATATTAATTTAATGCCTTATCAATAAACAATAGCGTCTCGAATCGCGGATATATTTAACTCGAAACTAAAATATCTCTTTCGCAATCTCAACTCGTTGTCTGTCCAAAAATCGCCGCTGACAGTGGTTTTCGGTGATATCATGTATCTATTACGTATATACACTGTTTGAATTGCTCTCAATAGGTTCATTTTGAGTGTGTGTGCAAGCAGTACCGGCTCTCTATTTTCAGGTCACTGTTGAAGTATGTGAAACATAATACGCGTTTTCCATTCCGTTCGAACTTTTTTGCTGGACGTAAATAACTCAACTCCTCTCGACAAATGATTCGTGTTCGGACGTGCTGTTTCCTCAAATCATTTGTTGCGTTTCAAAATACAAAAAATTTAATTTTTTGCATCGTTTCTCGCCAATTCAAAGCATTCAATATATCAATTTCTTGTGAAGAGAATTCAATCAAATCTGTGATTCTTTCATTTTGTCGCCGCCTCCAATCACCCCCCCCCCCATATAAAACTGTGTGGTGATTCAGAATGTTTCAGTTGAATTCCGAGCGAATTCTTGCATTTCGCACGACTGACCTTGATTGACATTCATAAAACTGAGGATATAACGGCTGTTCAACGAAACGCACACTATTTTTTATGCATTTTTATCGCTCATAGTAATGGATTTGGCGGCGTAGATCTAGTTTTTCTTGCACGGTGGCCACTGATCCGTTTTAGGGCTCGCTTGATCGGTAGTTGACCCGGAATCCATGCAGTCAACAGTCGATTCATTTATCATCAAAAATTTCGAATTCATACGTTGCAAGCGAGCATTTTAGTCGTGTTGGTGGCCATTTGCCTACGTCTCTAAGCTCTCGTAATTCGCATATTCTCTAAAATGTTCTTCTTTTCAAAAACATTTCTTGTGTTTTTTTTTTGCAGAAATGACTGAGGATCAACTTCTTCACATTCTTTCTTTGCCACAGGTTCATGTAAAAGATATCAAAGCGACTGCTGCGAAATTACAAAAAATTGTGAGCGGTGGACCAGATCAGCTGATGGTAAATAGTATATCATCAAAGTATTAAAATATATTTTTAAATTTTTTATAGGTAATCTCTGACTTTGACTTCACATTGTCGAGATTTGTCGATGAAAATGGGAAGCGCTGCTCTTCGTGTTATTGCGTTTTCGACAACGCTGTCGGAAATGATGATCCAACATGGTGTGAGCGGGTAGGATATGAAATATTTTGTTAAAAAAAAACATATATTTTCAGTTTGTTAGTCTTTATCATAAATATGGTCCGATCGAACACGATCATTCGCTGACAATTGAGGAGAAAGTTCCTTTTATGGAATCTTGGTGGACCCAATCGCATAATTTAATAATTGAAGCTGGGTTCAATAGAAAAGAAATTGATAACTATGTTTCGAAATGCAAAATTAAGTTAAGGTACTTGAATTTTTTTTGATTTTTCCATTACAATTCAGTTTAAGAGATAACGCTGATGCTATGATGAAGGGAATGTCTGCATATAATGTGCCGTTCATTATTTTCTCCGCAGGAATCGGAACAATCATCGAAATGTTCTTGCGACACAAGTTTGGAAAAATCGAGGACAATACGCACATTGTGTCAAACATGATGAATTTCGACGCGAACGGCGCTGTCAGCTCGTTTTCCGAACCCCTGATTCATGTATTCTGCAAAAACTCGTCCGTCATTCCCAAGGATACAACGTTCGCGCATCAAATTCAAGGAAGGTTTCGAAAGTTATTTATGGGCTGAATTCATGACATTGTTCAGGAAAAATGTTATTCTGATGGGCGACAGCGTTGGCGATGCATTTATGGATGTTGGGGTTGAAGAAGAACAGCTCTCTCTGAAAATTGGTTTCGTGAACCATGATGTATGTTCTTGGAAATTAATGCAATATCTAAAATAAACTATTTTAGGTGGAAAAACTCGTTCCGAAGTATCTCAACTTCTTCGATATTGTTCTTGTTGAGGATCAAACAATGAATGTTCCAAATAAAATTCTTGAAGCAATTTACGCTGCAAAACCATAATTTGTGAATTCCTCCCCGAAATTGGTCGTCCTTTTTAATCATAACTATACCAAACTAATTTTCTCTCAATTAATAACCAGCGAGCTTTAACATTTCATAATGTTTTTTTTTGTTGAAGTTTTCATTGTTGTTGTTAGAAATTTAAAATAATTGTTTTCTTTTTTTTTGCAATTTACTGCGGCCTTCCGAAATTTCCCGGGATCATTTAGCTAATGATTGATTTTTTTTAAAGTTTTTCGAATATAAAGAATATAAAATAATAAATTCCAACCGAAACGTGATGAAGTCAAAGAGCAACGAAACACACAGTATAGTAATTGTACTGTATATGAGACTAATTGTTAAGAGGGCATATAGTCGGCGTCCGACGACTGCTGTACGCTGGTAGACTTCAGGGCTGTGCGGCAATGGAATTGCCGATTGCCGAAATTGCCGATTTTTCAAATTGCCGAATTGCCGAAATTTCCGATTGCCGCACAGCCCTGGTAGACTTACGCGCAGGAGCTTTAATAATTTTTAAATTTTTGTCAGATCAATCTTAATATATCCAAACTATTACATTCGTAGAAAACGAGGACTTGTGCATTATAAAATCATTTCCAATAATCATTTCCTAACTGGAATCGCATAATTATCCATTTCTGTTCCATTTTGAAAAAAAAAAACTGTTTTTTACTATTTATTTCAATTTTTTTCCAACCGCGACGCATTCGCAGCGCGGTTTCTTCTCGATCGCACAAGCGCGCTAATTTGAATACTTGGCTTTGGGTGGCAACGACCGGGATCGGCTTCGAAACGACAAGCCTTATTTGAAAATAATTTATATTTGTAACACAAATCATGTTATGGGAATTGGTTCGATGTTTAAAAATACATGAAGGATCAATTTAGGCTTATATAGCACTCAAAATAAGTCTACAGACAAAATACCGCTAATTGGCCAAAAAATTGACCAACAAAATATTTTTGCAGTTTTTACGTGATAATATTTATTACAAATTCATTATTACTTTTTACACATTTTGTATTCTGTGGATTTCACCTTTCGGCAGCGTTGTCTAAAATAATATATTTCTATCAAACATTATCAAGGCAAGAATTAAAGAGTAATATCAATCTGCAACATTTTCAAATAAAATAGAAAAAAACAGTCACAGTTAAGAATGTTGAAAAATAATGAAAAATAAAATTGTTCCGTAAAATAGTGCGTGTGTGTGTAAACACCGTAACGCACATCTACGCTGTCCTAATTTGAATGTTTGCCACGTTGGCACATTTTTTTTTATTTGATTTTTCTCAGATTGTAGAGTTTTTTTCAATAAAAATCAATTTCAGATGTCACAGAGCAAAATATTGATTAATTCTGCCACGAAGATCCGCATTGTTGATTGAAACGAGAATACGAGCGGTGCGTTTTTAAAGATTTGAAAATTATTCACTGGTCAATTAATTTTTCACAATTTGATAATTTGCAAAACATTTTGTCATTACAAAATTATTTCGTTATTAGAATATTGGAAATGCGAGTTGAGGAGAAACCGAATTGAGCGAGGGAATTGCAAACTGCGCCAATGACTATAGTCGAGAATATTATTGCACCTTAGTTTAGCTCTCGGCAAAGTTTCAAGGAAACTTGAAGCTGTAGTGTTTGGCTGCGGTAGGTGAACGGAGCATATCCGTGTCGTTCTAAGGTGTGTATGAGAGATTTGCGCAAATTCACGCACAGTAAGCGGTAACGAGCAATAAATACGGTCCGAGTTCTTTTTGTGGAATCGGTGAAGGTCAAGTAAATCCTTAACAGCTCGAGGCAAATGGACAATTATTTGATTTAAAAAAAAAAGAAAAATGGTGACAACAAGGCAAAACCACTTCCACAACGCATCAACGAGACAGGGACATCTTCAAGAAGCCAACAACCTAAACCAGAGCGCGAATCAATTGCCACATTTCCATCTCAACTGTATGATCCGACGACATTCCTACCATCACTGCCAATATTTCAACATTCTTTCAAATGACAGGACGTCCTTCAAAGGACGACATCCAGAGGCAATACGGGACACGGCGAACGACTTCAATCGCGCTCAATTGTCAAGTCAACAACACTGGCCAAGCTCGATTCTATCAATCCCGACTACTTCAGATCATGCATAGCATGTCTTCGGGATAAACGAGCACTCAAGGAGCTGCGTTGTCACCAAAAAATGAAAAAAAAAAAACAGAAAAAAAAACAAATAAAAAAAAAAACAGAAAAAAAGTAATAAAACAAAAAGATCCCACCTCGAGTTGTGTCTGGTTTTTCTTGATTCCAAACTGGACCTGCATTAGTTCGACGACTGTTTTTAGAGTTCTTAACGTTTGCTGTAGTGTTCGAATTTTCGCCGATCTATCAACAGCCTTCGAATCTCGCGGATCTGTTCGGCTTGTCTACCATAGTCTAACACTATCAGTCTGATAGTCGAAATGAAATTGTAACGATTGCTAGACATAGGTGTTTCAAGGTTCTTAACTTGAAGCTGCGGCGCAAGGAGTCTGAACCTCGCGAAAGGAGAAATCGATTCAATTTTCCCGCGCCAATCTAATGTTCTAATGACATTGGGTTCCTTTTTGAATATAATTTTTATTCTAATCGAAAAATTCGGCAATTTGTCAGTGTCATTTATTTAATGTCAATCTTTTTGCATAATCAACACCAAGATCTTGTAAACTACCAACGAAAAGGCTTCCAAATGTTCATAGGTTTGTGTAAATCTGTCGTTTGTTTTAATTTCAAATTTAGATCTGTTTTGTCATGAATGTAGTTTTTGTTGAAGGAAAGAAGTAATAATGGTTGGTTGGTTTGCATATGTGATTTTCGGCTAGATATATAGATTTTTTTTTTCAGATTAAACGCTAAATTTCGTATAAACAATAACAGCTACAAAATATTCCAAATGAGTGAAGATGGCTAATAAAAAAAGGTACTTTTATATGTATTTGACCACAAAAATTGGCGTGAGACTTTAGTATTGTGAACGTCGCGCAATTGCGCGATTGGCTAAATGCCAAAAAATAGGCGATGATCTTAGTGCGCAGTTTTGACCTTTAATCTATCCGACACTAACGTTAGATACAAAAAATTGTCAGAAAGGTTGACACGATTTTCAAAATGTTGCTTATTAGACAAAAAACAAAGTTTTCTAGTTTCTCTTCTTCTATACACAATTTTCCAAACCGTCATCATTCAACTAGATACGAAAACGACATTAACGAGTAATTTATCTTTAATAATGGAATATTGAGGCGTTAAGTGCTTGTATTCTTTTAATGTTCTCACAAATAAAAGAATAACATAATAAAACAGTTCAAAATATGAAATTAAAAAGATAAAAAATCGTTCATCTTTTTCTTTTTTTTTCATTCATCAGTTTTTTTTCAGACAAAACTGTAAGTTCGTGTTTTTACATTAGCCAATAAGCATTATCGAGGAGAATAAAAACATTTTTTCTTAATTATGCATATTTTTCAATGCAGGAATGCAAATAATTTTTAAAAAAAAGTTCGAGATTTTCTGTTATCAGTCAGATTTTGAACCATAAATTATTTACGCTTGCAAAAAAACTTAGAAATTGTGTAAAATTAAAAGTTTTATTTCCTGCGGAAATTGAATACTTATCGAAAATTTCCGTTTTAGACGATAATGCGAAAGCTAATTTTCGAGATGCTTCAATTCTGCTTATTTTGAAACATTGGATCGCAGTAACAAAGGTTATTTCAGAAACACAAAATAATTATCAACGTTTGTGATAAGGACTTCCTGGTGCTTTATTCGTCAATTATCTCTAATCTTTTATTGGGGTGTATTTTCTTTTTTGTCTCTATTTGCTCAGTATAATCGAGCTTTGTTGTTCAATTTTCTTGCGACGAGCCGTATTTGTGAGCCCCGTCGCAGATCTGTTAGCTGTACTGGGCGTTAGTGCTGTAAGCCCCTGTGTACGTCATTTGTGTTGTCTGTGATGAACGCACGTTCTCCAATCGCGTGCGTAGATATCAGGGCTGTGCGACAATCGGCAAATTGTCGATCGAACGTTTTCTTCGGCAATTCCATTGGCGCACAAGCCCGCCTATGGTACCACAGTTTCTTTAAATCGCTTCAAAAATTATGAAATTTGATCTTATGAGTCAGTCAACCGTAACGTTTTGATGGTTTTAAATACAAGTTTTCTACTACGGTAGCAATATTTTTTATTATGATTGAAGGCGCATACAATTCCATTTTTATGATTCTTGCAGCGATTTAATGAAAACCAGGCTTGTCGTTTCAAATCGATAATATCTCTCGCGGAGAGAGAGTGTGTGAACGGAGAGAGCGCGCGCCAAAGGGTAGAGATAACGCGCGCTGAGGGAAAGACAACGGGCGCAAAGGAGGCGCAGGGGGAGAAGTTAAAGGCCGGCACATTAATGCCGCTTGGATTTCTCGCGGCGCGGGGCGACAGTAACCTAACGGCGGCGTTAGGAGGTTTTTAAAAAACGTTTTTTTGGCTTTTGTTTTTTAACGGGATTCAAATTTTTTTCTGATTGCGGATTATGGAGCGATCTCGCGGAGGAAGGAGAGTCGCGATTCAAGGGGAAGAGAACCTCCCAGGTATGTAGTATAACTTTGGTAGAGTTCCCCGAATTGGCGGCGCGGCCGCGTGGGAGGTATTGGGGGGTTTTCTTTTCCCATTAAGACGGCGCGGCCGTAGGAGGGGAGTCGGGAGCATTGCCCTTGCGAAGGGCCGGAGTTAAGTGATGACAGAAGGCTCTAGCCGTCCATTTGGGCGGCGATGGAGAGCTTCTGACTGATAACTTCGTTTCTTGCTACACGAAAATTTGTTCCTTCGGGGACGTTGAATTCTGGGCGGGGCCCAGAATTTTCAAATGGTGCATCGACCGTGTGCAAGAAAATGCTCGAGGGGGATAGGAATAGTAGGAATAGTAGTAGTGGTATAATCAATGGAGGCTATTGATTAGAAAGAGGTTTCAGGCGGGAGCATCCAGGAGCTCCTAAGAGCGCTCGATGAGCACCCGAACCGCAATGCCTTGTTTGCGGAGATCGGCGAGCTTCTCGTCAGGAGGCTCGCCGAGGCGGAGGCCGACCGTGGTCGGGAGCGAGCTGAGGAGCCGGAGGAACCGGAAGAGATGGTCGAGCCGGAGGCTGAGGAGCCGGAGGAACCGGAAGAGCTGGTCGAGCCGGAGGCTGAGGAGCCGGAGGACCACGCTCGAGAGTGCGGCCATGGGTGCGGCAGCCGCGAGGAGGTGTGATGGCGAAGGCAGGTGGCAGCGCGGTGGACGGCGGCGGAGGAGGATCGTCGCGGGCGCGAAGGGTTGGAAGCACCGAGGTGCTTGTTCTGCTTCTCGGCAGCCCACCCTTCGTTGGCGTGCGATCGCGTGCCCTTCAGCTGCGAGAGATTGAGAGCAGCGGAAGCCGTCGGCCGCTGCTACCGCTGTGGTCGGTACGCCCACCACCGCCTTGAGCAGTGCCGCAGCGAGGTGAGGTGCCGATTGTGCGGGCGTCCCCACATGCATTGGATCCACCCCCACCCGACCGTTGGACGATTTTGTTAATTGTTTTCGTTCATTTATTGTATGATAAATGGTTGTTGATAACAGTGCTTAAATTGGAGTCTAGAGGAGTTGAGATCTCCTGAGTTACCTAAAACGCCGAGGGCGGATTGAGATATCGTGAATTTAGGAAGACTCATGACACCAATCAATGACACGCCTAAAAGGCGTACGAGAAGCGCGGGAGGCAGCGGGCCGTTGCGCAAGCGTGCTTCCACAGGAAGTTCGAGTGACAAGGTCGAGGGGCAAGTGGCAGCCGACGATAGCAGCGTGGCGAAGCCGAGTAGTGCAGGGGGCCAGCTTGGGCCGACCATTCCCAAGAAGTCTAAGAGCGGAGAGTTTGTTACTAAAGCTCTACTCGAGACTACTGGAGAAATGTGGGAGGAGAGGGTGGACAAGCGATGCCAGGAGCGCGCCAAGAGGTAAGCGAGAGATAGAATCCGCAAGCTCCTCGATCCGTCTCTCCAACGCCCGCTGAGCAGAAGTGACCACCATTCGGGTGGTCTCCTCGCCCAAGCGCCAATTCTCCGTATGCCTTAACACCTCTATAGTTACTCACGGATTCTATCTCTCGCTTACCTCTTGGCGCGCTCCTGGCATCGCTTGTCGACCCTCTCCTCCCACATTTCTCCAGTAATCTCGAGTAGAGCTTTAGTAACAAACTCTCCGCTCTTAGACTTCTTGGGAATGGTCGGCCCAAGCTGGCCCCCTGCACTACTCGGCTTCGCCACGCTGCTATCGTCGGCTGCCACTTGCCCCTCGACCTTGTCACTCGAACTTCCCGTGGAAGCACGCTTGCGCAACGGCCCGCTGCCTCCCGCGCTTCTCGTACGCCTTTTAGGCGTGTCATTGATTGGTGTCATGAGTCTTCCTAAATTCTCGATATCTCAATCCGCCCACGGCGTTTTAGGTAACTCAGGAGAACTCAACTCCTCTAGACTCCAATTTAAGCACTGTTATCAACAACCATTTATCTTACAATAAATGAACGAAAACAATTAACAAAATCGTCCAACGGTCGGGTGGGGGTGGATCCAATGCATGTGGGGACGCCCGCACAATCGGCACCTCACCTCGCTGCGGCACTGCTCAAGGCGGTGGTGGGCGTACCGACCACAGCGGTAGCAGCGGCCGACGGCTTCCGCTGCTCTCAATCTCTCGCAGCTGAAGGGCACGCGATCGCACGCCAACGAAGGGTGGGCTGCCGAGAAGCAGAACAAGCACCTCGGTGCTTCCAACCCTTCGCGCCCGCGACGATCCTCCTCCGCCGCCGTCCACCGCGCTGCCACCTGCCTTCGCCATCCCACCTCCTCGCGGCTGCCGCACCCATGGCCGCACTCTCGAGCGTGGTCCTCCGGCTCCTCAGCCTCCGGCTCGACCAGCTCTTCCGGTTCCTCCGGCTCCTCAGCCTCCGGCTCGACCATCTCTTCCGGTTCCTCCGGCTCCTCAGCTCGCTCCCGACCACGGTCGGCCTCCGCCTCGGCGAGCCTCCTGACGAGAAGCTCGCCGATCTCCGCAAACAAGGCATTGCGGTTCGGGTGCTCATCGAGCGCTCTTAGGAGCTCCTGGATGCTCCCGCCTGAAACCTCTTTCTCATCAATAGCCTCCATTGATTATACCACTACTACTATTCCTACTATTCCTATCCCCCTCGAGCATTTTCTTGCACACGGTCGATGCACCATTTGAAAATTCTGGGCCCCGCCCAGAATTCAACGTCCCCGAAGGAACAAATTTTCGTGTAGCAAGAAACGAAGTTATCAGTCAGAAGCTCTCCATCGCCGCCCAAATGGACGGCTAGAGCCTTCTGTCATCACTTAACTCCGGCCCTTCGCAAGGGCAATGCTCCCGACTCCCCTCCTACGGCCGCGCCGTCTTAATGGGAAAAGAAAACCCCCCAATACCTCCCACGCGGCCGCGCCGCCAATTCGGGGAACTCTACCAAAGTTATACTACATACCTGGGAGGTTCTCTTCCCCTTGAATCGCGACTCTCCTTCCTCCGCGAGATCGCTCCATAATCCGCAATCAGAAAAAAATTTGAATCCCGTTAAAAAACAAAAGCCAAAAAAACGTTTTTTAAAAACCTCCTAACGCCGCCGTTAGGTTACTGTCGCCCCGCGCCGCGAGAAATCCAAGCGGCATTAATGTGCCGGCCTTTAACTTCTCCCCTGCGCCTCCTTTGCGCCCGTTGTCTTTCCCTCAGCGCGCGTTATCTCTACCCTTTGGCGCGCGCTCTCTCCGTTCACACACTCTCTCTCCGCGAGAGATATTATCGATTTCCCTCATTTTTTTTTTTGAAAATAATTTGAATTAAACCTAAAATTATTTCAACTATAATTAATTTAAATCCAATTTTAAAAGAATATATCGCAAAAATTCGTTAAAGATAGGAAAAAAAATAAGTTAATTTTTAAAATATCCAATTATTAAAAATGCCACAGTTAAGCGAATGTTTCAATAAAAAAGCTGCACCTTTAAGCTGTCGGCCGTATTATTTTTACATCATTTTTTCTTTTCTTTAACGTTTTTAACAATTTTTTGCGAGATATTCTTTTAAAATTGTATTTAATTTAATTATAGTTGTATTTTAAGTGTATATTTTTGTAAACTAGTGGTTATTTAGGACTGAAAATTAATAAATGACTAATATTTTCCCACTTTTTAGGATTGTTTTATTTTTCGTATATTTTCTGAAATTTTAAAACTTTTGAATTCAGACCCCTTAAGACCCCTCCCCCATATAACACTGACAATTTCTAGGAAAATTTACGGTATTGGCCAAAAGAACATAATTAAATACTCAAGTCAAAAATTTGAGTCAATTAACATTGACCGGTAATAAGAAAATAAAAATGGAGGTTAAAATCTGGGGGTGGAAATTAGTGGGTGGTAGAAAAATAAAAATAGGGGTTAAATTGTGGGGGTTGAAAATTGGGGGTTGATGGCAATGGGACAGACGCTCGGCAAATTCATCGGGTTTTTTTCGCATTCAGGGGAACAATGACAAAGTTTGGGAAAAACAGTGGCGATAAATTAAATAAATTTGTTGTCTTTTTTACTGTGAAAAAGTGTAACCTGCGTGTTTCGCCAAAACTGAGGAAAACCACCGATGAGCCTACCCAGCGGATTTAATTGTATCACTGTTGCGAAATAAGGCGGTGCAACAATTCGTCGCGGTAATCACACAGACAAGCGCACACCACACACACACACACACACAAACACAAACCTACGTCCTCAATATTTAATCACTTTCTCGCCACTCTTCAATTTGCTAATGTTATTATTTTAAGGAAGAATTCGGTCTTCGATTGACTGGGTTTATGCATCGAGGCGATGATGATGACAAGAGAAATCGACCATCATCGGTACGATCTTAAAGATTTATACGAAACTGTTAAAGAATGACAATTATTCAGGAGAATATTCCGTTATCTGAGCGGCAAACATCATCAAAATCTGTTTTAACAAGAGAGCAATCAAAGTAGGTCATTTTATTGATAGGCCATTATTCAACTTTGAAATGTACTTGATGTTAAAAATGTTATTTCGAAATAATACTGATGAATGAATTGTGCACATACGTATTTTTTTCAGAATAATAAAACCTGTACTATCTTTTGTTGGTATCAGTGGAAGTTTTGATGGCGACGATAATGAAAAATTAAAATGGGATAAAAAACGACTACGGCGATTAGCTTCAAAATACAAATTGAATAATGAAAAAGCTGAACAACTTGGTGAGGTTACCTTAATACGTAGATATTTTATTTAATATTTTTTGTGCAGCTAATGAGGTGAGTCAGAGTTTTCAACATCAGATTCGAATTACAACACCTACATTAGAAAATGGTGAAACAACGGTAAATAATTGGAATATTTAAGAGAATATTTATTTTAATTATTTTTAGCGGCCCGCTCCTGTCACTCATATGTTCGTTGGGCCAAGTTCGTCAACACAAGATTCATCGTCTACAATTCATCATGTAAATTATTAAAATTAAGTTGTTATGCATCAATATGAAATTTATTGAACAGGATTTAAATCGAATTGTTCGGCCATCAGTGAGTGGAAATGATAAGAAGGAATCGGTACCAAGCGTAGTATTAAATTCATTGGCAACATTTGTTAAAACGTGAGTAATGGAATTTTATTTTGCTCTGGTATTTCAATCGCAAAAAAACGAGCACCTCGCTCCGAATACGATGGCTCACAAAAGTTCAGGGGTGCTCTTTTTTAATAACTCGTTTCAAATACAAATTTCTTGTTTTACAATCGAATACACGGACATACGGGTGAATTCGAATTGAATTCCAAATTTCTTTCGAACAAGACAAATTACTAGTTTAACCAGTTCATTTTGAAGCCCAAATTCATCGTATTCTATTCGAAGAGAATATCCAATGATTTCTAACTTTTATTATTCACAGAGGTTCATTTATCGACAAAAAGAAATTGAAAAAGCAAGTTTCGATAGCTTCGAAATTTTCATTCGATCGCGATGTTCTTTCAGTCACCCAAGTAGGTAATATTTCTTTTTGTTTTTTTTTGTCTTAACCATTGATCTCAGATGACGAAGAAGAAGAAGACGCTGAAAGAGCTCGAGCAAAGGAGTACCCTTTTATGGATGACTCGCCTCCGATACCGTCGTTTGTTCCAAAGAACTATTCGATTTCTGAGATTCCGGAAGAAAGCACATTTGAAGTTGAAATCGCCGAAAAAGAGGATAGCGATGGTGAAATTGGTAGGAAATTGATTTATTATTTTTTTTTAAATGCTATTCGATTATTTTAGATATATCTTCTTATTCCCGAATGACGGCTCCTGTTCGCAAAAAATCAAGTGTCCAAGAGCCTTTGAAACAACATCATAGAATCAAAGAGGTCATGGAAAGACCAACTGCTCTAAGCGAAGGGACACGCCCAATTGTGGTTATATTTAATTTTTTGTATGGTTAAATTGCATGTTTTTCAGTCTCAATCCACTTCACAGCGAAAGTTATCGTCGCGTTTGAGTAAGACATCAAAACATAAAACATCAGCTACGGTATGAAAAATGAATCCCTCGGTTTATTCGGATATTAATTTTTAGGATGATTTTGTCGATTTACTGGCTTCGAAATCTGAATCGGTTGATGGGAAAAAGAATATGGAAGAAATTCGAGCTCCTGCGACCCCATGGAGTAGCCAAAAATTGCGAAGACCCATGAAACCTGTATTAAAAATTATTCAGCTCTATTTAAACTCTTAATTTTAGCTTCAACTTCAAAAGTCACTATCTATTAAAGACGATGTCTTCTATGATTTGGAGGATGTTTTGAATATTTCACTACCTGTAGTTGAAGAATATCAACCTGAAGCTTCCATAACTTGTGGCTATCGTCAGCAATCGAAAATCACAAGGATAGGTATTTCGAATATTCAATTTTTTTCACTGTGACATTTTTTATTGAAGATGTTGGGGATTCCACCATAAACGATCCCGTAAGAACCGAGCTTGGACCAAAAATCTCGGTGGCATCTCATAGTAGTCGGTTGCCAGATAGGCCGGCACCATTTTTAGTAATTTTTTTTGTGTTTGTTTTCATATAATCAATGTTTATTTTGAAGCGAGATATGATGGAAGGAGAATTGTGTGATGATATGGAACAACGACGTGCAGAAGAACGGCGGAATAAACTGGCACGTGCTCTCGAAAAGGCTTCTGCGGTAATTTTTCTTATGTTCGAAGAAGAATAGAACGCTTCTAGAAAGTGTCTCAATCGACAAACAAACGTCGACAACGAGGAATCGGATGTTCGGGAAAAATGCTCAAAATAAGTTTCGAGAAAAACGCGCTCGATCAGTTGGAGCCATCAATTAGAGAAGTTATCGAACAAGGATCCGATGAGAGGTAGGGTTCATTCTTAATTTAAAGAGGTCAGAACCGAAATAAACCTGATTATTCAGAATCTGGTTTACAACGTGGGTATCGACGATTCAAATCATTGTGTATATTTTCTCGTTGTTCCTCTACGAAGTTGCACCGATGATGGAAAACGAATATAAAAAAGAAGTTAGATATTGAATTAATTGCTATTATTTCTTTTGTTAACTTTGGAGTTTAGGTCTGGGATACTTCAGCAACAATTCGAAGAGTAAGCTATATGGAGCAAGGAAATATTTGGATCGGACCGAGATATGTTAGTTTAATTAATTTTTATTTATTTATTGTTAACTAGAAGAGATCTTCTTGATATGACCCTTTTAAATTTCTTGCACACTGGTCAATTTTCCTCAAACTTGAGTAATAAAACTTGGATAATTAAGGTTGAATTACCCAAGTTTGAGGTAAATTTACCTTCCCTGATGATGATCTAAAGATCGAAACGTCGGATAAAACATTTAAACAGTGTGCAAGACATTTAAAAGGATCATATCAAGAAGACTCTTCTACTTAACATTAATCCACACGATGCACTCCAAACAAGTCGCTCCACAACTAACAAAACTAATTTATTTATTTATTAATATTAGGTTTTTAGGCTGATCTTGTACATCTTGGTGCAAAATATTCGCCATGTATGAGAAAAGAAAAAGGATTGTGGAATGTGATAGAAGAGGTTCGACTAGGTTTCGAACAAATTCTTATAGAAATAATTGTAGGATAAAAGAAAAGAAGATCTGACGGGATGTTGTATTGCTAACGATGGTAGTTGCTATCAGGCTAGTGAGAAAGTGTGTCCTGTAAGAAACATCTTGTTATTTTAACTATTACATTCTTACTTAAGAAAGAAATTGCTCGGTGGGCTGGTCGTTCTACGAGAAACCCTGAGAAGGTTTTGAGAAAATCGAAGTCGGAGAGTGATTTGTTAAAAAATTCGAATTTGATACCACCAGGACGGCGAGATCTTTTGTGGAGTCATGACAATAATGATGTGACATTTGTTTGTGGCCAAGATCCACGGTAATAATGCGGAATTCGTCGAAATCAAGTCCTGACGCTTATTTAGGTTTTGCGATTTTCCGCGATCAATTGAACCTCATGTTTGGTCGAAAAATATATCAGATTGGCCGGTAATAATTTATGTGGATTAAGTTATGACTAGTCGAATATTTAGATTTGTACTAAACCTCATGATCGTAGTCTTCCACCGCATATGACATGTGAAATAAGTGGTCGACCATGTTGCATACAACTTCAAGGCCTTTGCCGTATTACAACTAAAGAATATTGCGATTTTGTGAATGGATATTGGCATCAAAATGCGACACTTTGTGGCCAGGCAATTTGATTTAATTGTGTTTTGTAAAATTTTTTTCATTTAGGTAAACTGTTTTAATGATGTTTGTGGAATGTTACCATTTTTTGGAAAATATCCTGACCAATTTTATCGATTGTTCTTTAGTTTGTTCATTCATGGAGGGTAAGTTACTTTTATTTTCCTAAAAAATTCCGTTTATTTAGACTTATTCATTTATTCTTGACACTCATGTTTCAAATTTATTTCATGCGGGATTTAGAACAACTAATTGGTTCGACGCGAATGGCGATAGTATATATTGCATCAGGTGTTGGAGGGAATCTTGTATCAGCCATTCTTGTTCCATACAGCGTAACATCCTTCAGTTGTGCGGTTTTTTATTGTAGAAAGCCCAATTTTTCAGCCTTCTGTTGGACCATTTGGTTCACATTTCGGAATACTTGCTGCATTTTTTATCGATATTTATCATCATCGCCAAATTATAGAAAATTCACGTTTAGCGTGCACGAAATACGCTATTATTGTGGTCGTTTTGTTCTTCTGCGGTCTTTTTCCGTGGGTTGATAATTGGACGCATATTGCCGGTTTTTGGTTTGGTTTTCATGCAACCATTGGTATATACTTGAGGTTTTCTTTCTAAAATTCTCATTTTTCAGTTGTATTTCCATACCTAGATTTTTCTAACAACAGTAATTCCAAAGGTAAACGACAATTCATAAAACCCGTTTAAATACATTTTTTTTTCAGGGAAAACACACCAATATAGAAATGTGGCACCAGGCGCAATCAGTTCCCCAATAAGCACTGTTGCTTTTGCTGAATCGCCAAATGTCATTTCTAGTCCTTATATGTTTGTAAATATCATTTAAAAAAAACTACTTATCATTGTGTTTTTAGCGATCTTCCTAATGGATTTCCCGAAAACAGTAGTCTCTTTGGAAGTTTAGGATTAGCGTTCGAAAATTTACGCACATTTGCCATGCAATTTTTTCACAAAAGAAAGGTATCACGGCTTTTTGATTTTTCTTAATCAGATACTGTTTCAGTTCTACGTATACATGTGTTTAATATTAGAAATTGTTTCGTTCTTGCTTTTTGGCTTTATTTACTTTAATAATATTGAGGTAAGAAATGCTCTATTTTTTGCCGCAATTTTGATTATTTATATTTCAGTTGAATTGCCCGTTTTGTATTTACCTCAACTGTCCATTGACGTCGTTGAATTCTTGTGAGAATCAAGGTCAAAAACTTAAAAAGTGGCTCCCAATCTAATCATTCTTTCTACTTTATATTTTTACTGATACTTTAAAGCTTTTATTGATCTTCAACTCACGTGTTATATCACTTGTGCTCATTAACTTAACTGTGATTTTGTATGGCCAGTAAAACCGTTTTATAATCTGCCAAATTGCTTTCATAAAGCGTTGATAGTAACCTATATATTGGCCCCATATAAGAAATTTGGAGAGATCTTCACATGAATGAATGACAATGATGAAATAAAAGTTGATAAATGTTTTCATTTCCTGTCTCCAACAAAACAACCTCGGGGCACAAACTCGCCTTGAAATATCACATATGAGTTTATACCAGTGTTGCGCCACTATAAGGACCTCGATTAGTCCGTGAACGGAATCCGGCGTCGCGCGATTTTGAGACACTTAAGAAAAGGTCTTGACTGTCGGTGCGTGAATTTAAGCGGAGTTGTCACAATGTGACCGGCCCAGACCGTACAATCCCTATGGCTCTGCGTTGTATTTCAAATCTTAACAATAGAAATTTAATTGTAAACAACTGCGGACATTTTCGGCGATGCACAAGCGTGGTGGCGGCAATTCAAACACGAGGTGCCCTGTTTTTTGGAAACGTGACTTAAACCCATCCTTCTCTTTAAAAAATCGTTCACACTTATATTTGCGACAACACCTTATTTAGTCACTTTTTCACAGTCGCGCGACGCCGACAATAAATTTATAATGAATTACGAATTCGCCCATTAACTTCGCGGCTTCGTGCCGATTTGCGCAAACCAAGGCGAATTCACTTTTTTTTAATCATTTCCGACTACTGGGTGCTACAAAAATTATCCCGCGCAAGACCATAGTGAAAAGTTTTGCATAACACATAACCATTTCAGAAACGAGCGTCCTATGTCTTCGCAGGTTAACCATAGTACGGAACTCGAATTCCCAAAAAGTTACATTCAAATTTGTATCAGCGCCCCGAAAAGATAAAAAGGTCCACAATTTTTCAAGCTGCTCGTTTTAATTTGAGATGGTATAGTGCTTCGGGAAACAAAAAAATAAATTTTGGAAAAATAAATTGCAATTTTTCACCGAGTCCTTTTGTTTGAACAACTGTTAGTTGAGTAGTTGAACAGAACTAATTTGCAAGTTGACATCGAATAGTTTTTCATGGACATCTTCGTGATCAGAGAATAACCAAATGCACTTCGTTTGTGTTCTGGTCGTTCATCTTGTCACATGAATACTTTCAATTTACTTCCGTGAGTACTGCGCTCACTATAGTCAAATACTTTGGAAATTCAATCTGGATTTGCCTTAAAACGAGATTGTCTGCAGTCTTCAATAGGTGATCGAGTGAAGAAAAAACGTTCGATACATCTTAGCTAATCGGCATATAAAAATTGAAAAGGTTTTTTAGTGGAATCCATTTATCTGTTCTCAAAATACGCATTCTTTTACTAGTGGTTCCTCACTTTGCTGAAATACGAACATCTAGCCAACGAACCAAACTGATAACACCTTAAAATTTCAAGGACACCTTTCGGAATTTTGGTGAAATGCTAATTGACGTAGACGATAGTGGCTATATAAATCAACCGAAATCATCTACAGTATAATATTGAGAACAATGCTCGTGCTCGGCTTGCTTCACATGCTTCTGGCCACTCTCTCCCAAGCATCCGTCCTACCGGAACAAGTTCATATAAGTCTTAGCGGAAAACCTGATGAGATGATAATAACATGGCTAACCCTTGAAAAGTGTAAGTTTGAATTAAAATGTGTATTTGAAAATCAACGAGTTGTTCAGTATCAAAGAATTACCCATTTGTCTCATATGGCACAAATCCGGGACAATTAATCATGACTGCGAAAGCAACAACAACCGAATGGAAGCATAAGATTAAACGATATACTCACAGAACAACTCTGAAACATCTCGAGCCTGGAGTCAAATATTGTATTAATAAAATAGAATGAGATAGTAGTTGATTTGTTTGATTTCAGATTATAATGTGGGCAGCTCAGAAGGCGTCTCGAATGTGTTTTGGTTCACACAACCCGATCAGTACAAGCCTTTAAGAGCTGCCGTATTCGGCGATCTTTCTGTACTGAATGGGTACTCAATTGAACCTCTCATTGCTGCGACTCACAACAATGAAATCGATATCGCTATCCATATTGGTTTTTTTAAAGGAATCGATTTTTTGAAAATTCAATTGTTGCAGGTGATATTGCTTATAATCTTCACACAAATAATGGAACACTCGGTGATGAATACATGAAAACAATTGAGCCAATCGCAGCTTATATTCCATATATGGTGTTTCCGGGAAATCACGAAACAAAGAAAGATTTCATTGAAATTATCAACCGATTCACAATGCCCAAAAATGGAGTTTATGACAATAATTTGTTTTGGAGTTTTGATTACGGTAACACTCATTTCGTGGGTCTCAACTCGGAATATTACGCCGAACAATTGGAAGACGAAGCGAATGCTCAATATAAATGGTTGAAAAACGATTTGGAAAAGGTATTCCATTCGAATTATCAATTTTAAAATGAATATTGAACTTAGAATAAATCAAGATGGACTATCGTAATGCTCCATCGTCCGATGTATTGTTCCAGTGAGACGGAAGATGGATGCAATGATCCGCAAGACACCCTGGTAAGAATTCGCACAGTAATTATTAAACAGCCTTCTTGATTGCTACAGGCACGTGATGGAGACAAACATTTTCCTGGACTCGAGAAGTTGCTCAATGAGCATCATGTTGACATGATTTTATACGGACACAAGCATACGTATGAAAGGTTTGAATACAATGGAAATTCGAGAAAAACAAGCTCGAATTTAGAATGTGGCCGATTTACAAAGGAACTGCTTTCAAATCGGAGAATCCGAATCATATTAGAAATCCTTCAGCCCCAGTTTTCATATTGACAGGATCAGCGGTACAATATTTATCCTTTTTTTTAAATTTAAATTTTCATTGATCATTTCTCAGGGTTGTCATTCTCATTCCGGACCACAAGATTCGATTCCTCAAGATTTTTCGATTACACGGCTCGGAAACTACGGTTATTCGCTGCTTCAAATTCATAATTCAACACATATTAGTACGCAATTCGTGGATACATCGGAGAATATCGGAAAACATCTCGATGAGTTTTATCTTGAAAAAAATTAAAATCGAAATGTTAAATTTGTAAATAATTATTTATTTATTTATTATTAAATACGGGTATAAACTATTTCGGATTGTGTTGGTTTCGATATCGGCGTACAAATATTATCAAGTTGATTGTTGAAAATGAACGAATTCTAGTCAAAACCTTGCACTGAAAATAATGTCTGTCATTCGTTCTCAAATTACTCATCGAGCTCTCGTCTAGTGCATTTGATTTCCTATCGATTCGGCTAAAACATCCAAACTTGGTTGTTTGAATTTGTTACCTTATTGAGACGGTCGGAAAAATAAAAACGGTGCTCTTAATCTATAAGTATTTTTATGGGAAAAACTTTTAGAATTATTATCAAATTATTATTTGAATTCCTTTTAAGTAGTCGGTTTTTGGTCTATTTGACATGAAAATGACGTTAATGAAAATTTATTCGGACATATTTGTCTTCGGCATTTGAATTGTAACTGATAACACAGAGTGGTCTTTGTGACGTTCTTATATCATACCGAGAATATGCTATTTTCTATTCTATTGGTTCTCGCCACGATTTCGGAAGCTGTGGTTCAGCCGAAACAAGTGCATTTGAGTCTCAACGGACATGCTCATCAGATGGTTGTCACATGGCATACTAATGAGCAAGGTTATTTCCTTTTCACTAATTTGATCTGGAATTTTTCGTATGTAGCTTGTAAAGAAACCCAACACGTTGTTTATGGCACGAACCCTTCGCAACTCGGCATGACAGCGAAAGCGTCGATGACCGAATGGAAGGGAGGACTCAAGAGATACACGTTTCGAGCAACTCTGACAGATCTCGAAAAGGGCTGCAAATATTGTAGTCAACCGGAAACTGGCAGTTTTCTCACAAATTTCACATTTTCAGATTACAAAGTTGGAAGTTCCGAAGGATTTTCTGACATTTTCTTTTTCACACAGCCTGACGGCAATAAACCACTTCGAGCCGCCATTTTTGGAGATTTATCGATATACAAAGGCTATTCCATCAAACCTTTGATTTATGGAACCCAAAAAAATCAATTTGATGTTGTATTCCATATAGGTGATTCTTGATATACACAAAATAATTAATGGATTTTAATGTTAAACAATTTTAGGAGATATTGCTTATGATCTCCACGACGATGATGGAAAAGTTGGAGACGAATTCATGGAAGCCATTGAGCCGATTGCAGCTCATGTTCCTTATATGGTCTTGCCAGGAAATCATGAGACGAGATACGAATATTCTCATATTATTAATCGTTACACAATGCCAAAAAATGGAGTATATGATAACAATTTGTTCTGGAGTTTGAATTATGGAAACACTCATATAATTGCTCTAAATACTGAATATTATGCTGAAGGAAAGGAAAAGGAAGCGAAAGCACAATATGAGTGGCTCAAAAAGGATTTGGAAAACGTTTTTTTCAGTTTTTAAAAATTGCATTTAATGTAAAATATTGCAGATGAAAGCAAAATGGACAATTGTACTGGTGCATCGGCCACTTTACTGTTCGACTCAGAGCAAACATGGATGCGATGATCCACAAGATACATTGGTAGAAACAGTAGTCAGAACTGCCTCTTAAAAAATAATTGAAGCCAAGAAAAGGAAACGCACTGTTCCCAGGAATCGAGAAATTACTCTACGATCATCATGTTGATTTGGTATTTTATGGACACAAACACACATATGAACGGTTCGATGCAAAGCAGAATTCATATTTTAATAAAATTTGAAAAATGTTTCAGAATGTGGCCCATGTACAATGGAGATCCTCATATTTCGAACAATCCGAATCATATTATAAATCCAAAAGCGCCAGCTTATATACTTGTCGGATCTGCGGTAAATCCAGCCAATCTGATCTTAAATATTTCTGGAATTGTTTCAGGGTTGTCATACTCATTTAGGACCTCAAGACTCGATTCCTCAACCATTTTCAATTACAAGACTTGGCAATTACGGCTATACCGTTATTCAAGTCTTCAATTCAACACACTTACGAACGCATTTCGTCGATGCTTCCGATGATATCGGCAATAGAATGGATCGGTTTTATATTGAAAAGCATTATTAAGCTTGTCAATTATTTGGCTCTTCGAATTTAATTTGCGAGGTTCTTGATGGTTGCCGTTTGATATCCTTCTCTCCATTCAGCCAATACGTCAAGCATGGTCCCTTTCCCTTTAATTTGTATATGTGAGCTCTATTCAATTTTCTGTTATTTTTGTTACCTTCACATCCACCATTCCCCGTTCTTCGAGAATAAACGACGGAAATTTCTCTTTGAGCGTATTTCCAGTCAGCTCATTTATCTAAATTTCGGCGTATTTCGCTTCGGACCCAATAGATGGAAACTACTTGAATTTTTCCGGGCAGACTAGTGCTAGCCATTCGGCAGCACATGTTGACGGTATCTCCGAATATGCAGAACCTTGGAGCAATACTTCCAAGAATTCCGGCTGCAACCGCTCCCGTCGTAACGCCCATTTTGACGTCGAGTTTATGATTCGGACGGTGTCGGACTGTGAATGTTTTCATGAACTGTAATTCAATGGTACAAGTGTTTTCAAATAATGATTTATTTAAGAAGAAAGTACCGTTTGAAGTTTTAGAGAGATTTTGCAAATCTCCCGTAGATGTTTGTGTCCGGGCATTTCCGGAATTCCGCAACAAATCAAATAGGCGTCTCCGACATTTTCCACTTTGAATGCCTTGTTCTTTTGCACAATATAATCGAACGAAGAATACAATTCCTGGAGGGTTTCGAGAATCTGAAATCGACAATCGACGCTGATTCGAGCAAATTTCGACAACCGAATTATCTTACGTGGACGGGGATAAATGCTTCGCAGAATTTTGTAAATTGGCAAATATCAACGACGAGAAGAGTTACTGCTGGATGTTGTTCGGGTGATACAGTGCGTCCGTCTCGAATCGCATCTGCCATCGACCTTCAATTCTTACATGTTCATTCATTTTTAATTTTTCGCAAACTTTGGTAGCAGTTGATAAAGTAAATTCTCGGTTTTCGACATTTGATTCTCCAAATCCATTGTTCTCTCAGCCACAATCTGTTCCATATTTGCCGAATACTCATCAATCATCTCAATCATTTGATCAATTAAACTACCTTTTGCTCTGAATCATTTCGCTGGTTCTTTTTTTTTGGCACGAATTCACATACTCTTGCCCGAATTCTCGGTTCACAGCATCCATTATTTTAACAAGAGTTGGTCTCGCCGATGGTTTATGAAGCCAACACTTGAATCAAACGAGAATTAGTTTAATCATTTATTTTTTTTGATCTACCTGTTGCATTATCGACAATAACCGCATTGTAAAACTAGCACCTTCGGGAACAGAAGGATGAATAATAGACGATGGCGTCTTATTGATTAATTGAGCAATTTCTAAGAAAAATATGTAGTTGGGTGTGATTTTTTTCGAAATTTGATACCATTTATAGATTCTTGTCTTTCTGCAAATGGCCTCATATAAAAGAGTATCTGATAAATGCACATGGCTAATTGATAAATATCGCCAATTTGAGACCCAATTGGCTCTTCGTGTTTTTCGAGAAGCTCGGCCAAGTGTTCTGGAGCCAATTGTAGATATTCTGAATTTGTCTCAGAAATTTATGTCCTTTTAGTGAGAATCATACTGAAATGAATCGCTTCGACGTCAAAGTTATTCAGATAAACGAGTTCCTTGTGCAAAAACTTCTCATGAAAGACACTGCGAATTCCGAAGTCTGTGAGCTTCACAACCCAATATGAGTCGACGACACAATTTGATAAATAAAGAGCGCCATGGAATTTGATCGAACTATTATGAATATAATTGAGACCCTTAGCATCAAGCATAATGAGAAATGCAATTAAAAAAAATAATCATACAGAAATAATGTGTTTAAGGAATGTCGATTGGAAATTTCTTCCAAATTTTTGCTCTTTTCCAAAAATGAGGTCCTCAAGAGAAAGTCTGGCGGCAAATGCCCAAAGAACTAACAACTCGCTTCCCTGGTTGAAACAGATCCCGCTAAAAGTATTGATATTCGAGTGCGAAAGAAATTTGAGTTCATTGAGCATTTCCATTTCACATCGCGAGAATGTGATAGCTCGTCTTTGAATGAACCGCTTAATTTTCACCTAAAGTTTTTGAAAGGAAATTCCTCAAAATGGGAATTAGAACAACCTTTTGTTTATTGAGCATCGCCTGCTCACAATACGATAGTGTCAGAATGGAAGAATGCGAGATTCGCTGAGTTGAATTCGACATTCGGCGATTCATCGAAACCATCTGAATCAATTCAAATTGTGTCTGCGAATCTCGACACACCTGACTGTGGTTCCCTTCATTGAAGTTCAACGATTCTAATGGAACTCGCCAAGGCATTTTTTGAATCAGATGCTCTTTCCTTTGAAGGTATAAAGCAATTGCGAGTGGAATGAGAAGTATTGTAAAGACAATTGCAGCAATAATGAATACATGGCTATCACTGCATAATGAATTATCATAGCCGCATTCCGAATAATACGGAGGCAATTCATCCAAAAGATGACCATTGTGCATTCTCGAAAATTCCTGAATTTCCACTTTTCAATATAATGATTGAGAAATTTTACATAGCAATTGCTTATATTCGTTTCGCACAACTGGATTTGCTTGGGTCTCGCAACGGCAACCATATGAACTTGTTTATTCCTCCAGAAGAACATTTCGTAGTACGGACGTCTGTATTCAGAAGTTTGATCGAATAATGAGAATTATTACCTTATTCCGTCATATCCAATAAACATGGGACCCGTATATCCTAAAAGAGTCAAAAGAGAGCTATGGTTATAAACCTGCGATTAAAAGGCACCTGATACTTCGGTATTTGTCATATGAGCCCATAAACTGGGCAGCTCCTCAATTGTAGAATCGTTCTCGTTTCTCACATATCCCGAAAGAAGCTGAAGTCCGTCGCAAAGAATAAGAGCCTTGT